>VXAA01004161.1:1060138-1100094 GCA_013399115.1 Anseranas semipalmata | reverse complement strand
GCCCCGCGCTTGCACCGCCCGCTCGGCCCTGCCCCGCCCGGTCCCCGTGAGGGGCTGCGGGAGCCCCCGGCACGGAAGCGGCGTTCCTGCGGGGAAGCTGCAGGAGCTGCTCTTTCGGTGGCGTTTTGGGGATTTTAGCTCTCCGTAAAGCGCTTCTCCGTTGTTGGACATGCGGTATGCAAATAGAGGGGGAATAGTACTACGAAGTATTTTGTTGTGGTTCTTTTAAGTATTAAAAACACATTTTGCTTTTCTAATAAACCCCATAACCAGGCCTTTTAATGTTTTGATATAAATAGCAATTACACTAACTGAGATCCAACCACAAAGAAAAAGAAAACATTTAAAATCATTCAGGAGAAAAATTCCCAACTTAATTGAGCTCTTCCTTTAAAGAGGAGGGGCTGATGAGGCAGCATCTGCAGCGAGCTAGCCTGTGTTTTAGAACCGTGGTCTTGAAGTTCTCAACGCGTTGGTATAGCTGCCAATGTTTTAAAAATAAATAAAAAAAAGATTATTCCAAGAATTGGTGAGGGAGTGCAGTGCTGCGGCAGCCTAAGCTGTCAGGAGTTTTGTGTGCACGTGCTGTTGGCAATCAGAGGCTCCCTGGACGAACAGAGACCCTACAGAAGTTTTAGGCTTAGGTACACGGGTTGGTTGTCTCGCATGTTGGGGCGGCATTCGGGGATTTGGTTGCACGTGAGGAACTTGCCAAATGCAGCGCTTCGCGAGCAAGCGGTACAGAGGGGCTGCCTGCCCCAGGAAGATTTTGCATTGCCCCCATTCCTCCCTTTGGTTCTTCCGAGCTCCTTTCCCCTGGAAAGCCTTGTTGGGAGTGAGGTCAGAGGAGGGCCTGGGTGAGCTGTCCCTCCAGGAGGGTGTGGGCGGCGTAGTGGCAGCGGGTGCCCGTTCCTCTACTTCTTCTAAAGATGCTCACGCTGTTACATCAGCTCCGTTGTGGGATGCAGTCGCTCAAGGCTTTTCCTCTGCTTTTTCGCCTGCAGGGAGAGCGAAATGTGCTCGTCGAGTACTCGCTTCTGTCTCATTTCTTTTCTTACCAAAGTTCTGCTGCTTTCTTTTATCCAACCATTGCGATCTTTTTTGTTCCTTTGTCTTGTTTGATACTTCATTTTCCTTCTTTAAAATTTAATGTTATCTCCAAATTCATCTTTCTCGCTTTCCAACTCACTGGAGTGATGGAAAAGCCATCCATATTATCTTCTGCCATTTTACACTTGGGAGAGCGAGTAGTGTGATCACATATCTGGGGAGAAGATGGCTTTTGAATGACCCGTCGCTGCCTCTAACTTGTGTTTGCTCCTCTCTGTCCTCCAAGGGATCTGTTCACAAAATTTGTTAGGGAAAGAATGACAGCAGGGAGAGTGCGCTTGCTAGCCAGCTTCCTGTGCAGGCACTTCTGGCAAGAGGTTAAGTCGCATTCGAAAAAACGAAACCCCAAAACCTGATAGGATTAGAAGGTATTGTAAAAGTAGTTAAACTGTGGGTGACTGTGCCATTTTTTTTCAGGTTCCCCTAATGCCGATGCTCTTATGTGGTAGCGGACAGAGAGAAAAGAGGGCAACAAACAAAGGAGATGAAAGACAAAATGTGAATGTGACATGGACAGTCTTTCTTTTTACCCTGACATGGCAGCTGTAGTTAAAAATCTCTGTTTGCCCAAAAGACACCTGAAAATATGTCAGCATGGAAATTGAAGTGTGGTGTTGTCCTGTATGTGGAAAGTGTAGAAAAGACAGGAACTGAGGAGAGCAAAAAATGTTTTGCATCTAACTATTTATATTAAGTAGTGAACGCGATGTGCTAGAAGCAGTCTGTGCAGTTTTCTAGTACCTGATATTTCACTTCAGAATTTTTATTCCTTTTAATTCTTCTCAGAAGATTGGGGTGCAGAGAGAAGCAAGCTGCCAGTGATGTTTGGTTGTTATTCCACCATGTTATATTTTCTTTGGGGATGCAGCTTGTTAAGATGGTGAATTAAGCCTGTTTAAAAGTTAGTTAAGGTGCCATCATTCTTCTAGGAAAATACCTTAGGAATTCAGATAAAAACAAAGGCCCATTTCTCCTTGCATGGTGATTTCTAGATTCCGCTTTGCCTCTAAAAAGACTGAGATGTATCTTTGCAACAATTCTGGTCCCTTAGACAAATCTCAGGTTTACCTGTGATAGTTACTGGTCTTTTAGCTTTGAAAAAGCAAGCGTCTGACTCATCCCGTTTGTTCCTTTTCTCTGCTCCTGCTTCAGTTTAACTTTTTTCTTTCCTTTTGGCTGATGTCTTCCCTTGAAGAGATGGAGAAAGAAGGTGGATACTTTTTGTTAAAGGCTATAGCTGGTCGTGGCATCATAACAGAAGAGTCAAATAATTATGATTTTTGATGGTATTTTCACTTTCTTGAAGTCCTTGAACTTGCATATGGTTGTCTTATGTTAGCAAGTTGCCTCAGCCAGAGTGCCAGAAATAGGGAGAAATGTAGTTTCTTTTCAGAAATGGGGTTACCTTAGGTGGTTATCTTGGGGTTTCTTAGATGGAAGGAGACAACTTGTTTTTTTCCAAAATCTATATCTAATATAGACCATTCAGGGATGTGTTTTGCCCGTCATTTTCAGATTCATGATTGGGAATAAGCAAGGGATTTTTTTTTTAATCAAGTTCGTTCTTTACACATGTATCGGAAGATCAAGTGGATATTCCTTGAAAAGGCAGCTTTTTATTCGTTTTGACTTTTTGAGGATTGGAGGCTGAAACTGAGGAATTTAGCAGGAGAAAGGTTGAAAAAGGTAAACGTACAGGACAGTATGTATTGAACTAAACAGGTGCGTACCTTTTGTGTAGATACCAAGCCAGAATTTCTTTGGGGAAAACTGAAGACAACTCAAAAGCCTGGTTTGTTTACCCCTGCATAGTCTCTGTATTTCTCTGTAGCTGCTTGTTACACACTGCTGGGCACTCTTCCATCGAACTTTGTGTTGCTAAAAGATCTTGCACCTCAAGGTGAGGCTCATGGTCATCTGAAGCTGATCCAAGACTTCACCTCTGCCAAAAAGACTGGTCCCATCCTTTTATTGGCTCCCTGCTTCTTCCCTCGTGTCCTAAGGTGAGCTATATCAGCTTGATGATTTGTCTGAAGACCAATCCTACAAAACAAAACCTGCCAACGATTAGCTTTCAGCCTGATCATTGAGCTGATCTGACTTGCAACACAGTCTTGCAAGCCCAGGGGTAAGGCCAGGGAGAGTGTGGCAAGCTCGGATGGGGGTGGGAGTCAGGGCAGGGCAGCCCCTCTGGATGGTGCTACAGACCTGAGTCAGCTTGAGCTCATCATGGGGCTGCATCTTGAGCATAAAAGTACTCTGTAAGTGAAGATGGATGTATAATTTCTTGATGCTTCTCTGGAGCAGGGAATCATAGTTACCCCTCTTAAAAAGAAGAGAAACTGAGGCACAGAGTGAAAGGAGATTTTTTTTTTCCTCCCCCAAAGATGGTAATTACAGAGAATGCACTGTGCAGTGGCTGAATAAGCATTCACTGCCTTTGAAAAAAAAAAACTAGCTTCCAAGGGTGGGACTCATTTGACCATATTTATTGTGGGCATTTATACCTGATTGTATTGTGTGGGCTTGTCTTGTCTTCGATATAAAAAAAAAAAAGTCATTTCTTGATGTGAATCATCTCAACCTGAAGCAGGCATGTAACACAGGTCTAATGATTCGTGCTCCTGAAGTTCCATGTTTTCTCACTCACTGTAAAGAAAGCCTCAGCTGATAAGCTCAGGTGTTGATGTCAAAGGGGAGGTGAAATTAATTCCTTCCACTATTTGTAATGTTTTCAATCATAGAGGCAAATGAATCCAAATTTCTGTTTGGAGTTCCAGACTAAACTTTCTCATTACCTTGGTAAAACATTAGAACGAATAGTTTTAATAGGCATTTCTTGTTAAGCTTAAGATACGTTAAGGTTCTTTTTTGTAACACCCATTCGGAGTTTCTCCTGCTGTTGCTTTTTGTATATGTTAACTGTCAGTGTTTCTTTTCAAGCATATTTGTAGACACAAAGCATTCTGGCACATTTGAAAATATTGGGGTGAATTTTCAGTTGACCTAAACGTTTAGGTACGCAATTCCCGTGCGTAGATGCAAGCTTTCGATTTGGAAATAGGGCAGTGGTTTTGTCACGCAGGTATTGCTCCACAATGCATTGAAAAACTCGGCGTGCGTTGCTGGTGCTTGGGCTGTAGCTCAGGGGACCCCTCTCTGCAGGAGCTGCCCACGGTGACGCTCCCGCTGCTCTCCAGCCCTCCCTTCAGCGGCCCTGGTTCCGTGGGCCCAGCTGAACGTGTGCCATGAGCCCCTGGGGGGCTTGCAGGTGTGGCAGGGGGGCTGTGCTGGGCGCGAGGAGGGGAAGGAGCCCGCCCGGTAAGTGCAGAGGTGCCACCGAGGGAGCCCGTCCGTGCAGGAACAGCGAGTCATCTGCCGGGGATGTGATCCAAAACCAGAATCAAGAAACCTGGTGTAACTCTGAGGGATAAAATTCTTCAGAAGCACAAAAGAAAACATGGGGATGACTATTCTGCAAAGAGCTCTTTCTTTTTTTTTTTAAACTCAAATTTTTTTTTTTAAACCAGTTAAAGAAGAAGAAACAGTTTTTTGCAAAAGGGATTTACCCGCACTTCTTACAAAATGGTTACCATAATCCTTAATTATCTCTAGGGTCACTTAACCTTTCTAGCAGAGTGTTTTAAATGCCCAAACTGAAGTATTATGCCATTAATAATTTCACTGACATCTGTGTGGCAGGGTGTCTGCGCTTTCCACTTTTTGGAGGCTGGCATAACAGGTATTTCTGTTTGCTCCCTTTTTAAGGGATCGTTCTGATAAACAGTGACAATTTATTTGGTGTAAGTTTGGGTTTTTGAGCTTTATATCCTCTGAAAAGTTGTATGTCTTCAAAGGAGTCTGAAGAGTCTTTTATAGTTTTATAGTTTGAAGTTCAACTAGTGGCATGGTTTTTAGATGTGCTTTCTTTTCCCCCCCAGTGTGTATGAGGGTAGAAGGAGGAAGCAGAGCTTCCTCAAGGTTGGCTGAAATGTTTTAACTTCTGTAGCAAATGAGGTGAGAATGAAATTGTCAAAAGGATAGCAACTAAATTATTGAAGCACTGACTGTTTAAAGTAGCTGCAATATACTGTAAAAGGCGAGAGTCCAACAGTGAAATGTGTAAACAGCAGCTTATTCTTTCCTTGAACCTGGTTTCTCACCACTTGCTTTATATTATGGGAGCCTAAATCAGTGTGGGAGATACCACAGCCATTCTCGAAGTGTAAGTTTATGATGCCTCCACCAGAAGAATAATCTATTACCGTATAGGATAGTAGAGAGCAAAGCATTTGCAAGGAAGATTAATTGAAGTAATTCATCACTTTAAAATGAAGAAGGTTCATCAGACAAAAATAAAAGCTAAGTATTTCATGTGCCTCTATTGGAATTTGATAACCATTTGTTTTGCTAGAAAATGTATGTGGACTGGGCACCTAGTGCTTGTCTACAGAAGGAAATTTACCAGTATAACTATGTGCTATAATTATATGCTATAATTATACCAATATAACTCCCTATGGAGAAACTCTTATACCAGAATAAGAGTTTTTGTGGTCTATCTTATTCCGCTTCCAAAGCACGTACGCTTAAGTGGAAAAGGGTACTCTTACACCGGAGTAAGGTTCCACACTGCGTTAGTTATATTGGTATAATTATGCATTTTTTTCCTTCAGTGTAGACAAGTCTCTAGTGTCTTTTCAGCTTTGAACTTTAGTTAAGAATTTCTTGGTTGTGATAAGTGTCTAAGCATTTTCATAGTACGTTTTTATAATGGGGCTTGGGTATTTCAACCAATTACTTAGGCCAATTAATAGGTTCCTAGGTTGTGGATAACAATAAGATAAAAAGGGATCAAAATTCACGTTCCTAGCTGCTGGGATATACCTGCATTCCCCCCGCCCCCGTGGTTTTACAAGTACTCAGTGTACAGCGCAACAGGTGGAATAGTCTCTGGCTGTGTAATGAATTCTGTGTTGGACACTTTTTTTTTTTTTGGTCTCCTGTTTCTCATTATTCCTTGAGTTTTGTTGTGCTATGTCTTTAATTGCATGCATCTCTGAGGATCACAGAAAGAGGCTTCCTTGAAGAAGTTGGAAAAAAAATGCTTCCAAAAACGTTAATTGTTTGGAGAATTAGTGAAATTTACTGATCTTGATACAAGACAGGACCATAGTCAACTTGCTAGGCACCAGTTGTGCAAGAAGCAGCTCAGACTGGATGCAGAGGGAAGGCAAGGTGTGGGTGCAGGTGTCTTCTGGTGTGTGATGCAGTCAGAGGAAGGGTGGTGATGTCCAGAAGATGTTTGGTAGGGATGAGCTCTCTTGTCTGGTACAGTCACAAGTGGGTATTGATGTGATCAGCGCTTTGATGTTGGCCATCTACTTGGGTTCTCTTCTGCCAGTATCTCCTTTGGTGCCTAGAACAGCACACTCATGCTTACTTTCACACCTCCCCAAAATAGAAATACATAAACACTTCTTATTTTAGTGGTTTCTGCAAGCATCAACATCAATTCCTTAGAAACGGTTTTTCTTATCTATCTTTTTTACTTCTTATGAAATGACTGGTTTGAAAATATCCCTTTTTTGTCCCCTTCATTTTCTTTTATCAATATTTTTAGTATGTTTGTAGCATTATAAATTCCATGTTGTTTCATTATGCCAGAAATTGAGGATTATAACTTCAAATGAAAAGCAAATTGCAGAAACAGGAGAAACCTTAAAATAAAATAAAGATGATGTAATAATCTTCAGATCATAGAAGAGCAAGGATGGAAGGGACATCAAGAGGTCATTTAATCCATCCCTCTGCTCTGAGGCAGGATAAGACAGACATAAACCACTCATGACAGATGTTGCTGTATCCTGTTGTACTGTAGTAGTAAAACATTGAGCAAAAAGGAATGCTGAAAATTATTTATACATATGCTCCCCCCCAAACTTTGTGCAAGGTGGAATTAGTGAGAGGATATGGGGATTTGTACAGGATTACTTCAAGTATCTGAGTTGTTGTTTCTGGTTTTTGGAAACTTAATGCTTTCTGTCAAAATAGTCTAATGATGCTTGTGTAGTGTTGAGTATAATGCCCATTTCTAAAATTAACTGGTGGTCTGCTTTTCAGGTGTATTTCTTCCTGAAATTATTCTTTTTCTGTGTTGGCTTTGTAACTGTTGTCTCATCTTCTTGGGCATTGGGAGATTTAGTTTAAGAATGTGTAGCATTTCCTTTTCGTATTTGACAGTATTTCTGGTGTATAATCAGTTTCAGTTTTCCTTTTTTATTCAATTTATTTTCCTGTGTAAAAGAGCTGAGCAAAAAAACTAGGGTGGTAGTGTAAAGGGAGAAGGGGAAGAATATACTCAAGAAATCATAGTACTTGGCAGAAGAGCTGGGTTTAGCTATAATGCCGGGTTAGATATGAAGTGAATAATGTGGCTTTAAGAAGAGATTTTTTTTTTCTTTGAAGAATAAATAGAACGTACATTTCAGAGTTTTACACGTGGTATCTGCATCTCTTTAATCCTGAAATGAAGTTTGCAAATGAATGTCGGATGAATAACATCTTTCTAAATTGAACAATACCTAAAATTGGAATTGCAGATACCCTGTTGCTAAAATGAGTCTTTGGGCTTGTTCGCTCTGTTTTGCCTTTTAGTTATATCAGCTGAGAAACATCTGTCTTTGCTGCTAAATGACCTCTTCTGACTAGGCCAAGTGATTCTGACAGAATGAACTGTCTCCAGCCCTCATCAGCAGCAGGAGGAGGTTGCTGTAAGCTGCAGCCTTGGAGAAGGGGGAAAGATGAGATGTAAATACACTCAAATTGCTGGTTCCCTCAGAAATAGCTTACTCAGGCGTACCGGAAAGATTCCCCCTACCTGTATTGCCTCAGTGATTTTGAAGGCTGTCACTTCCTTCTCTTTCCTCCCATTTAATTTGATTGTTGATTTTTAACTCTGTTCTAGATTTGGTAAGTTTTAGGAAGTTGGGAATACTGCTTTTTGGGTTGTGGCCAAAAGGGACTCATTAACCCTGGGTATCCTCTCTGGCGAGTAAAGGAGTTTCTCTGAAGCGCTTTTAGGAAATGTGTTGGTGCTTTCACATGATGGCTAACGTGGGCTCTCTTAAGGGCTGGGAAATAAGAGATGGGCATAGAAGTGGAAAGAAGCCAAGAATTTTCGGGCAGACAAAATATGAAAATAATGATTTCTACTGTGGGAGAGAGGAGGAAATCCAATGAATATGGCATATTCAGGCTTCCTGTTAACTGGTGTTTTCTGGATGAGAAATACTGAAGAACTAGATCAACTTTCCTGCTTTTATACTTCTCAAACCAGATATGTCTTGCATGTTGATTTTAAGTGGTGTGATATCAAAAGGAAATTATGATTATATAGTGAAAACACGTCATCTTTGTATATAAACTGAAAGTTCTTGATAGTAGCTATACTAAAACCATGCACTTAATTCTGAACATCCAGGATAATTTATTACAGAGGTGTTCATACCCATGATTAATCCTGCTTCCCTGTTTCTGCACTTACCCATACGCATCTGTTATATGTTTGTGCTGAAGTGCTCTAGATGCTTTCATAGTCTGCTTGTGATTGTGGAAGAATTTCTTCCTTTCGGAGACATTGTGAGAAGAGCACTGAGGACCTGGCAATTTATGCCTGTTATGAGTGAGAAGCAGATGAAAGTTGCTAGGGTTAAAGCAGAGTTTCATCTGTTTAAAACCCTAAGTAAGCCATAGGGAACTTTGTATTAGTATGCAGATAAGTTTTTGGAGGTCTATTCTGTACAGTTCTCTGGGAGGCCTTTCCCAATCTCTGTAAATTTTTAAATGTGTTTAAAACCTGTGAGTATTGGAGCTGATAATCTTTTCTTAATCAGCAAAGCTTTTCATTTTTTTGCTACCATTATTTATTTTGCTTACAAAGTGTGTTTGTACAAATAGATGTGTTGATCTACAGAGCTTTTTCTTTTTTTTTTTTTTTTCTTGAAGAAATTAAAGCTTAAGTCTGACTAGATCCCTTAATGCTTGGAGTTTTTGACTTGCTATATGTGTCTCTTCGTAGGGCTGCTACATGCTAAGTCCCCTCATCATTCTGTTTAGAATTACCCTGTTGCAGGCTGTTCTGACACCACCTTCAAAGGGAAATTTACAACTCCTGTAATATTTGTCCTTTTAATTCTAAAATCCAGATGAAGCATAATCCCAGGAGTGTTGTTCCACTGTTGCAATGTAATCTTTTTCAGATGATACATGATTTAGTTGGAAACAAATTAGCAGCTATGCATGCCTAAAGAAAGCAATTTAATAAGCAAGATTTTTGTAAGACCTAATCAGAATTGTAAAATGATACTTGGGAATCAGTTACATTATACAAAGGAGCTGGTGTGAATGTAGGCATGTGTGTGAATTCATGGTTTCCAATCACATTGTTCTCTCAAGTAGTACGGAGGCTTTGACCTTCAGTCTACTGTTTCTTCTGATTTATTTCTTAACTATTAAATATTTTCAATCAATGAAAATTTCCACTCATAACTGTAGTTTGTTCTGGTGATTGATTTTATTTTTTTAAGCTACTGAAAAAAAGCTATTTCCTTTTCTAATGCTTTAAATCACCCGCTGCTGGTGATTTTTGTTTTGCTCCTTCGCAGAAAGTTAGTTTCATGCTCCTGAGAGTGTCTGTGTTGATGAGGAAGATCATTTATAAATGCAAAATAATCGCAGACAGCCACTCAACAGGGTTGTGTTGCTCCAGCTCCACAATAAGGGTGTCTGGCCCCAGATGCATCGCCTCTGTCTGGTTGACCCTTGGGCTGAGCTGCTGGTACGTTTTGAGCTGGGACAGTGGGTTTTTATGATGTTCAACCAACATGATACAAAACCATTGTGGCATGAATGTTCTAAAAAAATAAATAAGTAGAGATTAAAAACTGAGCCAGTTAGTTTCCAGGTAACTATTAATATTTTGTGCTATTTACACCAAGTTTTTTCAGTCTCTACAGGAAACAGTTTTAACATAGAAAATATGCTACAAGAGAAACAGTTTCTTGGCAGTTAGAGAAGTGACAGGGCTTCTGTTGTAGATCTGAATTTGCCTTCCAATTATCCTGATCCTAAATATATCCTTTAGGAATTTTGTGTGTATTGGCTCTGGCTAGGGGCTTTCCCCTGTTTTCTTACTTAATTAAAACCATTTCTTACATAATGGGGGGGAAAAAACGTTAGGACTGAAAAGAGAAAAAGCTAGTTTAATGCGTAAGCTACTTGCTAAGAGGCTAGAAACCAATGAACACAGCAAGTCAGTGCTTTAGGCTTCTTTTTAACATCCCAGTGTATCACAGTGTGAGTAGGGTAACTGATTTTTCTCCTTTGTCTGATCTTCTCTTCCTGGTGTGTCAGAGGAATATAACTCTGGCAACCATTTCTCAGTGGGGGCAGAACTTTCTGAACTTCCCTAAGCCGCAATCTCACGTTACTGCTATGAACAAGGAAAACAACTTACTGCTTTGTTTGCCTGGTGGAGTTTTCCACTCTCTTATCCTTTTATGCCTCTTTATCCCAGTATCCTATCTATTTTGCAAGTTTTTTTTTTTTTCTTCTGATTTTAATCGCCATGAACTCGGAGACTCTCAAAAAGAGATGGGGATTGCATCAGTCTCTTCATTCCAAAGCAACCTGTGTTGTGTGCATGGCGGAGAGTGACAGGGCATTTGGCAGAGAGCAGTGTCAGGTAATCTTTGACAGCAGTCAGGGGTGAGGGTAGGAGCCTGGGGGTGGGGACTTCTTTTCTGGAATGTCCCCTAGATTCTAGTGTTATCTGGGCTCTCATTGATCCTGGAATTGCGTCTGGTGATGTCCATTACAAATGCCAGCAATAGGTATAAATCACTTTTTGAAGTGTGGCCATTTGCTTTTTTTTTTTNTTTTTTTTTTTTTTTTTTTTTTGTAATACCATAGTCTCAGAGCATGGTCTAGACATTTTAAACTTGTTTTATTCAGGATGCAATCTAGTGCATAAAGTCGAATTTGAGAAGTTGAGGGCCTTATTTTTGGAGTTATCTCAGAAATAGTTCTGTTTCTCAAACGCATTAATAGTGTTCCAAGCGGTCTAGCTGAACCTTAAGGTGTTTTTTGTAATGAAATTTCCCAGACACCTTTTTCCTTTTGAAGGTAGCTTTCTGAAAATCTAGAGTACATTGTTAGAGCCTTTGTGATTTCTCCTTTTAAAAACCTTTCGGAGTTCTTTCTCTCCCATACCTACCATTTCTGACTTCTAATCCTGTTTCTTGTGGATGATAGCTGACATCAGTCTTCCCCAAAGTCTTCACATCTTGTTCCTTGTTAAGAGTGCATATAATACTTTAGTTATTATGAGAGCGAAAACCCAGTCACAGAAAGGTGAAGTGTTGTGCTCGTGTTTGCATAGCAGGTCAGCTGCTGAGCCAGGAATAGCAGCCCTGTCTTATGACTCGGTGCCCCAGCCGCTGGCCCGCGCGGCCCTTCCAGAGCCGCGGGCTTCTCCAAGGGTGCCGCAGCTGTGGGGCGCAGAGGTAGCCGCAGCGGGTGTAGGAGCTTTGCTTCCAGCTCCGGCACGGCTTCAAGGCTCCTCCATGGCTTACAGATGCTGCGGGAGGAAAACAAACAAACAAGAAAACTTTAAGGGAGGTCCTAGATAAGAAGCTTTGTAAAGTTGTGGTTTCCTTTGGTCTGTTTGAAAACAACGAAAAAAAATCTAGTTGAAAATAATTTTCCGGAAGGTTGTGGATGTGGAAAAAGTTCCACACGTTTGAAAGTCAAACTCCGCTCCACAAACAACCTTAGAGTGGGCTGTGATTAAATCTTTTGTATATTCAACAACAAACTCATTTTATGCAACCACAACTATGATAAAATTGAATTAAATGGACCTGCTTCTAAGAAAAGAGACTGAATAGCTGAGTGCTACATTATTCAATGAATGGAAAACGGGGAGGCTGTCTGAAACTGATACGAAATGGTTTTAACATTCTATCAGGCTAAAGAGCAATTCTGTGAAATCACTGTATTTGTTTCCCCCCTACCTCCCCGCCCTCAATTTTTAAATAGCAGTGCTCTTCATACTGTCAGAATTCAGTGTTGTGACACCCCTACTCAAAAGTTATGACAGCAGTGTAATGACAGCTACTGCCTCTTGAGAATCAATCAGGCAATTAATTTTGTAAATGAAATGCTGATTATACAAAGCTTCACATGAGAGGCCCAGTGATTAAAATCAATTTAACAAATTGTTTCAGGTGGGACTTGATTAATAATTTGCCATAAATGCTGAGGATATATGACCAGCATACCTTTTTGTGTGTGTGTGTTAATATAGAACTATATATAACGCTTGGAGTGGAAAAAAAATCTGCAGCTAACTGCAGTATGTTCTTCTGGCTTGTGACCTAGTTGCAGTGGGCTATACACTTTTGTGGGTACACTGTTTTCCCCAGTGTTGGTAATGTCACTTTCTCAGCTGGTGCTTTCCCCAGCAATTAAATGCATCTAACCTTTAATTTTAATTTTGCTGATAAAGCCATGTAGCTGAGGAAGTGTATTCAAATCCAGTTGAATATTTATTAGGCTTAGGAAGATTTTTCCTTAAAATCTGGAATTCATGTGGAATATTTTTTTCCCCTTCTGTCACTGACTGTCTCTCAGGACTTTGTGCTTTCCCCTCCTACTCCAGGACGTCTCTGCAGGGAGCCTTCCTGCAGCACTCCCCCCCTTCCATTCCAGGCTGCTCTCTGCTCCTTCCCTGGCAGACACTATTTTTAGTACATCCTTTTCTGTCCATCTAACCCTGTGTTTGTGTAAGAGCTGTACAAAGTAGGTAAGGGAATTTTTTTTTCGGTTCCAGATGGCAGTCACGCACAGTGAGTGAAGGTGTTTACTTGTCTAGGAAGCTGAGAACCTCTTTGCCAGACAAAATAGAAGTAACTGATGTTCTGGGTGGGGTTCTTCTTTTTTTAACTTACAATTTTCTGGGTTTATGAATGGATTTTCTCTTCCTTGTTGAGCTGCAGCATTGGCTACTGAGGAGGCCTTAGTGCTGTGACACATCCTCTGATGAACCTAGCC
This sequence comes from Anseranas semipalmata, assembly GCA_013399115.1. NCBI lineage: Eukaryota > Metazoa > Chordata > Aves > Anseriformes > Anseranatidae > Anseranas > Anseranas semipalmata. The sequence continues at coordinate 1,086,870 of VXAA01004161.1, read as the reverse complement.
TGAGAACGTGAAGGTACCGTTTTCCCTAGCTGTATGCCTTGCTCTCCTGCCGAGGATCGTGGTGTAGGTGGCAGAAATGGCAGAATGAGAAGCTGGAGCACGTGAGACATGGGCACGTGCCAAAGCTGTTGTATTGGTGCAAAACCACCCCATGCTGACAGTTTTAAGTTCAGGTGCTGGATTGTGAATGGAAGTATCTAAAGCACAGCCATGATCTGGCAACGAGGGGGACAGGCAGCTGGCAGCAATGACGTGTCGGATGGTTGCGGACATTCCCTGGAAGATGTCTGTGAAGACCCCTAGATTCCACTACTCTAAAAACTACTGATAACCTGCTGGAGTTTTGCAGCAGGAAACGAGAGCTTTTGCATGTCTAAAGGAAGGTGGTCTCCTTTCCTTTTAGGAGCATCCCAGCTCCAGCCCAGGGGAGAAAAAAAAATAGAGATGGGAAGATAATTCCCAGGTCCTCCTGGAAGAAGTTTGGGATGAGGAAAGTAGGTTACAGAAGAAGGCTGAGGCTTCAGGCATGATGGGGAAGGATGACACATCTTGAGTTGACTTCAGAGCAATCAGAGTATTATTATACACCTATATGTCAGTAGTTGGCAGTGACAAAAGCAACTTGAAGGGCAGCGCTTCTGAGCTGTATTGCTATATGAACTTGTCAGAGACATAGGATTGTTTTGGCCTTCAGGTGTGATAAATGTGTATAATTACTTCTGATGTTGTCTTAACCTTTGCTTGCACTCATAGTGGCACCATGAAGAGATTACTTGTGTGTAGTTCATTAAAAACAGATTTCTTTTCTTTGCTATGTTTGTTGTGATTTGTTCTTTCAGTAGTCATTTTAGGTTTATCTGTCTACACAATAATAAGTAGAGGGTGTCTGTTTCATTGACCTTCTAGTTTTTAGGTTGTGTTAAGGGAGACCAAGAGGAAAACTGGAAAACAATCATACCTATGTTCTTCTCCCCCACCCTGCAGAGACACTTGCCTGTATTATTATTTGTAAAAGTTCTGGTGGAGAAGTAGTTGATTCTTGGTGGGGCATAGCTTTGGTTTTCTCTTCTTCCCCTTTTTAATTAGGTACTTTCTGTTTTGAGTGGGAAATTATCTTTCTGATGTCTCCCTGCAGCTGAAATCATACAGTATGCAGAGCCTTTAAGACAAGGAAAATTAAAATTTTTGTTAAATCTTTGCTACTATATGCTTCTTCATTCACTGGATTTTCCTTTGCCGTAGGTTTATGTTGAACTTGGCTCTTTGTTCTTGCTTATTCCTTGCTGTATTTGTGCAACTGACTTTTTTTAAGCTTTATTAAAGCACGGATAGTAGGCTTCCTATTTGAAAAAACAGGAAGCATGCTTGCCAGTCACCTCTCAGATTTTAATATGTTAATATAAGGCAGATTTTCATATTGTGCATTCATGCTTTTTATAGTCGCATTTTTCTTAAATGGATATTTAAAACATGTAACAAGGGTTGTGTTTTGATACTCACGCTTTTGTCGTGTAAAAACGTTGGCTGAGGAGTCCTTGTACATGTTCATACAAATGATGGCATTATCTAGGAATGGATTATCTTTTCCCCAGTTGCGTCCTCATGCCAGCTGTGTCATTGTATTATAGTGAATACTTGTGATTATCTCTAGCGATAAATTTGTAACTTGGTGCCTGACCTAGAGCTGAGAGCTCCATGCCCATCTTTTGGAATGTCGGTAGCTGATTGTCAGCTGTCTTTATTATGAGGTTTCAAGGCTTTGGTATTAATAAAGAGGCTTTTTTTTTTTTTTAATACAGAGACAGAAGCTTTGGCTGCAGATCAATGAATAAACAAAGAGTTATTGTATTCAGTAGCTCTAGGAGTTTGAGGGCAAGCCTGTTGGAGAGTGTTGAGTTCATGTTTTGTTACAGGCGCAAATGATGTAGCGTTAGTTGTTGGGATGCACTGTGGCTTATAGTCACTTTAAATTGCTGCATTTACTGTTGTCAGCCAAACCAATGCTTCTTTCAACAAAAAAGCACACTTCCTCTGTGAAGAGTAGTTGTATCTCATGTGAATACTCTTGTCTTTGTAGTGACTTGCTCTATCTTCCTCGTGTAGGAGCTCTGTCGTTGTGTCTGAATCCCACTGTGACCTTTGTAAAGTGTCTCCCACTCTTTCCTGCCTCAGGACATCAGTGGTGGGGTTCTTTGTGATATGTTAAACAGCTAAGTTATGTTTTGTGACTGTGACCAGTATTGTTCATATTTGTAAATGTCTTTCAAATAAATATTTTGGCATTAGAAGTAGAATATATGATGATAACTCAATAGTATGTATAATACATAATGTAAAAGGAAGAGCCAATATATCTTGGTCAGACATTTACTCTAGTTACTGAAGTTACTCTAGTGTGCACCCTGCATTAGATCTGAGTGGAAATGAGTTATCTGGGAAAACAGTGGTTAAATAACAAGAGAAAATAGTCATTTTTTTTCTATTGTTTTAGAAGAGGTAAAATTGAATCTCCAGGTACTTTGGGGAGAAGGTGATTCCATTCGAACCTTTTGGCCAGTGGAAGTGATAGTGATACTGAGCTTACAAGTGGATGTAAATATTTTCCACTTTTACTTATAGCAGGGATGTTGAGTTTATGCTTTTTTTTTTTNNNTTTTTTTTTTTTTTACACAAAACATTGAAAAGAGGAGCAGGTAACAGAAAAAGTTTGTCAGTTACTATCTGTAGGCAGTGTAGGCTTTTCTGCATCTTACCTTAATGGTGGGACTCAGACTAAAGACTGGGAGTGAAATCTTGGCCCTATTGAAATCATTAGTAAACCTTCCATTGGGTGTTTTAATGTGCTCACAAGGCACATAATAGGCAAGGACTTATAAAATGCTCTGTTCTTACAAAGCCTGGTACATGTGCAAATGAATCTGATACTGACATAAGATAGGTGCTATAATAAAAAGGTTATAAATTATAATATTACTGCAGACTGAAGCAAAGAACAAGACTGAGGTATTTTGAGGAACTGCAGATCTATGCAAAGTTTAAATGAAATGCAGCAAGTTGAAAAGGAGGTGCAGAGTCAGAAGGAAAACGCAGAATCCGCTCAGGCTTGTCTGGCAGAATATAACAGTAAAAATTAGGATGTGCAAACTAAATTGGCAAAAAGGTAATGAGTATTTCTGTAAAGGAAGGGAACGGAAATAAATGGATATTGATGACTGCAATGACACTAAAATAAAACCAAAAAGTAATTAAAACTTTCTAATACAGCATGTGATAGAATTAAGTAAAGGCATGGGAGATATGAGAATATACACATCATCCATTCATGATAATACACGTCCACTGGGATTTAGAAAAATACAATGTAGTTAGGGCAACACTGTCATCTTTGGGAAGTGTTAGAGAGTGGGTGTGGAGGGGTTGGTTGTTGATCCCTAGAACATGCAGAGGTTGATACTTGTAATGATCCCGTCACCCAAAACTTGTCTTTGAAAATTGTTGGGACTAATGTTAGGAAGAAAATACTTGAACTTATAAATGTTAAAGGAACCTTCAGATAGGAATATAATACATATTTCTGAACTAACAACTCTAACTTTTCAAAACATCATGGATGAGGGAAACTCTTTCTATAAAAACAAAACTTTAAAAGAATGCTAAAGCTGAAAATTGTGCATGTGTTAAAGTTGGAAAAAGTTATAATTACATTTTTACCTCCTCTGTGCAGGACACACAGTATAGCGAGCAGCTGTTTTTTTCTGTTAAGTGTATGGCTCCAGGTCTTTCTTACCATACACTGTTCTGAAGACAAAATTTGTTCTTTTTTTTTTTAAGAGTTTTCTATGGTATTGATCACAGTCATATTAAATTCTAAAATCAGCTCTCTAGTGAAGAAGTAATGATTTTTTTTTTTCATTTTTACAGTTGGGAAACTGAGGCATTACTGGTGGAAGTTTGAGTAGCCTGTTTATGATGGCTGTAGGTCAAATTTTCTGCAACATACAACTTTTCAAAACACATCTCTCATCAAGTTCAAAAGTAGTTGCTGTTGTATGAAGTATTTCTGCAAATTAGATCACATGACTTCAAGTTAGGAAATGAGGGATGCATTAAACTGGTACATTTTGAAAATGTATTGTTTTAGTAATTTATTCAGCATTAGGTAAAATCTGTGGCAGATGGAGGGGTAGAATCCAGTTCTGCCTGAGCAGCACACAGCCACGTTAATCATAAGACCGGCTTTCCTCTTCCCACCATTTTCTGCCTTGTTTGCTACCCATCTTCTAGCTTGTACAATAAATGGAGCATTTGGTCCTGTAGCACACAACTGCCCCCTCCCCTGCACTGCTGCTGCCCAGTCCCTGGAGCAGACCCATCCAGTGCCCTGGCGAAAAAAGAGTGACCATGTATGTGAAGACTGATACAGTTACATCCCTGAAGGAGACAGCTTAAACACTGTGAGGACAAACTCAATTCCAACAGTTCTTAACTCAGTACGTGACTCTGCAATGGTAATGTTTCTGCACTGCACAGACGACTGAGTTCATCTGGATGGAGTCAGCAATAGCAGTGGTAGGTTGCCACCCTCCATAGGGACCGGGCAGTGCATGGGATGAGATGTGCATCCTCACCAGGTTGCATGTAAGAGTTCTCTGACACTAAAAGATTGCTGAAACTTCACTTATACTTAGGTTTCATTCCAGTTTTTTTGTTCTTGTGGTATTTACAATAAAGTGTTCTCCAACTGTGGGGCAGGCTTCCCTATCCATGCCTGAGCATGCTTCAGGTGGGTGCAATGTTGAGTTAGGCTTGGTGTCTCCCTCATGATCAACTTGCTTCTTTGTGCGCCTCAGGAGAAGAAAACAATCGGGCTAAGATGGACCGTCCTTCTCTGCCGTGGCTTTGGATCCTATTACTTAGTGCCATAGTCTTACTTCTCCAGTCCTGAAGATGGTCAGAGGACTTTACAGTACTGCTGCTTGCTGTTTCCCTGAGGCCTTGGAGGGTGGAGGGAACAAGCAGCACTGACAGCAAGGGTGGGTCTCTCTGGCTTGTCCCAGCCATTTGCCTGGTCGTATCTACTGCCTTCATCTTCAGAATTTCCAGTCCTTGATCCTGATATGTCACTTGCAGTGTCCATAGTAAGTTCTGAGTATGCCCAGGTCCCTCCTTGCCCGTTTCCCCTTGTTAGCCATATCCCATGACCACCATCCCCTTGGTTTCAGCACTGTGTGGGTCACCTGCAGCCCCCAGTGACTGGGGTTCCAGTAGCATCTCGGGCTCTTCATCCCTCTGCCTTTCTGAGCCTTCATTTCACCCGAGGGAAAGAGGAGCAGCTCTCCTGGAGAGGACGAGGAGAAGCAGGAGCTGAAGAGACAGCAGGCTGGGGAGAAGAGAGGAGGGAAGGATGAAATGGCAGGGAGGCTCGCTCCCCAAGCCGACTAATGAACAAACAGACCTCCACCACTTGGAGGTCACTAGTCCAGTGGACAGACTCTTTAGCCTGTATCCATTTAACCTCCTGACCTTGTTTCCTCCTCTTCCCTTCAACTCTTCCTGCCCCAGTTCTGTCTCCACTGCTTTTTTTAACCCATTGTCCTTTCTTTGGAGAATTTCAGGCCAGCTTCTTACACCTTGTAACTCCTTTGATCTGGACTTGCTGTGCTCTGTGCAGCTTGCGCTCTCTGGTTTCCTCCTCCTCCACTCCTGAGAATCGGGTGAAATTCAGGGGCTCATAGGGATACATGTCTTGCGTTTCCTTAAAATCCAGTGTCACCCTGGCAAATTAAAATCCTCTGCCCCAAAACATGGTATTCAAGAGGTATTTTTAAGTATTTTATGTAAGAACATAAACACTGTATTCTTCTGTGACCTCATTCTAAGACATAGCTGAACTGTTTCAGCTGAATTTTCCAGAGAATTTCAGCCTCAGGCATGCATATGGCCTGGAAAATTTCAGCCTAAATGCTTGAAGTTTGGCAAAGTTTATATCCACCTGAAAATAGTCTTCATAATGGAAAGTGTCAGACTGTTTTAGCTGTAATTATTTGCATTGTTTATAGTTCTGTTTAAGTATTGGATGGGGAATGGAAAATATTACATTCAAAATTAATTAAAATTGAACTTGAGTAAATGTTGTTATAGGAGCTTAGACCCGGAAACAATACTCTGAAACAGATGATGGTGACAATCAGCAGTGGTGTTGGGCTTCATGAGAATCTCATGGAGGAAACTCAAAACTTGCTGTAAACAAGGATTTATTATTTGAGGAGAGGAATACAACAGGTGGTACACAGAATGGACATTAAAACACTGAAGTAAACGCAGATAAAGTATCTTGGTCTACAGAAGGATAACTTAAATTGTCCCCTGGGAACGTCTAAGAAGGCATCTCTGGTTCACCTGCTAAACCTTTACGTCTGTCTGCTTTCAGTTAAAAGTTTGGTGAGAGTGTGCAATGGCCTAAGAAAAAATGTGTGTGTTGCTAGAGCTCAGGCAGCCTAAAGTGGTTGGGGAACCATGGGTTTAGGAAAGTATGAAATATAAATAGTACATTACCCAGGGACACTTAGTGGTGAAAAATAGAAAGTTTTAATCTGGCTACAAAAAAGCCATAATAAAGGGGGAAATTGCTGAGCAATACCCCAAATTAGAAGTGAATGTGCAGTTTTCTATGGTGGCAAAAAAAAAAAGGGGGGAGGAAGAGGTGGCAGCAGCCCACTTCTGAAGTGAATGGAGGTGTCATGTGAGAATGAGGTTATAATTTCCACCTATGCAGGTGGAGTATGGCAACATTTGGAATACTGTATTTGGTTTGGGTCACGTTCCTAGCAAATAGGTACTGGCAGAGGTAGGGAAAGCTGGTGAAAACAGTGAGAAGGTTTGCGTTACTCACTTGCAAGAAGTAGTAAGAACGATGTATAGTTGTTAAGCAGTGACTAGTTTAGGGGGAACATACCTGTGTATTGAGGGGAAAAAAACAGTTTTCTTAGTACAAAAAGCAATATGAAAAGAAATAGGGATGGGAGTGGCGAAGTAATTTATTGTCATAATAACTATTACATCAGAACATAGTAGGACAAAAAGGCCTTGTAGAAGTCATGTTGCATAGGAGACTTTAAAATGAAGCTGGTCAACAGTACGCTGTAGGAAAACATGTACAAAATGTGCCATAGGAAGGAATCCTGCTCCTGGAGGGAGGCTAGACTGGTTGGATGAATTAATGGACCTTTTTCTGGGAAGGGAAGGGGAGAGTCTCATTAAGATGAAATGACAAAATTGTGGTAGGCTTTTTTTTTTTAAAAAAAAAAAAAAAAAAGCTTTTTTTTCCCTTGTTTGAATATAACTGTTTGGCACTCAGGAATTAAAAAGTGTATGTCATATTAACAATGCAGTGCTGCTGCACTTGAAAAAGTAGGATATTTTTTTCTGGTTCAGTTAGTCCTCACTAATAAAACATGAGAGTAATGCCACACAATGGTTGACACCCGTCCTAAAACTGTTATGGTGTTCGGTAAGTCCTGCCAAGAAGTCTAAAAATAAAACTTCCATCCCTTGCCTCCCATCCCCCTCTATCAGTGATTTCAGTTTGGATTTTCTGGGTCTGTTAAGGAGGCAAATAAATACCCATGTAAATCGTGGGTTATGACTTGCCTTATGATCTGGAAACTTATTAATGCACGGGATAGCAATATAAAGGCTCTGAAATACAGCACTCTGTATGCATTGCGCTTTTTGGAAACTTCTTTTCTTTACGCTTGCCCTTTTTTCAAGGAAAGAAAACGGGCATTTTCTCAAGGTTGAATGGCTTGCCCATTGCGTGTATCTCTCTTGATAGACATGATTTTATGTATGTTTACACATTGAAGTCAGTGTTGCTAATCAGTTTACAAGAGTATACTTAATTATTTCTTAAGCCGGAATTTATTGGGTAATTATCATACCTGTCTTCTTGTAGGTGAGAGACAACATCTCAATTTGAGTGCAAAGTTCATTTTATTTATTTATTTTAAAATGTAATGGAAGCCCAAGACTTGCCATTCAGAAAGTCATCCAATTAATATGAGAGCAATACTTCACCTGTTTGCATGCCACGTCGATTTTTGATGTTTTTGAAAGAAAGGTGTAAAGCACTGAGAAAACGTCTGTATGATCTGCCCGCGATGAGCGTGACTGTGCTGACCTGTTTCTTCCAGTATTTCTAAACTAGTTCTCTGTTTGCGTTCAATAACAGGGCAGTCCGATGGATCCCATGGTGATGAAGAGACCCCAGTTGTACGGCATGGGCAATAACCCTCACTCTCAGGCGCAGCAGAGCAGCCCCTACCCCGGGCAGTCCTACGGCCCCCCCGGCCCCCAGCGCTACCCGGTGGGAATGCAGGGCCGAGCCCCGGCGGCCATGGGAGGAATGCAGTATCCGCAGCAGCAGGTTTGTCGAGGGGTTTCTCTGTCGCTTTGGTTTCCCTCCTCTCCGACACTGTGGTGGTGCGGAGGGCGCAAGGAAAAAATTTGAGATAAGTGTGTCTCCTCCAGAAGGAGGGTGAAGGACTGTTGTAAAAGTGAATATCTTGTGTTGACAGCGTAAATGTTTTCTAAAACTCCGTGCAGTCAGAAAAGAGGTTAGTTCATTGCTGGTATCTTTTTGGAGAGGGAAATATATCAAACACCATCAGTGTTTTTTCCTCAGTTGACATCACTTAGCCTTGTATATTTCTTTAGTTTATTTTTTTTAATTCTCTTTCTCTCTGGCTCAAGACTAGTCTATAAGATGAAAACCTAAAGCTGACATCAGTACAGCAAGACTAGCGTTGTCCAGTGCATGCAAATGTATTACATATTTACATCAGCTGTTGTCTCCCCCCCATCCTCCTTTTGGTAGGAATTTTCTGTAACACTTCTTATGTTTTCCCCCTTACCAACTCTTTCAAAAGTCAGGCTAGTTTTCTGGTATCAAAGAACATAGAAATGTAAGAATCTCCTTTAATCGACTTGGATTTCACTGTTGATGATACGCTTGTGCATTTTTTTCCTACCCTTTTAAAAGAAGGTTAATTACAGCGTCCATACCATATATATTAAGAACAATATGGTAGTTTTCTAGAGTGGGAGAGAAACAAATTTATCTCTAAGTTATGTTGGCTAATTTTTGCTAGATTTTTTTTTTTTTTAGGATTGTGAGTGTAGGCAATGGGAGCTCTCTGTACTTTGTTGTGAGCATAGCAAGCTAATAACTTGATGATTAATGGGAAGCAGCATTTTGTTTTGTGCAACTGACTAGTTGCAGATCAGTTTCTTTTTACGTCATTTATTGTTAAATGTAGAGAAGAAAAGAAAATTATGGACTCCCAGACAGGTACCCGGCTAATTCTAGTTATTACCTGTCTAGTGGTACAGGATGTTCATCAAGTGCTTGGTTAGCTAATAGTTTCAAGTATACTAGTTGGGCGAATAGTACCTGTATCAGCAGTTTTCATTTTTGTTCTTTTCTGTTTTTAAGTAGATATTTACTTGCAAGGAAGAGGTCATTTCATGTAGAAATACCAAACAATAGATTTGGTTGCTAGCTTAAGACAGCACAGTGTTTCATCAATCATAAAGGAGGTGAAACTGGTAAAAGGAGGCTTTATTTCTTTGTGTTGCTGTAGCCAAAATAAAGTTATTAAAACATATTTTTAATTTTAAAATGAGTGATTCTGGAGATGAGTGTTGAATTTTCACTTCATTTGCTAATTGCTTGATAATTGTAAATTATCCATCAGCAGGCAGTGACCTGGCACGGCGATTGGCTGCTGGCCCTATCTGTCTTCTAGCAGCATTAATGTAATTGGCTGAGCAGCAGCACAGTTCTGAGCGCTAATGCTCTTCGGGGAAAAAGTGAGAGGATAATTATGACATTGAATTTTTATTGAACGGACATCACCACCTAGGCATGATTTTGTTTTGGACAGCCTCCAAAGCTTCGCGTGTTTGGTTTGTGAACCTCTAATGATCTGAATCCAGTTCTTTTCATATTGCTCATATATTACCACCTTTCTACAAAGGATTAAAATGCAGGAATGCAGGTTTGTAAATTGAATTGCCAACTTACCAGCTGAGTGGTAAGTTGTCTTTGGCACAGGATGCCACAGTTTGATTCCTGGCTGGATTTTTACTCCTGTGACATGAATATTAACTAAGGAGAGCCTAGCTATGCTTGTTAAAATTGGCTGCATAGCATGTGCCTACTTCTAGATATAATATATATAAAAGAAATAATATTGCCAAAAGTTTCAGAAGATGAATCTCAGCACTTTCTGAAAATTGGAGTCCTTTACAGTGTCACATTGAATTAATGAAAACCACAAGACACTTCTGGAAACTTGATCAGTTGAATAATACTGGGCCTTTAACATGCACCTTTTTCAGTTTTAAGTATTGTGCAGAAAGGGTGTTGGGTACGTGGGTTATGGGGGTGGAATGCCACACTGTAGGAGGGGAGGGAAACATTTATTAGGGAGGTTGTTCTTACTTTAAGTTATAGTTTGCTGTTTCCAAAAGATAGCTGAGGGTGTCAGTTCCGTTTCCGTGGATGGAACGAGCAGGCTTTTCGTTAGGCTGTGAAGATATATGAATTTTGGAGACCTTGAAATGTTAAGTCTGGCTATTTGTCAGTCAGTGACGTGGCTTGAGGTTAGAGCTGTAGGACTTGGCAGATTTTAACTTGCAGGCTCTGCTGCAGGATGCTGCAAATGGAGAAGTGGAGATGAAAAACAACATGCTAATGATCCACCTAAAATTAATGGAAATGAGGATAATTGCCTAGATGTAGGTAGCTGGTGGGGTCATGTTGCAGGAGGGAATAGCGTATTCCTGATGGAAGCCCTGTATTGCAGCCTGCGGCCAGAGGTGGAGGAGAGACTCGCGGGAAGGGAGGCCTCTGATATGAGAAAGATGAAGAGAGTGTAAAAGATGCAATGTTGTCAGGTGCAGTCATTCTGCCTATCTGCAGCATGGGTGTTGAGCGTAGCCTGCTAACTTGTTGAAAAAGTGGTCTCTACATAATGTAGCAGACATCTTCGGATTGATGTTTGTCATACACATGCTTGATACCAAACAGGAGGGTGCAAATAAAACCCCAAACTTCCTCAGAATTCTATGTGGAAATGTCAGGATGTTGAAGAAAGTGTGGAAGGTATGGGATGTGTTCTGTGATGTGGCTACAGCATTTTGTCTGATTTTTAAGGGCACATCCAGTTAATTCATTATCAGTCAAGTAAATATGTAAAGCGTTTGGACTGATTTCAGTAAAATTGTTTTCATGGGTTAGGATATTAAAAATAAAACAATCTTCTAAGTGTACCTGCATAAAAAGGTAAGTATAAGAAAGGAAGCTATTACTAGAAGTCATATGCCTTATTTATAGGGTTGCAGACTTGACACTTTGTGTCTCTTCTGGCAGTAGGCAATAGGTATGGTCAATGAATTACTTAATAAAGATGGTTTCTCAATGTTGTTAGGAGGCTTAGTTTTTCTTGTCTTTCCCTCCCCATTCAGTGGGAGGACAGGGAGAGGAGGCATGGCAAAGCTGGCAGCAAGTCTGCCTGTGTCTAGGTTGTCGGTTTTCAACATGACTGAAACACAAGTTGCAACAAGGCCAGTGTTTGCATCCCAGGGTTCTAAAACGCTGGTCTTGCATGTGAATCTTAACACTTCTATTTCATGTACTCTCTATCCTGGTTCGTTTAGGAGGAGTGTAATTTTGGGATTACTAGCACTCCTTACCCAGGACATCAGGGAGATTACTGTATGTATGTGAAAACAGAAAACAACATACTTTTAGGTTTAACTTTCATTTTCTGAGCTCTCACGTATTTCTTACAATTGCAAAGAGGTAATGTCAAAATTAAGAAGCCCAATATGCAGGATACTTAGCACCTGCATACTTCAGGCGTAGTTTTGTAATACATTTCACTACAGGATGAATAATAAGATCTGATTACAAAAACAATTTCCTTATTGTTTAACTACTTACTCTCCCTCCCCACCTTTTGGACCTTCACCGAGCCAGTTGTGATGCCCTAATCAGTTTTCCATTTTTGATTCTTATGCTCTTTCCAAGTGTTTCTATGCTCCTGTGCTATGTGCTGTGGGAAGTGTCTTGATACTTTGTAAGAACATATACGTTAAAATAACAATACCTGAGAGTATCTATTAAAAGAAGGTTTTTCTGCCATTGTCTGATGATGTTGCTTTTTCAAGTTAATAGCATGTAATACTTCAGTTTGTGCTGAATTTCATTAAGGTTAAAAATCAGCTCCTTGAAATATGCATGTATAGGTTTTGGAATTTTGTAGCAAAGTCTGAAGGCTTGGATTTATGAATGTTTGGAAGAATTGAATGGTATGATGTGCCTGTTTAATCAGATGATCGTTGCCTAATTGATTTTTTTTAAGATGCATTAAAAATTCTTGTGTACTTGATGGACTGGAACAACAACTCATTGTATAAATAGGATCGTGTTGCTATAACACATGGTAAATTCCTTTATGAAGGATAGTTGCATGGATATGTACAATAGCCATTTCTGATAGCTGTTTAAAATGCAGTATTTCAGTACTTTTTCATTTCAATACTGATCATGCACTTGTCTCAGAGCCTTGAGCCTGCTTGCACTAAGTGGGTTATGAGGTTTGAGCCTCAGTCTGTTCTTTCTTTTTCACTATATAAATACTGTAGAGTGCAAGTGTGGTAGTCACTTGTCCCTTTCACATTTCTTACATTCTTGATTTGCAGAATGCAAAAATGAACCTTGTCAATGTCTTCAATTTTAAAAGTGGAACTGTAAATATTCAGAGAAATATCCCCCCCTTTTTTTGGTACAGATTTTTTTGAGGATTAAGTAAGGAAAATTTGCTGGGTTTCTTCCTTTTATTTATTTATTTATTTTTTTAGGTCTTATTTGACAGGTTTCAGCTTGGAGTAACTTTTGTTTTTTAAAGGTGCAGGGAAGTTATAAAACCTCTGGGAATGTGCTGCAAGGATTTATTGTAATGGAAACTGCAAGTCAACCAGAACTATAGCAGCACCAATGTGATTACCTCATTTAGGAAAGGGTTTACAGTCCTCATATTGGGTAATGTCCCAGATTGGAAATGTCGAATTTACGCCAAGGAAATCAATTGGCTGTTGGCTTGGCAGGTAGTTTCAAAGCTAGCAAGCACAAATGTGTTTACTATTGGGTGGCTGGTTGTGCGTGTTACTTTCCGAAATCATTTTAATTCTAGAAGATTGAAATATGCCAAGAAATTGAGGCTGACTGTAATGCTTTGCGGTGAACTATTAACTCAAATGTTGTGCATGCATACGGTGAATGCTAGTCAAAACCTACGTTTGTTGTCTTGTGTGTATGTGTAATTGCCTTCACCAGCTAGAGAATATTGAATAGATTGCAGTTTTTTGTGCTCCTGAGCAGCTTTTAGCACAGATGATGTTGGTATTGGTTAAAGGAGTAGATATACGAAATAAGCAGAGTTTTCATTTCTTAGCCTATTTATTTTGTAAGGGCGGAAAATGAATCAATATGATTGATTCTCAAAAAACTGGCAGAGGACAAAACATTGAAACGTGTTGCCTTTTCGTAAGGACTGATAGATGCATTTCATACCCGCACATAAAAGAGATTGTGCAGCTTTGATCATTGTATGCTTCAGAATTTTTTTCCCAAGATTTCTGTTTGATTTGCCTTGGGTGTGGGTTTTTTTTTTATTTTGTTTTTTTCCTGGACATTTAGTTGGAGCTCTCATTAGTAGCTTATGGGCCTTCTTAGTAATTCTGGAAAGCAGAGGTTGAAACTCTTACAGATGAATCTTTTCCCAATTTTCTCTTGTATTAAAAAAAAAAAAAAAGTAAATATTTTGAATGAAAATAATTTCTCATAATATTTTATTTGAATGATGTATTTGCTGTTCTGTCAAACTGCCAGCAAAAAGGCCGTAGTTGAAATAAGCAGAAGAAATACTTCCTGGAGAGTGTAAAGTTTGAGTCCTTCCTTTTATGAATCAGAAAAAGGGACAAGAAGTCACAGCTATTTGTCTTCCTTGTAAGCTCATCTTTAAGAGTAGATCTCTTGATGGTCAAGTGTTAATAATTGCAAAGAAAAGTTGGTGCTCTTTGTCATGTAAAGAAATGGGGTTTTTAAATTTCAGATTTCAGAAAATGCTAAGTAGTGTGCTTGTGCAGACTGTAGGAAAATGTTTAGTATGGTTCTTTCTTTTCGGTATACTAAGCCTCATTGACTAAATTGAAAAAAAAGGCTGCTACTTTAGTTCATGGCGGGATAAGGCTTTATGTTGTATTGTCTCCATTAGAATTATCCCTTTCACTGAGTGTAATTCACTCTATAGAGAGAGGTGAGCACAGATTACAGATAATCACAGAATCAAATTTGACATAAGTTTCAGGTCTTTATGGTAGCTTAGCTCTTCATCTTAATGCTGGTCATCTGAGATTGTTTACGGAAGGAAAATCCCTAAAGTAGTGGAATTGCATTATTATGGTAAATAGAAACATTTCAGTAGCTTCTATCATTTCTTTGAAACAGTGCTAAAAAAAAAAAAAGTAGGTTGAAAAGGAAAAAGAACTGGTCCTTCAACTGGTAATAGACTGCTTGGAAATGAGACAGGGTCAACATTTTTATCTGTTCACTTACTGATGTTCAGTAAATGCTAATTTTTATATCTGTCCTGGAGTAAACGGCAGTCTACATTTGTATAGAAAGTGTGTAAGAATCATCAACATACTATGCCAAATAAAAATTTATTTTTGTTACTGCTAAATGATTGTACTTCATGTTGAATAGTTAATAGTTGTAACCACGTGTGCGGAGCCTATGGGTTGGTGCTTTGCAAACGGTTGCTGTTAAGGAAGCAGGAGTTATTCTGTAGTTGAGAACTTTGTTTACGATAACTATTTGCTGTCAGTCTGAACTGGAGTTAGGTAGCAAATGGATTTTGGTGATCAGAAGTGGAAAACAGAGGGTCATTTGCTGCTTCACTAGGAAGATACAAAATCATTTACTTGTGAACAGCTCATTTTACATGGCAGCATGAGACATGAGTTTATTTACATCTGAAGTGAAATCAGCATCATGCTTTAAGAAAAGTCTGCTGCATTGCTCTATTCAACAGCTGCCATGCAATGGCTGTGCCAGGAGGGTTTTAAAGTGTAGGTAAGGAATAATTAACTGTTACTCTTAATATTATATTCACAGTAGTTTTTTTGTTAATAATATTCATCAAAGAATAATTTGCACTCCAAACTACCAAAATTACATCCAGACCCATCGTGTGCACGTTAAGATTTCTGTAACTGTACTTTCCGTAACATCCCTGGGGGGCAGCTCAGCATTTTTTTTTGGAAGTCTTGATATAAGTTTCTCAGAAGATACTATCAATTGCCCATAAATTTGAACTTGCTTAGAGGATGCAAGGGAGGCAATAGAATTTGCTTTTTTTAAAAATAGGGAGTGTGTTTCCCACAGCTGAAAACAGGGCTAAAGATAAGAAGGTAAAACCTGCCCAAAGTCGATGGGAAATCTGCCGTGACCTCAGCAGAGCTGTGATTTCACTCAGGGGCTACGTGGTTGGGGTTGTTGGGTGGATTGTCTTTAGTTGATAGCAACATGGGCAGAATCAGCCCTTAAAGTCTGTTAAACAAAATTTTGAAATTAAACGTCAGTATCCTTCACTTTGACTGTGGTCTTTGTCAGGTAGCTTTCTTCTTGTGAGAGTAGACCTTTCAGAAATACCTGATGTTTCAGGAACTCACAATTAGACTCCCGTTGCTACCAGCAGCTTTTTTTAAACAGACAAACAAAAAACCCTGAGATTTGTTAGATTTAGCTTCAGCCAAAGTTATGTAAAAAAAATAGCTTTACAGTATCATTTTAAAAGTTGCAAAAAATTGAAAGCATTTTCCATGCCTTTAAGTCAGTCTTAAATGACGTGTCCCATGCACTATAATCAAAGCTTGCTCAGTGACCTGCTTCAGTGTTGTGTGTTTTATCACCTAAAACATTAAGTTTTTTTGTGGGGATAGGTGAATTATAAAATCTCTTATAAAGAAAAAAATCTTAAATATGTTTAAAACTACATTCTCCTTAGGTCACTTTTTCTAAAACCAATTGCATTGCTCCTTATGGCTATATTAACTGGAGGCATGTAAAGATCCTAATATAAATACTTTAATCTTTTAGTCTTTTATTGTTTTTCAAGAACAATGAAAGAAAGGTTTAAGAACTTAAGGAATAACTTCAAGCTACAGCTCATTCAATTTTTGTAGGCTTTTATTCTTATGTTACCTTGTGTGACCCCATTTTTGGGTGCTTCTCTAGTACTTGTGCATTTTATTCATTGCTTGCCTGGAATAGAACAAATGTGTTAAATGCTTGCATTCTAGCAGATAAGTGTGTGATCTCTGAATCTTATAACGCATTTTGGGGGTGGGGAAGAGGAGTGAGGAGGAAATCAGTGTCTGTTTTATTTCTTTGTGTGCTCCATCCTTTTCTTCCTCTTTTGAATATTGTCATTTAATAATGCTTTTTGCATTTGTGTGTTAAGAACAAACACGTAAGAGGTAATAATTTAGTGACTGGACAATATTAAAAAGCATATTTGAATATAAGGTTCAAATATGCCTTTAGGAAAGTGAGTGAATTTGGCTTTGTTGTATATGTCAAAGGGACAAATTACACTTGTTATTAGTATGTTTCACAAAGTGGTGATGGAGAGATTTCTGCTCATTTCTTGGCAAACTGTAATATAGCTTGTCTTTTGAGACAAGAATCCAATCAAAATAAACAAGGTTTATATAGCCACTCAGGGAAGATGGTGTTTTAATTATAGAAGTGACATTACTTATCTTGACTCCGTGTACATGTGTGTTTTACAGGCCTGGTTGGCAAATGCATGTTTTACAAGGACAGGTTAGCAAAACTGCCTCATTCTGTGCACTGGGTCACCTCTATGTCTGAACTGTTTTGCTCTGTGCAGGTGGTGTTCAGTAAAAATAAATAGGTGAGAACTGATGCCAAAAACGCATCAAATCTGTGCATGGAGGAAGCAAGTGGGGCTCCTCAGACAGCAGCTCTGCTGCTTTGGAGCTCCTCTGCTCCCTTTTGAGGAACGCCACTGCACGTCTCTGCTCTTGCTCCTAACTTTCTCATCTGGCAGCATGAAATTTGGTATCTTTCTAACTCCTCCGACTTACTGGAGAGTAGCTAAAAGGACTGATGTGAATTGACTGGTTTCTTTTTTTTTTTTTCTTTTTTTTCATTGGCTTCATGTTATTGCTGGTTGGCAAAACTAAAAAGTATCAGAGGCCAAGATATCCCTCTACAGATTTTGCGAAGTGTGTACTTAGTAGATTTATGGTCCTTTTATGTTTGGAAAGTTGTCCTAGGGAGGAAATTATTATTTTAAAATCAACCTAAGTTCTGCAGAAGATGATACTTCAGACTTTGCTCACCAAGGAAAAAATCATACCTGATGTTAGAGAGCAGGCACGTGGGTTTTCAGTCCTCCAAGGTGATGCTGTGAGAAATCCCGTGTTTCCTTCTCAAATCAAAATTAAGTTTTATAACCTGAGTAAATGGTGAAGAGTAGATTCAGTAAATGCCAAGACTGTGTGGATACTTGGCCTTTCTTTTTTGATTTTTTTTTAACATTACAGGAAAAAGAATGTTTTCTAACATTGCTTTAGGCCTATAATTCAGGGGTTACAAGAGGAATATAACCACAAAAAGTAATTGAAGAATATAGGAAAAGATTATGTATACCTTGGATGTAGGCTTTTCTTTGTTCTTTCTCTCCCATATTTTCATCTCATTTTTGTCTTTCATATATACAAGTGACTAAAAATATGTTCCTATTCTTGGCATGCATTATGATCCTATATAGCAAAATAAAAACCTGACTAAATATCACAGCTCTGTGTACATATGAGTTGCTGTGGTTTTTTACTGGCATTGCTTTAGATTTGTCTGCAGGAACTCTGAAACTTCTGCGTTCTATAAAACTCGTTTTAAAGAACAAAAAAAATAGCCCAGAGGATAAAAATTATTGTTATGAAACCTGGTTGTAAGCCTGTTGTTTGTAAGAATGTGGAAAGATGCACACTGCATGTAGTGTTTTCCTTAGTGAAAAAAACATGTTTTTTTTCTTGAAAAGTATTTCTTATACGTGAACCCTATCCTACGTATTCAACTTGGAGCCATAGGCAGAAATGACTGTGCCCTGGATCCTTGCACGTAATAAATTTAAGTGTCCTCAAGATTTTGATAAATATTTGCTGAAAGAAAGGACAAAACATTTTGGCACTAATCCTGTAGTAATAAAATGCTATAAATGGTAGCTTTTTATTGCATTGTGGTTTTCTTGGGTACTTTTCACTGTCTGAGATGCAAAATTTCACTAGATAATACTGAAAATGCCAAGTAATCTCTGAAGGAGGGGGTGCTAGGTCTTAAATGGCAGAGTTTGGTAAAAATGGAAAGGAGAAGGAGACCGGTAGGTAAGGAGTATCAGCAGCGCTATCACTGATTATGTAAGGAATGATCATCCATTCTGTGTGTGTCAATAAAAATGCAGGAGAGCACCTTTCTTGACACAGGGGTTGCCGAAACATCAGTGCTGTCTTTTTTTTTTTTTTTTTTTGTTGTAATACTCTTGTGGATGTTTTTGCACAAAGTGGTATCTGTCAGAGCTTGAAATACTCTTGCGCAGTTCCCTTTGAACAGGTAGCTCAGGACAAGTTCTAGCACATAGTTGCTTGACATGGGGCCGCCTACCGCGGGGAAGGAATGCCTTGCATACATACATCCGAGCTGATGTGCTCAGAACTTTGCCAGTCGCTTTGCCGTTCACACACTGGGCTGTAAATAATTACTGAACTTCCATTTTGAATCGTTGCTTTCTTCTTTTTTTTCTCCTCCCGTTAAAGGAAGACAATAGCAGTGGGAAATACTGAGGATGCTCTAATAGTTTGTGATTCGCCTGGAGATATTTTTAATGGTGAATCTAACGTAAATCTGCATATTTTTATTGCTGTGCTGCCTTTGTTTTTGAAATGCGGTATTTGCTTTCCCTATGTTGTTTTCAGCAGTACCGTTCATTGAGTAATGCACGTGGTGTGGAGTATGTCAAATTACAGTTGAAAAAGAATATTGTGAATGACTCGCGTAAAAGATGCACTAAGCGTACTAAGACTGAATATTTTTTCCTTAGAGATACCTTTCTTTGTCATTTTCATGCACTTGGCAAGAGATTGTAGCTGCTGTTTGAACAGTGGCTGAATAAAGCGTCGTCTTGTTTTCGCTCAGTTGTGGAGTTCTTTATCCATGCTGTTAACGTCTTGTTTTGCAAATTGAGATATTCAGACACTGGAATGTGATATTCTGTGAAAATCCCAGTTGTGCTGAAACAGGCAGAATGAATTGGGTGACGGAGACCCTTGAAAGGATGTGATTTCACTCTTGTCCCATAATTTTTCCTACAGTTGAAGTCAGTGTAACTGCTTATTGAGCAAGCAAGGTACAACAGTATATTTGTGTGCTGTTACCTTGATGGATTTTTCTCATCTTTTTTCCTCAAGTTTCCCTGTCTTTGGGCAACTTTGTCCGTTTAGCTGCAGGTGAAATTAGTCTTGGAAATATATTTATCAGCTGAGACAGGTGTACTTATTTGCCCTTACTGCAACGTTAATATTGTTAGCTACACTATATTTGTTAATAGAAAAGAAAATAAAGGAATCATGGAAGCCTGCAACATTGTTCTGCACTGAGTCGTTGTGGATACTTAGTCTTGTGTCTGCTCTCCCTTCTGTGTGAGGAACCGGTGCTGCTGCCTATGAAACCCTGTTTGTGTTTGGGAATGCCACCACTTGCCCACTGGTTTCCAAGACTTTGAGTGAAATTTGCCTGAGGTTGTGCAATTCTTGTCAGTTTTGCCTTCATGGCTGCAGTACAACCAGACGTATGGGAGGCTTTCTGCATTCGCAGGCAGCTGGGGGAGAGGCTACCACTGCCCTGGGGCAAGCTGCTCTCGGAGTTATTGAGTGCAAATACTGTGTTGGTTATCAGCTGATCTCTCTCAAAGGGCTGCACGTCTCCCTTACACGTGTCAGGCAGCTAGGTAACGTAGTGACAGGAGGCTGAGGAAAAATGTAAACCTGTGTTACAGAAAATGTATCTTGATGCAGAGTTAAAACAGCAGTCATTTTGATGGAGCTACGTTTTGATAACTATTTGGAAAAAGGGCTACCATGTGAAGATAAATGTGCAAATGTAAATCTTAATGCTAGAAAACAAAAATGATGATAATCCTTCTCCTTAATGAAGCTGGTGATAGTACCTGGCTGTCTGGATGCAGTTCAATGTCTTCATCTGGACTTGACTCCCTTAGACACCTCACTTTACCATTGATTTAGAGTCTTAGATCTCTTGAGACCATGCAGAATATGGAGGCAGTGGCTTCTTTTTTTCTGGTACAGAAAAGTAATGGAATGCCTCAGAATTTTCAAGGTAGAAGAAGTAAGTGGACTAAATCCATGTTGTGGGATAGGAGGGCTTTGTTGAAGCTGAACTGCTTAAATTGCTCCACTGGCTGGAAAATAAACCTAGACAGGCTTTTTCTGGCCTAAGGAGAGGAAGGTATAGGTCACACTCTAGAGAACTGGTGAGATTCCCAGATGATGTTCAAGGGACATTTCCAAGTCTTAGAACTTTACACGAGATAGAAGAAAACCTACTTTTCCCATTAGGTGCAAGAACCTCCTACCACCCCAACCCACTTTTTGACTGTGTTTTGGCTTCTTTTTGGAAGAATTCACAATAGTAAGGTAGGTTATGATGCCAGTTGCCAGGAGGCAGCAGCTTTTAAAAAGTCTCTTGATCCAGTTGATGTGCTTGAAAAAACTTCCTTTCCGTTAAGTAGAACAGAAGCAAAGGTGAAAGATTCTGGAAGTGACCCGCTTGTAGGGGGGACTATGCAATGGAGAAAGTTTGGGGGTTTTGGAGAAGCTAGTTATCATCTGTGAAGAGAAGGAAGTGTGCTGGGTTGGGCTCCGTCCCATAGATGAAGAACCTATTTGCTGAGGCTAGGGCAGGTGGAAGGACTCCAAACTAGAGCAATAAGGGTGGAGGGTAAACCTAAAGCAACAGGTAAGCACACATTGAAATCTGCATCATGGCTTTGTGAACAAAAGTGATCAAGGTACCCAGACATGATAGGAGGGAAAAAAACTATTTAATTGCCTATACTCTAATGCTGGCAGCAAGGGTAATAAACAAGAGGAGCTGAAATTTCTCATTTGCGATTATAAATTTCATCTACTTGGTATTACTTGAAATCTAGTGGGAAGGTTCACAGGATTGGAATGTTAAAATAAACGGTTATAACCTATTTAGAGAGAATTGAATGGGTAGAAGGGGAGGGAAAGTGGTACTCTATATCAAGAGCGATATTATGTATTTCTGAATCACTGAGTGCTCAAAAGCAAACGATCTTAAATGCTTCTGAGTTACTGTCCTGGCAGAGAAGGCTTGAGATCCAGGTGCTACCTAATATCTGCTAGATAGCTCTGAAATAAAATAGAAGCAGGATAAACAGTTCTTTAAGAATGTTACCTGTGTTACGGAGGGCAGAGGGAGCAGAGACGGAGCACCTTGTGCTGCCAGTATTAAAAGCTTTATGAGTTTCTTTTTTTTTTTTTTAAAAAAAAGTGCATGTGTAAATGCAGCTGACAATTTATCCTGAAATGCTTTGTCTGAAGCTGAGGAATTCAAAGGTAGATGAAGAACTTGTAACAAGACTATTTTTTTTTTTAAGGACCACAGTTTGATTTAACTATATTGTATGCAGAAAGAATTGAGCTCAAATAAGCAAAAACATAAAATCATTGACCATGGATGCATAGAGATTGGCAGATATATTGTGTACATGTACAAACATGTGCCTGCTACTTTCGGAGAGACAGCTACACAGAGGTGGAATGGGCATAAGTTAAATCAGTCGGGAGAATTTTTTTGTTCAAATTGTATAGGCGATGCTTAGAAATTGCTTAAAGGTATTTTACAAAATGAATAATTGAGGAAAAACTTAATTCTATCCTGCTGTTTCTGTCTTCAGCATTTGTCAGAATTTTAGAACTAGTAGGAAAAAATACTGTCAGCTCTTGAAGCTATTTCTTGTTTTGTTTAACAAAGATATTTTGAATGTGGATCAAGTTTACTTTAAAGTGGTTTCTTTAACTAATGAAGATCCGTTTTTAAAAGGAGTCAAATTCCTCCAACTATAAATGAGCACTAATTGTAAATTAAAAAAATGAACTGCTAAGAAAGAAAAATATTTATTCAGATCTTAAATTTAACATGCTTATTACATTAGAAGAATGGTAAACAGAACATTTCTAAGTGCATAATTGCTTAAATAAGTGTGTGTGGACACTTAAATGTGTTTTTCTGGTTAGCAAAAAGACTTGCCAAGCATAGTGTAAAAGCTATAGCTAATAATAAAACCAAATCCAATATTTACCAATCAGTGCGACTAAACGTTTCTTTAGAAGAATAACCAAAAAATAATTAATGCAAAGCAAGATTAGAATATATTACTCATGCCAGATTTTCCTGCTTGCCAATTTAAATGATGATAAGACTGGACTAATATTCAGTACCTTGATTTGAATCAGTCCACTGTGATCTAGGAACTGAAAGGCACGTCTCGCTTACAGGATATCGCTTTCCTCTGGAAAGCAGTGACAGAGAAAGCTTTGAAGGTCATGGCAGATAATCAGTTGAATGCAAGTTCCTTGTGCAATCCTGCAGTTTAAAAGCATTAATATGGTATTTGGCTGAGTAAAAGAAAGCGATACTGGAAAACTGAATCTCGTTTTGGGTCCTTCAGAATGGCTGCTGGAGATGGAGCTCAAAGAGCTACAATGGCTACAGTGAACTGGAGAATGTTGTCCACTGTCAGAGTTCCCAAGAACTGAACATCCTTTTAGGTTGAGAAGGAGATGATTCAGATCTTTTGGGTCAAATCTTTGTATATCTGGATCTGTGGAACAGAAATTTTTGGGAAGAATTTTTCAGTCCAACTTTGGGCTGTACTTTCACAGATAAGGAAAGCACATTGACTGGAGAACTGTGGCCAGATGCAGGTGCAATGTCAGGCTTGCCATCTCCTTCAAGTGTTGCAGGATATCTTCAAACAATCAAAATAACCCCAAAAGATCTGAAAATTAACTTGGTCTTTTAAAGTATTAAGTGATGGAAAGTGATTCACATTTACTTCCGCTTTATTGCAGTCAGAGTATTTGTTTTTCTCTCTAGTGAATCTCATGTTCCAGCAGTGTGGTCAATTTATTAAACCTGTAACACATTGTTATGCCTTCAGAAACCAGGAACTTTAATTACTAAAAATAAAGTAAAGTGGTTCTTAATTTTGCAAAGGAAAAGTGAGTGCTTTTTGTGGAGGCTGGTTCTCTACGCCTGAGATGTTAGCCATCAGGCAAATATTTCATTTTGAAATGCATGTAGAAGGTACGAAAATCCTGGAGATTGAATACACTGGTTCTTTTATAATACAACAGGTAAATTGTAAGAATTCAGAAGGCACAGAAATGCTATTTTGCAGCTAGCTTGGAATGACGAGCATGATAATATCTGCATCATCTAGAAAAAAAAACTTACTTTTGAGGTGGCAGCTTGATTCTCTCTGCTTGTTAAACTAGGAAAGGAAATAAAAAAAATAATGTATAAATGAAAGTTTACCAAATTTCCATGCAAGAATGTATGCAGGCAGACTCATACTAAATATTCCTTTGTTCTCGTCTATTTTCGCATGCATTGGGAATATCTTAATATTGTTTGATTAACAGTTTACTTTCCAAAATTGACCACAAGGAAGCAAGTTAAACAAATTCATAAAACTATACAGTAGATTAAGCTATGATTTAATCATATCAATTTAGTCTGGCTCTATTAATAGCCAAGAAACGTCTTTATATTTTTTTAATGCCTGGGAGCCATGTTACAATATACTCAAGTTATTATTTCAGATAATAACCTTTACTTCTGGTAGGCAATGAATAGACAGTTATTACTGTTTTTATATTAAATGTAATTCTTCATTTTAGAACTTTTTGGGTTGTTTTGAAGAATAAATTAAGCTTAATACACAATTTATTATAATTTTATATGTAAGTTTAGTTTTTAATAGTGCAGTTTTCTTTCAAATTTCTGTAAACCTAATAAAAATGTAACTGTAGTTATATATTTATGATAATTTCATTTGCGTGTGCTTTTAGTGATGCATGTATACTACATACTAATGAGCAAATGAGATAACACATTAGAGTTGGAATATAGAAAGAATCCCGGTAATTAGGATGCTTGGGTACAAATTTTGACTCTGCTGCTGAACTGTTATGCTAATTTATTATAAAATGCATAATACTTGCAAATAAATGATAAAATAGCTACCTGGTGCTGCATATTCAGTAACATTTTATCCAAATAATGTTTATTGAGCAGAAATCGTGTTCTTGCAAAATATGGAAGCAAAATACAACTTTTAAGCATGCTAAAATTCTACCATGCTTTGAACAAACATGCTCTTACACATCAGGTGGAAACACTTGTGTTGTAGATGCAACAATTAATTGCTTTGATCACAACACTTAATTTGATCTTTTTTTTTTTCCTGTTAATGCAGTCTTGCTTTTGAAATCTTTTCAGTCTCAAGTGGTGTGACGGGTAAAAATGTGCCTTGTTCCCATCATGAGAAACTGTCCCCATCTGGCAGTAGGGTTCTAGATTTGCTTTCAGAGTAGCTTGGTTTTGCCATGTTGCGTTCGAGTTCATGCTTAAGATCATAGCATCATAGGAGAAGGTCTGGAAATGACCTGAGAAGATCTTCTAGGAAGGATGAGCAGGGGAAGCAGAAGCCAACAAAGACATACACAAGGGATGATATGGTTAACACAGAGTCAAGTAAATGTCTGCAGGGGTAGAGAACAGTGGGGTAACAAAATTGGTGTGACTGCACCAGAGAGGAATGTTGCTGTAACTGTGACATAAATTGACAAGGGCATGAGTGAGATGTTCCTATGCAGGCAGAGGAAGCTGTAAATTTTAGGTACTGTTGCTCTGGATGAAGCATCAGGGCTTTGGAATAACTAATGCAAGGATTATTGAAATAGGAATGCCTGCTGTTTTACTTAGGCACAATTAGTGTGTGTTGTTTTTTGTTGTTGTTGTTTTTCATTTTTTCTCCTCACTTTACTGATGTAGGATGTTACTGTAACCCTGGATGATGCATATACTGGAGTGGGCACTTATGTGCATGTAACTTGTTAGAACAGTATGTGTAAAAAGTTTTACAAGTTCTATTTAGTTAAGTAGTGTAGTGATTAAACTGTTTTTTGTTATGCATAAAAACAGAGTGGCTTAACCATAAAATTTGTAGCAGTTTCCATTTAGTTTTCAGTGGTAAGTTATTTACACACCTTTTGGAATAGGCAGGAATCCTGAAAAGATGACCAGCGGAAAACCATCTTGGCATGCAGTAATAGATAAGGAGAATTGTGCATGTGGGCATCCCCTTCAAGCAATATTGGTTAGTAGATCCCTAAGAACAATTCACCATGTATTTCTATCTTTTCATCTGGTCCCAGTTTTGCTAAATTTTGTCTTTGACATTATATATAAAATGTGTACACACAGTACACACGATGGTATGTGTATCTCCACATCCAGAAACCTCCCTGCAGCATGGATTCTGGGCAGCATCAGGCACTGCTCTTAGTAATGACACTGGCTGTTCTTGGCTCTGTGTCAGGCTGGGTGATGCTTTAAATCTGGGATTTGCTGTCACAATTAAATACAGACCATGTATAGCTCACAAATCCACCTCTTCCATGACCCCAGATATTGATTTATTTGATTGGACAGTTGGAAAACGATTCAGCATTATCTGTGCAGCAAGCAGCATTTTGAAAACAGTCATTATTAATATTAAAATGATTTATCGCTTCTTGTCTTTAAAATTGTTTGGTGTTTGAGGGTGCATCTGACATTGCATAAATCTCTAGGTAGTGGTGGGTGTTTGAACAAATTTTATGCAGTCTGCTTATTCACTTTAAATTTTCAAAGCAAGTATTCAAAAGCTACTTCATTTGAAAGGACAGAGTTTTCACAGCTTGCCGGGCTGCAGATTTAATACCAATGAACTTCAGAGAAGCTTTTGCCAGGACAAGTGCATGCATCTTTGCATTGTTACACAATTTGGTGGTTTAGCTTAGAAATAAATTGTAAATGTCAGATCTGAAGAAGGGCTTGTGTGACTGTAAATTAGTGTGCATGGTTTTTTTCCCAGCTACTTCAGTTAGCCTGGTAAGACATTTTCTCCCCCTACACACGCTTTGCTTTATTTATTCCATGTGTGCTGTTATTTGTTTATTTATGTATTTATTTTTAAGTATCGTTTGTATTCCAGTCTAAATGTGCTTGAAAATTACCATCTGCTCTCCTGCTATTTCGATAGGGCATGCTACAACTGAGGTGAAGAGCTGTCACATCAAATATTTTCACTCTAGCTTTCGCACCTTTGATATCTAGTTACATAATTGCAGAGCAGGACCATTTCCAGGGATTCCTTATTTTGTTTTTAGCCCTCCCTTGTTCTCCCCTTGCCGCCCCCCCC
>VXAA01004161.1:1046143-1058731 GCA_013399115.1 Anseranas semipalmata | reverse complement strand
GTGCCCAATAATTTCTCCTAGTCAGGAGAAGAACACCATTAGAAAATGGGGCTTGTGCCAATAAAAAAAAAATGGTAAGGCAAATTAATGTTTTTACAGTGCGGAGTGGTAAGGCTGGTACACGTCATCTGTTGTCATCTTCCCCCAGGCCCCGTAGTTAACTCTGCAATACTGTAGGTGTAACCATTCCATGTGAACAGGCCGAAGAAAGTGAAGGTGGCAGATCTATGAGCACCAAACTAACTGTAGGCCTTTAGCTGCTGCACGTCTAAGTTGCTTGGGCCCGTTGGGCCTGTGGTGGCACAAAATGCTGCCTGCCCCCTCCCTGGCCTGCTCACTTGCCGGTGGGCCCTTCCCAGGCCATCTTCTTCTCTCTTCCAAGCAGAGTTGGGGTGCTCCTTTGTTTGATGTGGCGTTTTGTTTTTTTTCCCTTATGCTGTGGGTGCAGTACATGTAATTAGTTTCACACGATGGTGGGCAGGTATCTCAGAGGGACCAGTTGTTTGGCCGGAGACCACGCGCGTAGTCTCTAGCACTGCTGCAGGCCATGACGGAGGCCCTGGTGGCAGGTTTGTGCCGCCAGAGCTTCCTGCGCTGGTGTGGGGTGGGCGTCCCTCTGCTGCACCCCTAGGTGCACCTCTGGGCTGGTCTGAGCTCGGGGTGGGGTAGAGGAGCAGGGCAGAGCTGGGGTCCTGTTGTGGGGGAGCACTAGCACAGGGGACAAGCATTTCCCCATCACCTCCCTCTTTCACATTTATCCCTCAGGGGAAAAAAGCATACTGCCTGAGGTGCTTCAGCTGCATTTTTTTCTATCTCGACTGTCTGTAATTGTAACACGTGTTGTATCCAAGCCTGGTTGAGTAGCTGGGACCTCAGGTCTAGGGAGGATGAGCAAACATCTCGGGTTGTATCATCAGCCTGTGCATGTGTTGCGGGTGTGTGCTCTTTTAAAGAGGTATATGAGAGATTTCCCTGTCTTTATTAGCTGCTTTGCTGTGCCCAAACCCTGCATTGTGGGTGCTGTTGTAGATGCAGAAAGGAGAAACGTGGTTTGATCCTGGTTCAATTCTATTTTCTGAGCAGTGTCAGGAAGTTTTACTCAGTATTAGAGACACTGACCCATCATTTCAGCTTGACTTGTTTCTCCTGTTGGTCAGCTTTCTTCTGCTGGGGGATAGTGGCCATGCAGTACTGTACCCCTCTGTCCTGAGGCCACTGTGTCAATACCACATACAGCTGTGTTCAAGGCATTGCCAAAATCTGTGCCCAAAGCAGTTATGTATTTGCAGTATCACCTTGAGATTGTTCTTTCACAGGAAAACATAAATATTATTCAGCCTCTATCAGCTGATTAATTCTCTGTTTCTGCAAAAGGACTAGAGCATGGGAAAAATAAGTGCCTAACGACTAGGAGCTGGGAACCACACAGCAGAGTTAGGTTTGTTTCCTTAAACCTAATCCTTCTCCTCTTAGCAAGGACTCGTGTACTTGTGGTAATTGAATGGGCTGCAGGGTACATCGGGAGCTGTAGTTCTTCAGTGTTTTGTGCTCTGAAGATTAATAATCTTGCAGCCCTCTGAGGGAGATAAAGAGAAGATGTTCTCTGACAAATTGTTATCTTGTATTTCAGAAATGTGCTTTGAGCACTGAGCGTACCTTCAATGCATCCCTTCAGTTTTTACCTTGATATCCTTAGTAATGGCAATATATTAAACATCCAAGCTCGTCTTTCTACTTCATCCCTCCTTGTTTTCTGCCACTGCTTTGGATTGTCTTGGAGATGTTTCACCTACAACAGTTGCATCTTTCAGAAAACTGTTCCTGAAATACAAAACTTTAGGGGAAAATGTTAAACATGTTGTTGTTTAGCTTTGTAACCATTTAGACACGCAAGGCTCAAATTGGACAAATCAGACATCAGCCTTTTATTTCTGAAGGGTGTTGGCAATATCCCAATAAAAGGGTTTCGAAGAATAATTTATGTAGTCTCTCTAAGTTTCAGATGGCTTCTGGCTTTTCTCCACCGGTGGTTTCAGCAGGCTTTTGTTATGAAGTTGTTGGGTTTGTTAAATGTTGGTTTTGGTCTAGCCGCTGGAAAAAGCTGTTGCTGAGCAGCTGAAGCTGGCTGAACACCCGAGTCCCAGGCACAGTCAGGAGGTGACCGTCGGGCTTCCGTGTTCCATCCCTTTGCATTTGCACCGGGGAGCTGCAGAGATTTTCATGGCTTACAGAAAAACCACAAATTCTTTATTGTTTCTGTGCTTTTAACACATACTTAAAAGTGGCTAAGAATAAATGCAAGTACTTAGAAAAATGTAACTTTAGGCTGGTTGGCTGAACCAAAAGCTCTTACTGCCTTATTTATTTTTCTTAACACCTTTCACATCCCTTAAGGCACTTTATAACTTTGGATTATATGTGTGCGTTGGCTACATAAGTGCATCAAAAACTACTGTATGCTAGGCACACTACAGTGTATTTGGAGGAAAGTAAATGGGGGAAAAATATTTAGCAAACTAAATCAGTAGAAGATAAAGAGGCAAAATGTAATTTGGTGTAGGGGGAGTTTTGTTCTGAGGCACTTGGAATAAGCAGTGGACTTCATAGCTCTGCCATGGATTTGAACAAAAGATTTAATATGCTGTCTCTATTGAGGTGATAATGCTAGCTTCACCAATATATTTTATAATTTGTTATGAACTAATGAAGATTTTTCAGATGGACTAATTACTAACAAAATAATATGGGAATGTCTGTGTTAAGTATAGATGTGTGTATATATAATGTGTCTTGGATGTTGGAGTAATTTTTTGTTTGAGATTTTCTTATATTTATGCTTTGCATGATGCAAAATACAGCATGCACCAGTCACATCACTGTTGCATGGCATTTTGCTGGTGTTACAAATCTGAGTCAAAACCAGGGTGATATGGGAAACAGCTTCCTTAATTTTGGACAGTTTTCTGCTCTGTACTGCACACTTGGATTCAGTTTGGATCTCCTGCCGTCCCTGTGGATGATGCCTAGAGGTACAGTGCCTAATTTGAGTGAAGTTCAGAAGTGCTTTGCTGAGCTGGCAGGAGACTTTCCTTTTTTTGGTGGAGAAGGAAGGGAGGAGGTTCAGTTTTCTGCTGGTTTCGTGTGCTGAAATGGCTTGGCTCAGGCTCAGGCTGGTGCCAGGGGCAGCACAGGAAGATGGAGGGAGGTGAATCTGTGGCACCTGGCAGTCAGATCAGCTTGCTTTGCTACATTGCCACAGTCAGAACAATTTGAAAATTAGCAGTAATTGGCTAGTGAAGGTTCACATCCTTGCATAAGGCTGTGGCTGGCCCTGCCAAAGCTGTGCGGTGATGCTGTGTGTTCTTCTGTCCAGAAATTCCATTCTGGACCCAATAAACGTTTAAAAGAAACTGATGTGTTTCCATTATTTCTTCTGTTTTTATAGAGCAGTGTTTTGTAAAGATGCTTTGTCTGACTATTCTCAATCCAGATGTATTCAAAGGACGATGACCGACTGATAACTATAATAAAATACATTAGCATAGGACTTTTCTTTGACAGTCCCATTTGTGAGAGGTAATGAGGTCACTGCACAAGAAGTTTTGGCTGTAATTTGGCATGTTTTGGCAGGCTGTTAGAAAGGCATTGTTTAGGTAGGTGTTCCTAGTAGTCAGGCTAGTAGATTGTTGTTGTTGGCTTTTTTTTCTTTTTGGAAAGAAAATGTGTTATCTGTGCACTCTCATATTGCATTACTGAGATGGGACTCTTCTTGCGAACCTGGTCTCTGTACAGGATCTACTTAAAAAAAAAATTTTGTCTGCACCATCCAGCTATTTGAAATGTGTTTTTTTTTTTTTTTTTTTTCCCCTCCTTAATTCTGATAAGGAAAAGAATCTCTACAACATTGATCATGGAGGAAAAATAACAGAAGAGTAAAAATCCTAGCAGTTGGCCCTCTTGCTGCTTTGTAGACGTGTAGTGGCTATCCTACGTTGAAAGGAAAAATTGCAGAAGTCTAACTAGACAGGTCTTCCAGCAGCACTGGGTCTACTGCATGTAACAGAAATAGGCAAATACAGTTCATTAAATTCATGTATCTATTAATTTTCTTAATATTCTAGTGCTTGTAACACATCGTAAGTTCCTCAAGACTGTTTGGGAAACTTGATTTTTTTCATCATATTTCCTAAATAAATCTTAAGAATCTAAACATCAGGCAGACTGTTATTTGACATGAATTTGTTGTCATATTCCATATCTGCCTTGGATCATGGCAGAATTGACTTCATAAAATTTCTTCCTACTTCTCATTTCTCTTCCTTTTTAAATGGCACCACATCAAATGTTGTCCAAAACCTGAGTTACTGCTGAAGAAAGTCTTCAAAAAAAGACAGATGGAGAAAGCAAATGTTGTTAAAAATGTTGTCTGCAGTATTATTGTAGCTGTGTTAATAGTCGTTTTTCATCATAATTGGTGTAGTTTTTTAATTTATTTTTTGTTCTCCACTGTTTCTTAGGGGAGAGGTAACATAAAGCTCTACAATGCTGTTGTTGTGGCTGTACCGTAACCAATACGTTGTGGAATTTCTCAGTTCAGTAATAAGCAAAAGGAGAGATTCTGTATCGCAGGAGAACAGATTGAAAACATTTCAAGGAGAGATTTCAGTTTGCCTACTGGAGTTTTTACTGTTCTTTTTAAACTGCAGGCCTATACTATATCATTGTTTAATGAAATTTGTGGGTATCGTTCAACATGTAAAAATTCTTAATTAGAATATCTCATAGATGTACACAGTGTGATTTCTTATTAAATTCACAATACTGTGGGGAAAACTGTGACTGAGATTTAAAGTGAGTGTGTGTTGAAGTGGTAATACTTCTGTTCATGTTGCAGTTTGTTAGTTTCTCCAAATTCTGCATGTCTGTCTTACTCTATTGATTTTTTTATTTTTTTATTTTTTAAAGGCAGTAGGATTTTTCTTTTATCCATGTAGATAGTGTTTTCAGTCAGGAATATTTCTCGACTGTGATATTCTTTTCAATTATAAAATAGTATTCTACTTTTATAGCTGGGTATTAAATAAATTTAGAAATAGGATCAGCATGACTGAAATAAGATCTTTTTGTTGAGATTTATGTGTGTGCATGCAGAAATACTACATTTCTGAGTATGGCAAATAATATGTCAAATCTGAGCCACAAAATAGGAATGTAGATGGATCCTTGCAGTGAATGTATTTCATTGTTACTTTCCCAGTGATTTTTCTTTCATGTAGATTGACATAAAGACAAATATGTACTTTCCTTTAGATATTAAACCCACTATCTCACCTGTGAGGGATTGTAAAATTATATCTCTTTAAAAAAGGATACATCAATCTACAAAAAATTGCACCTTCAAGACAAGGTCTTCCTTATTTCTCTGTTGCTTAGTGTATTCAGAAACAAAGAGAAAGATGCAGGTTTAAGTCAGTCTGAAGATTGCATCAAATACTAGGAGTCCTCTAATTTTAAGGACCTTTCTTAAAGAACCATCAAAGGTTCTTGCCACAAATTGAAAAGGATGTAAAGGTTTCTGTGGTACCATAACTAGTATAATAACCAATTAGTTGAAGAAGCAGCTTCTAAAATTGGGTCTTTTGGGTAGGGAGAAATGTTTAATCTGAGGATGTAGCTAGTAGTTCTTAATGGTAATTTGAAACTATTGAAGTAAGAGTTTACGTAGAACATTAATTAAAGTAATCCCATCCAAACCTTGCAGTAATAGGCAGTGGCTGCCATCAATCCGTGTGTTTTTTCTTTTTTTTCTTTAAGCAGGTGTATCAAACTATCATTAACTTGCTGCCTAGCCTGTATTTGCAGTGCAGTTTTGAATCCTAATACCTGAAACCTTCTTCGTTCTGGGTGAATGCCTAAGACTTGCTTAGTTTCCCAACTATACCCTTAATCTAGAAACAGTTTTATAGCCTAATCTTACAATTTGCGATAAATGAAGAAACATTTTTGAGGTCCACGCACTGTTGCCTTGTCGATGTGCCTCCATATGCCCACCCCCTTTGCAGCCGTTGCCTTTCTGTCATTCTGTTAATTGCAGTTCGGTCGTCAGCGGCCGAGGCCCTGAAGATGGAGGGCAGTCGTGCCTTTTGTGTTTCATTGTTCAGTTAGATTAGGGATGAGGACAACTGTTCACTTCTGCAGCTGCTCACCGTGGTGGAGCTCGTACCAGTCCAATCCATTACACAAATCGAGTGGGGAGTAGACAGGGACATGAATGGCTGGACGTTGTCCTTAAAACTTGCAGTCTTTCCATACGTAGGGGTATGCTGGTGAGGGTTAGCAGAGCCATATTTCTATATTATAATACCTGTTTGGTCAGGAGCTCAGATATATTCAAGAGGGGGTTTTGTGGCCCCGGGGTGGGAGAAGCAATAGCTTTTGGGGCTTTGTTCTGCGTAGCGCTCACGATTCAGCTGAAATCTCTTCTGTGAAAAACCCGTCAGCTGTGCAGCACAAACGTGGAGCATCAGGCTGCATCATTTCTGGCCTGAAAACATTTTCACCCGTGTCATTCAGGGCCTGCCTTTGGTTTCAGAGTAGTTTTGGGAAGAGAGGATGCCAGATGCTTTAGTGTAATCATAACTCAGTATTCATTAAATTTGTGAGAATGATTCCTTCAGTTCAGTTTATCGATGTCTAATTGCTCGTGTTCCAGAGAAATGGAGTTAGAAAGTGCCTGCGAATGTTGCAGAGCTGTGTAGATGGGGACAGCATTTTTGCATGTTAAAATTACCGTAATGTCAAAGAAAGTCATGTCCCGCTCTGACTGGGTTCATTGCCTGCCTGCCTGTGGGTTTACAGAGACTCTGTTAAACTACTAGAGATGTACAAATGTAACTCAAGAAGCTTAGTTTTGTGCTGCACAAGTCCATGTTGTAAGTCCATATTAATTTTATCTGTATCAAGTGCTTATTCATTTTGAATATATCAGAATTTTACCTGGCGTGCAGCAACGCATTGCATTGGATACCTGTATACTGCTGTAAAAATGTGGTTAGTGTAGTTCTCTGTCAGGCAACACATTTTAGTATCTTTGAAAGAAAATTGATTTTAGAAGAAATATGTTGGAGTGGGACGGAGTTGAAAAGTTCCATTTTTTTTTTCCAGAAGAGTATTTTTCTTTTCGATGATTTTTTTTTCCAGTTGTAGTTTGTAACTTGTATGCTCTTGACAATTATAGTCAAATCTAAATATTAATATTTTATTACTTTTTCAATGTTCTTTTTTTGGCAGACTTTGAGTTTTTCTGTGTGTATGTGCAAAATTTGCTTTCATTCTGGTTTGAAATCTTCCAAAAACACTGCTAATAGTTTCTGCGACACTTCAGTACTGCACTTTTAAAAACAAAAAATCAGCCCTTGGAGTTTTCACATCTGCATATCAGACATACATCCATGTAACTTAAACTTCTAAGAAAAGGGTGGTGTGTGCAGGTTTCTTTTACTTCGATGTGTCGTAGACGTCTTTTTTTTTTTTTTCTTTGTCCTGTCTTGTACTTTGCAGAGCTCTGTTAATCTTCAGCCTTACTCTTCACATTTCCTAAGCCTTTTTGGAAGCTCCCGCATTTTTGGATTAGGAGTCCCATCTCAGTTTGGCAACTTTCTTTAGCGTGGTAGAGTGGGGAGGGATAATGGCAAGAGCTCTGCTCTGCCTACGGCTTATAGGGTTTCTCTCCATTAGCTGTGCTGCGCTCCCTTCCTTGTCTGAGGTAAGGCAGGCTCTGATGGATCTGTTAATATGAGCATCATCTTCCAACACAGAGCTTGGAATGGATTAGCCTGGAGGGTACACGAGCAGTTCTCTAAGACAGTATTTTAAGGAGGACATCACTGACAATTCTGCTTCATATCCACTTCTCTTGTGCTTTACCAGCACTGTTCTGTACGTATGTTTGTAGCTTTAAAATACTTTCCTACTCTTAGATGTCAAAATAACTAAAGATACGTTTCTTTGTCTTTGATTCATTCACTGTTAATCTTATCCTTTCAGATGACACACTGCCTGCTTATATGAAAAGCAATTAGAGAAACATTTAAATGGATTTGTTTGGTTCTTTTTCTGAGTCAGAGGGGCTTTCTTCTGGTATCTTGGTGTCCACAGCCCTGAAATAGTTTCTTAGTAATTAACCACAAAAAGAAGGTGGGAGGTTAGTAATTGTTTGTTCAACTGGAATTCCTGCTGGAATATGAAGTTCTCAGGCAAAACAAACTCAGAAGTGAAAAGACACTGCTGGGATAAACCTTGGGGCAGAGCTGAGTCTGTAATACAGTTTACTGGGGTCTAGCATCTGAAGTGTTTGGGGATGCTGAAAAGAAATAAAGGGTGGGAGATTGTAGCGTTATGCTGGAATTCTTAAGGAAAAAAATGGTTTTGTTGTTTTTTCTGACAATTCTTCATCGTCCTAAAAAGTATTTATATATACATGTTTAAGAAAAAGGAAACCAACGTTTAGCTAGGAGCGTGCAAATTCAGTTACTTAAAACATAAATTGCGTGACTAAATAAATCTTTAAAAAAACGTATTATGGATTGCTGCTGTTGTTGGGTAGTTGTTTCCTGGTCGGGAAGAGATTGCCGCTGACTTCTGAGTAGCAGTGGTTGATGAGGCGCAGGCGAGCATCTAGACCTGCCTTCGCTGACCGCAGTCGGGTTCCCTTGGCTCCTTCCAGCGGTCGCCGTGCCGCTCCCCGGCGTTCCCGGTGGCTATCCTCCCGCACCGCTGTGCCGCGGGCAGTGGAAGCGGCACACGGGGCCTCCTGCTCTGCGCTCCCGGGGCTCTCTGGACCTGGTCTTGTTCTTGGTGGCTTTAAGTCCGACTTGCTCCACGGAACTTCTTTGCCCTCCAACAGGAGTGGCTGAAAGCCCTTTTTTGTTAATACCGCCGAGGTGTTTTACTGCAGCGGCAGCAGTGATTACAGGGCTGTTACATTTTGGCTAACAAATGCAATAAACGTGATGAAAATTCCCCTGTGTTTTACATTTCACTATGTAAAGTGTTTATATAACATGTTAAATACTTCTGTCTAAAGGATAGCTTTCCGCAAAGGTAAATGTATTTTCCATGGTGCTCTGTAGAGTTAGTGTGGGAAACAGTAATTCCTTCTCGCTTCTCTCTCCCCCCCCCATATCTAAATCTGCGCTTTCCAGTATTTCAAAGTGCACGTTTCCACATTTTCCCATCTCCCTCTGAAGCGTGATTTCTCGGCGTGTCCCTGTCCCGTGAGGCCGCTGCCCGGAGACAGCCGGAGCGCTCGCGATCGCGCCGGGCCGAGCGCGCCGAGCTCCGTGCCGCAGCGTGCGGCTGCGCGAGCGCTAATTTGGCTTTTTGTATTCCCGTCCTGTCTGTTTGTGGTATTTAATGCTCGAACATCTCTCTGGTTGGGTGAACCCATATGTCATTCAAATGGGAACCTGTGCGCTGCCATTGGCCTGACAGCCAGTCAGCCATGGAGTACAATGATAAAATTATGAAAACTGTGTCTCTGTTCATTGGACCAGGGGAATTTACAAGCGTTTTTTCCTAGATGTGCCTAAACACTGTATTGCCGTGCCTTGGCTCACGTGGCGTTTTTTTCTGGATTATAAGCCTTGTCAATAGTGTGAAAGCTCACTTGTGTCTTCCCCCCTGCCTCCCCCCTTCTTCTTTTCCTTTATTTATAGATGTGTGCTCCTTACAGACGAAATCAAAAGTCAGCTGCCTGAATGCTTTGATGGTTACAAAAATAACAATTTTGTTTATATGTTTAAAATAAAAGCAGTGATATTTTTACGATAAGCAGCATTTTGCTGCTGCTCGGTTCTGTCAATGTATTTAACAGTCAATATGAGGAATGTTATTTATATGCCGATTCTGTTTACTTCAGCGTTATTTATAAAGCAGCACTGTGTGATGATAAAGCCATGTCTGTAAGGTCATGTTTTCGCTTCATGTCTTCCTCCTTGTGGTATGGTACACATTACAGATACATAATTCAAACATAAATGTTATTTGACATAAGGGAATAAAACTATTTTCAGCTCATGGAAAAAAAAATCCCATTAGTATGAACTCGAAAAGCTGTTTCTCAAAATCACCACTGTCAAACTCATAGCAAATTTCTGCTGTAGCGTAGCCTTACTTTTTTGCTTGTGGTTGAAATGTAATGTTAATAACTCATCTTCTAAACGTTGCTAATATGCTTACTAATACTTGGTAGTCAAACCAAACTCTGCAATCCTAATGTATTAGCAAGGGATAGTTTTGCTGAAATAGCTTTGGCTTTTGTTTCTGTGTATCTGGCTTGCTTTGGGTACCTCGTTATTGGTTCAGTTTAGAAATCCATGACGATATTCCCAGTAATACAAATTATTGAGACAGAACTTGTTGCACTTTCTGCATATGAGGGATGAACCTACTGTTCAACACTAGAAATAGTTTTAAATGTCTACTGCAATATGTACACTGAAATGTCAGAGAAAAATTCATTGACAGACTAATTATTGCTTGTTTCTCTGATAGTGCATCTGTAGTTTTTTTTCCCCCTCTTTTTATTAAATGAATAAGCCTAAAAGAAGGAAGACTGTAAGGGAGGAATAGTTAATGTAGTTTAAACTTTTTTT
Source organism: Anseranas semipalmata (assembly GCA_013399115.1). Taxonomy (NCBI): domain Eukaryota; kingdom Metazoa; phylum Chordata; class Aves; order Anseriformes; family Anseranatidae; genus Anseranas; species Anseranas semipalmata. The sequence continues at coordinate 1,048,076 of VXAA01004161.1, read as the reverse complement.
TTTTAATAGCAGTAGTATAGTCTGCTTTTATTTTATTGGAATTACCTTGCTTTTGGCAAAAGTAGGAAAAAAAACTGAGAATGGCTAGCAGGAAAAAAATTGGTTTCTGCTTTGTTTTCCAAATAATTACAAATTTATTGTTTTGTAGCTTGTATAGTACCATTCCTGACTTCATCATCATCATAGCAAAAGATTGTGGAGATCCTTTTGATCTGACTCATTACAGATCTTTTTCTGGGCTTTCTGCTATGCTCTTTGGACTTCCTGGTGGTAGTGTAACAGTAGCTTTATGTTTCACATTGATGATCTATGAAAATTTTTAAACTGAAATCTTTGTTTATTTGCTGTTTGCTGCCAGAATCATGTGCTTCTTTGTGAAATGTAGACAAATCCATATTCCTTGCCTCAAGGATATTGCAGCATAAATCCTCAGTTCATACATTTGTGTGTGCATCACCAGTTATGCTAGTATTATGGGTACCGTTGAGCTCAGCAGCACTACTCGTATGATTAAAATTTAAAAATGCATAGCAGTTTGTAGAACTTGAACTTGAATAACATGTAATGGAAATAAATAAGGATGTGGGTGGCAAAGATGTATAGAAAAGGTTGTGCTGAGTTTGTAGGGCTTCTTTGGAAACCTATGCATTTCAACTGGGACTTACTTTATGGTTTTATTTATAATATAAACTTTAATAAATTATAAGACCCATATAGCAAGTACTTTGAATTCATGTATTTCATGAATCCAGCTGTATTGTGCTTTGTAGGGTTCTGCAAAGCACTGCACTACATTGTGTGCCTGCCCTGTTGATGTACTGAATTTCTTTCCTACTCCTTTTATATTACGGCACTTGAGAGAGTTTTCACTCGCTAGTTGGAACAGAAGCTGAAGGGGATCTTTAGGAAAGCACAGTCAAGCAGACATAATAAATTTTAAAAGGCATAAAAACCTACCTCCCAATTGAGGGAGGTAAAGATTTACAATACATCATAGAAATACTTTTTTTTTTTTTTTTTGATAGAGCAAAAATCTTCTGACTTCGCAAAGCCTTTCTTACAGAAAGCCAGTGGAAGAGCCACTCGCAGTGTAACAAGTTGTTTTCTTTTTGACTTGAAGATGAAACAAGATTATTTTCAGATCAGTTACAAGCAACACAGTAGAAGAAGCAATGCTTTTAAATCAGTGCTTATCTAAGCTTTTTTTCCCTCTGATACACAGAATGTTTGCATTGGGTGCTAATTATTTGATGGTATTCCTTTTCTTCTGAAGAGACATTTAGATATACTGCACTAAATCAGCTCATCTTTTTCTCAAGTGAGCAGGTCCACAATGAAGTGCTTCCCAGGAAGAAGAAAAACATTGTGGAAACTCGCTAGTATTTCATTTAAGATGGCATCTAGTAGCATATACCTTATGTTGTGAAGTTATAAAATTGGCTTGTTTTTTAAGAGTCCTTAGCTGACAGCTTCCTTAAGAACAAAACCAACAAACAAACAAAACAGAAAAACCTAACCCAAAACATTAAGAAGTATTTTCCTCAACATTTCCAAATTTCCAGGCTAAACAGAGCATCTATCTTTTAAGTTTGAAGACAGCTTCTTTTCTTAGATTGATAATTGAATGATGTTCACCATATATCAGAGCTGTTGAGAGAATTGGATTATAAAGATTTGTAGATTACTTTTAACAACATAGACTATTAATTTATTTTACCTTTCCAACATTCCTGTTACTTTGAAATGTTTCTTTTTAAAGAGCTGTTATATTTTATCATAAAGCATTCCCGCTTTCACTGCAAAAGTGTATTTATTACTGCTTCCCTTCTAGGTGAAATGTAATGACATCATCTTTTCCCATCTATATTAAAAGTAGTAAAAGAGGTACATTTTTGTAAGCACACTACTATATGTGAGGAGATTGGGGGGGGGG
>VXAA01004161.1:1025964-1041354 GCA_013399115.1 Anseranas semipalmata | reverse complement strand
TTTTTTTTTTTCCTTTCTTCCAAGCAAGTACTCCAGAGTGTTTGCTTATGTTGGTAGGAATGTTGGTGCCGAGGGACTGTACCATGGGAATGGGATCCTGATCTTAGGCAGTTAATTTATTATCGTCCAGCAGTCCAGCATAGCATTATGCTGGGCTGGTAGAGATGTAATCAAATTTTCTTTTCCAGTTGGTGCAGCCAATCATTCTGTTTGCCTTAGAATTCCTTGTTGTGGGGAATTTTTAGTGTCCAGATGAAAAGTATGATTTTTGATCTCTCTTTAGTAGAGGAAACTAGCAGAATTTGGACTGTACAAATGACTAAATTGGTAACAGAAATTGCTGAAATTAAATGATAGCTGTGAGAGGTTATGCCTGTTCCTTTTGTGTTGACCTTTTATGCTGTGGACACTACTTGGGGACTGAAATGTGTAATGAGAATACAGAGCTGTAAATCTGTTCTCCTAGTGCATGTACATAGCAAGTTTTTCGCAATTAGAAGTGTGGTATCCCTTAGAAAAATGAATGACTAGAACTGGCAATGACTTTCTTGCATAACAGCAACCTACTGCTCTGCTGGTTCAGAGCCTGGCCCAGGAGGTAGAGATAATCCAAACGTGGTGATCTTATCAAAGGTGGCTGGGCAAAAACCAGAGGGGTTCTCTGTTAAACACCAGAAACTGGATGTGTCCCTCGGCTGTTGACTTCGTACTAAGACTCTAAACTGAGGTATGTTTAGAGCAGCTCCACATTATATTAAATCACAGAATCTTAGAATGGTTGAGATTGGAAAGGATCTCTGGAGGTCATCTGGTCAACCTGCCCTGCAGGGTCACTCGGAGCAGGTTGCTCAGGGCTGTGTCCAGGTGGCTTTTGAAAATCTCCAAGGATGGAGACTCCACAGCCTCACAGTGCTCAGTCACCTCTGCAGTAAAAGTGTTTCCTTTCAGAAAGAGTTCTGTTCAGACAGAACCTCCTGTGTTTCAGTTTGTGTCCATTGTCTCTTCTCCTGGCACTGGGCACCACTGAGAAGAGCCTGGCTCTGACTTCTTTGTACCTTACCTTCAGGTATTTATATACATTGACGAGATCCCCCTGAGCCTTCTGTTCTCTAGGCTGAACAGTCCTAGCTCTCTCAGCCTTTCCTCATAGAAGAGGTGCTCCAGTCCCTTAAACATCTTTGCAGCCCTTTGTTGGACTGTCTGTGGTAGTTCTCTCTCTCTCTTGTACTGAGGAGCCCAGAACTGGTGTGGCCTTACCAGTGCTGAGTAGACGGATGACCTTCCTTGACCTGCTGACAGCACTCCTGCTAATGCAGCCTGGGACAACGTTCACAGTCTTTGCCCCATTGGCGCATAGGTGGCTCATATTCAACTTGTTGTCCATCAGGACCCCCAGGTCCTTTTCTGCAAAACTGCTTTCCAGCCGACTGGCCTCCAGTGTTTACTGGTGCCTGAGGTTATTCCTGCTCAGGTGCAGGGCTTTGTACTTCCTTGTTGTTGAACTTTGTCAGCCTGTCAGCCAGGTTTCTTGGGCTCCTCTTCCTCTCCAGAGTCCAATGGGACTCTTCCAAGCAGATTGCTCAAGAGACCAAAGTCAGCTCTCCTGAAGCAGGGGTTGTGATCTTGCTTTTTTAGCCCGCCTCCTCAGGATCCTGAACTCCAATGTCTCATGGCCATTGTAAGGCTACCTTCAACCTTCACATCACCAGTGAGCCCCTCCTTGTCTGTGAGTATGAGGTGTAGCAGAGCACCTCTCCTTGTTGGCTAGACGTGGCCCTTGATGTTGTCCAGGAACCTCCTGGATTGCTTACGTCCTGCTGTGTTGTCCATCCAGCAGATGCTGGGGTGGTTGAAGTCCCCCATGAGGACTGAGGCTTGTGAACATGGGACTGCTTCTAGCTGTGTGTCTTGTCTACTTGCTCTTCCTGGTTAGGTGGCCTATAGCAGATGCCCACCCAGTGTCACCCATACTGGTCTGATCTTCAGTCTTTACCCCTCATCATCTGTCCCCAGACAGAGCTCCATACATTCTAGCTGTTTTCTCATATAGACGACAACTCCTTTTCCTCATCCTCCCAGCCTGTCCTTCCTTAAAAGCCTGTATCCCTCCATTGCACCACTCCAGTCAAAGGAGCCATACCCCCATGTCTCCGTGATCACTTAGGATCATAGCTCTGCAGCAGCACCCAGATCTCTAACTCATCATGTTTATTCCACATGCTGCATGCATTGGTGTACAGGCACTTGAGAGAGGCACCCCGGTACGCTAAAACCCACAGACCCTTTCTGGGAAATTCCGCTCACCATATTTCTCAAGGAACTTGGAGCCCCAGGAGTACAGAAGAGTTGCAACTGCAGTTCTGTAACATCAAAAGTAAGGCACTAGAGTGCATAAGCAAACACATCCATCACCACAGGTATACTTAAGTGGATGGGGATGAGGTTGGGGGTGTGTGGAAAGAGAGGAATAAATAAGAAAGTAGAAAATAAGCAGCTATAGGAGAGAGAGAGTGCATGCACTGTGAAGGTCTATGAAACTCCATAGCGTAGTGAAACTCAGGAAGTTTGGGTAGGAAGAGAAGAAGGGACATGGGTTGCTGAAGATTACGCAGCACCACTCCCTGTGGAAAATATAAAATACTCTTCTCTTGCTGTTTTTAAGAGGTACGGTGAAGGGCTCTATAAATGATCTCAGATGATTTAGCTCTGAAAGCCATTGAACTTAGACATGGTAAGGACAGTATTCATCAAGATTGATATCTTTGGAGGAGCATATGAATGAATTAGAAAGCATTCTCCTTGTGTCTTGAAAGAGACTGGAAGAAAGAAAGAAAACTCAAGGATGCGCAAGATACTGGAGAAGCAATGGTAAACAGGGCGTGTGCGCATTTTTCCTTTTTCTCGCTATTGCAATTAAATAATAATATTTGCATTTCTTCCAGCTACCAAGATTGCATGCCAGAAGAAATGTAGAGTGAAAGGGATTTTTCAGTCTCCAGTACTTAAGTGTTGCAAGTCTTTCTGTGTATAAATACATAAAAATGGAGGATTACTCATGCAGTTAGATCATCTGCTATTCAGACTCAACCCATACCTCTCATTTGTGTTCCTTGCTTTAGAAGGTTTGAATGGCACTGCAAAGATTGTCTGAAGAAAAATGTTAGTGTGTATATTTTTTAACCAATTTATTTAACCGTCATTTGAGAAATAGTGGTCAAAACTGTTGCCACTCTGTTTCCTGGAGAATAAATGGTAGATACAGGATTTGGGGACCTAAGATAGTTGTATAGTCCGTACACAGATGTGCAAGAAGTTCACTGTGATAAATTATTTGTTTTATGTGATTAAAAATCAGGTTAAATACAAGCTTTTGCATTTTTCTTTAATGACTATCATTTCATAGGTGAGTTTCATGCTATTAATGCTGTGAGGGATGAGATTTCTTGCATGCTTTTTAATGAAGCACCAACCATTGGAGACACCATAGGAATCAGGAAGAGCTGGCATTAGTTGTTGCAGTTACGATATGCTTTTTTGGGTTGGTTTGAAAAATGGAAATCAAATACTTAAGCAGATTACATGATCCCTTTTAATTGTTTTGATTGTTTAAAAAAAAAAAAAAGGAAAAAGGAAGGCAGAGTATAAGAATAGATATGTGACTCATTTAAGTGTGTGTGTGCATATATATATAGGCACTATGATTTCTCTCTATTTTTAATACAATATATCAAAATAGCTCTTCTGAAGAAAATACTGCAAAGTTTCAATATTCTCTATGGTATTGGTCAGAAGGGATGGATATAACTATATGGAATTCTGTTACTAGAAATTATCCTATTTTCATCCCTTTCTTTACAAAAAGGACCGAATGTTGCATCATTACAAACTGTAATGCAGTGTACGAATCAGCAATATCAGGCTCTTGTGCTAGGAAAAATTTCGTCCTATTGTTTTTAGACTCAGCTGTTTACCTCTCCCTTGAAACTAATTTTAGTCCATCCAAAACATGCAAATTTTTTTTATTTTTGTTTGTTTGCTGCTTTTAGGGGAAGGTGGGAGTAGGAGGTGGTTGAGATATTGGCATAGATTTAGCATTTACAGCAGAGGTAGTTTTCATCAATTTCTGACAAGGGAATCAAAGTGTTCTTTTTTGGAAGGAGAGATATTGCTTTTCCTTATAAATGATTGACTATTTTGTGGTGGTAGTCTTTGCTATTCTTCATGATGAGAGCCAAATAAATAAACTTATTCAAAATCTCAGTACATCAAAAATATGTCAATACATAAAACATAAGTACTATTCCATACTACGGTCTATGCAAAAAACTATGTTAATAAGATGTGAAGGCTGCATAGCTAAGAAGTCAGAAAACATAAATGATAAGATTCTAGCAGCCACATTAACTGAGCCACATTTCACATCCTCTATATTTTATGAAATGCCTTTGACAACATAAATCAGAAATAGAAGGTGCTATATATGTGCAACATGGCTCAGTTAATGTTGCTTTTGGAACCTTAACATCTATATTTTCTGACTGGAGAGTTTTTTTAATCATGTAATCTTAGTAGTTTTTTACATTCTATTTTTTTATAGTTTCTCTTTTTTTGAAAGAGAGGAAAATTGCCTGTACTAATAATGGGTTAGCTCGTGTTGCTTTGATTTAAGCTACAGTAAAAGGCAGTATATAGAGAGCACCTCGTGACAGGTACATATTTGATGCCGTATACATTGCTCTGACAGCTAGTGTAATCATGCTGCTGTGCACCTTCTGAGGAAAAGGGGACTATAGACATGTGTTTGAAGTCCTGTCCTTTCTGTCCTGCACATTACAGTAGTACCAGGGATGACTGCATTGCAGACTGCAGCGTATTGTGAAGATACTTGAGCTATCTTTTTAAATGAACTGGCTTGTGTACGAGAAGCATCCTGTCTACAGGAGCGTGGATCTACGCGTGACCTAGTTCACCCTTCTACAGAGCAAGGCATATTAGCCTAGCATGGATTTTGGTGTAGGCTTCTTCCAGTATCTGAGCAGTTTGCAGATCGGTGTACTGCACTGCAGTCTTCAACATAGACGTACATTTAATGACTCTGCAAAATCTGCTCCCTTGCACGTTCTGGAATGGGGATTATTGTGCTGCGACACAGAAACATGCTTTCTAGCCCATTGCTTTGTGGCTCTGGGTCAGGGTAGGCCCGTATCAGGCCCACTGTTAATATTTTAAAGGCTCTTAATAAGATTTCAAAGTTCACACTTCAGTGTAAAGGCAAGCAGTCTAGGAAAGACAGTAACTGAAGTGAACGTTGTGACCAATATATTGTCAGAAGGTCAAAGATATAAGGGATAAGTAGTACTAGAATTTATAGAATGTATCAATAAAATGCCTTAGCATCGGGATTTCTGATTTACTCCTGATTAATAGTCTTGACATTAACACAGAGCTTTTTACTTGATTTCCTTTTAGATTTTTTTTTTTTGCCATTGCGAGGAGGATTTGTAGCCTTCATTAGGACTGTATGTGCACAAGCACACTGGGATTGGACGTAGTGACTTGAGAAAGGGGACCACGGTGTACTAACTGTGACAGAATCTTTATTGCCACTGAATGTGTGCCGAAGGATTTTCCTATGCTGCAAACATGCTATGCTTTCCTCTTACTGTAGTGCAGCTAAAGGTGCTACTGAAGACCTGTGCTTATGTGAACTTGAAAGTTCTAGATATGAACTGAATTTTTATAAGTGAAAGCAAAAGTGATAATTTTCCCATAAAACTTTCTGTTCAAATGTATGGAGAAATGCATGGTTTGAATGTATGGAGGAAAATAGTGATGTTTTGGCAGAGGTCTGGCTTTGGAAATTTAAGATTGAAGGAGTAAATTTTCAGAAAATCGACAGTTTTATGTGAAGATTTGATGAGAACTGTGTGACAGCTTTCTTTATAGGTAATACTGAAGTCACCCCTGTAAAATTAAAATAATTAGAATTAAATTTGGATATAGCATTTTGACTGCAAGAATGTACTGCTTTAACTCCTAGAGTGAATTACCAGGTGTTCCCCCCCCCCCGGGAATTCCAATCGCTATACATTTTGTATTTTAATTTCTATGTAATTACAGTTTTATAGTTGCTAGGAAAGTGGAATGTTACTGATGATTACTTTTCAGAAAACAGTACTTATTTCACAATGTTTGGGTCTGTTTCACTGTTTCTCAGCAAAGTAGGTCATCCCATCAGTTGTGCCACCTTTTCCTCTGACTGTCAGCCCTGCCATTGGAGTTATCTTTCTGGAAATGTGGCTTAATGCTAATCAGGCCAGACACACCCCTTTTGTGAATTTTTATATTATGACAGTATGGTTCGAGACTTCTGAACTGTGCTGTTGCCCGCTAGTAAGATTATGCGGGATCTGACCCCCTTTTTGGGCACCAAATAGATTGCATGTAGAAGCAATGGCCAGCCAGTGTTGCAAGGGCTCTCTCCTTGCTGTGAGCATCTCATGGTGACTGAGATGTTCAAGTAGGTCCCAAAGTGGCCTGGCAGACCTTTTTGTGTTAGGGGACATGTGAAGTTTCTTCCATTATTGACTGGATCTAGCCATTAAGATGATTAAAAAGTGCAGTAGCTGCATATTGCTGTTATTATTAGTGTACCTGTGCTAACACACTAATTCTGTTGCATTTTAATTTAAAAAATTATTATAATGACTGTAATGCTGTCTAATCATCCTTCTCCTTTGACATCGGTTATGGATTATGCGTGCAAAAATTGCTTAAAACTTCCATTACTTTCAAGGTATTACCTGGACAAAGAATGTCTGCCACAGGACCCCTTGTTCAAGCAAGAATTAAAGATAATGGGCTAAGTTATAGGTTTAATTGGATTTCTCCCACCTCTTCATTCTGGCTGCCAATTTTGTTCCTCTTTTATTCTCCTCCTTTCTTTCTTTGCAGTCAGAGTGGCTTAATCACTGATGGTCAGTCATACTTCTCCCAGAATAATGCTATTTGTACTGTGCGAGTCAGATAGGAGGCAAAGCAATTATTACAGTTTCTGTGCTTGCCTAGAAATAGATTCGAACTCGGATCTGTTCTTGCTGTACTGTCCCAAGAACATGTGTTACCACAGGCATGCTGAAGCTTCCCAGATCCTGGTCTCCTGTGCTGTGTAGGCCACAAAGAGTGTGGGCGTAAGGGAGAAAGGGAGGGAGCGATTCACCTTAAGAAGAAAGATGATGCTTGGGTCATTCACTCCAGGCATTGCAAGTAATTGGCTTCAGATTTGTTTTGTTCTGGGGAGGTTTTAATTAAGCTTTTTTATATGCTGTTTAATAAACATTTGTCCATAAACGGTATCTTGTGATCCACATCAGTAAAGCAGGAGGATTAATTTGCATGTTGTTGTTTGTTATTTATTTAAATAGCCACAGAAATTATACTGAGTGTTCTACTAAGGCAGCGGTGATGGGTCGCTGCACTGTATGTATGACATCTAAAAGTACATGCAATGTCAGGATTATCGTGTTGTTTTTTTTCTCTCTGAACATCTTGGGTTGAGAGAACACAGAGGAAACTTCTGACATAAATAACTGATACATAGGGTCAGAAGAAGAGTCTAGTACCCTCTTTTACACCGCTGCATGGAAGCAGGGAAAACATTTAAGAGCTTGGAGCAATCTCCAAACTTCTGGCAATAAGGGTGTTATTACTTCTTCAGGTTACTTAATTTGTTACTGAGGTAACTTGCAGGCCAAAGTTCCCTTGCTTTCTCATGGGATGCAAACACGTATTGCAGAGACGATTAGAGCGTAAGGATGGCTACATTGGGTCAGACCAAGGTTTCACGTAGGCCCGCACCCCATCTCCACCAGAGGCTCTAATTGGATGCCTAGAGAAGAGTCGGAACAAAGCAAGCATATGATACTTTCCCAGTACTCTTTAAGCCTCCAGCTGTTTTCAGCCCAGAGACTTTGAGCCAGATGTGGCTCTGTATATTTGGTAACCCTCAGAGGATATATCTTCTCTGAAATTGTCCAGTCTTTGCTTGAGCCCACATAAACTTTCATTTTTCAAAACATTCTTTGGCAAGGAGTTTCAAACGTCTGCTACCTCTGTGACTAGAGAACCTAGCTGTATCTTGTTGTGAAGTTTACTTCTACCAGCTTTGTTCAATGCCTTCTAGTTGTTGTGTTGGACATGATGATTTTGTAGCTTTCTATCATATCCTCATTTCCTGTTGTCTTTTCCAGACTTGAAGGGTTCTAGCTTACTATACTCCTTGTATGGACACTTTTCTATGCCTTTGATTCTTGTAGCATTTCTCGGAACCTTTGTGTTTGACCCTTTCTAATATAGTGAAGTCCGTCGAGAGGGATTTTTCCCTTGCAAAAGCTATGTTGACGTTTCGTAATTCTCATCTTCATTCTTGCTTGTACTCATTTATGCAGTACAGCCATCAATCCTTTAGTCTTAAATTCTTCAAATCTCTCTTTAAAAACAAAACAAAAGAAACAAAAAAACCACCACCATACTTCAGTTCTCACATACCAAGGCAGCTCTGAGTTAGAGGTTACATACCATCATTCATAATTCAGCTATTTCATTCTTCAATTCATTTAGACTTTTGGGATGTATCATCTTGAGCATTTCTTACTGTTCATTTGTCAGTTTGTTCCATGAATAGTTCCATCATATTCAGACACATTCTTTGAGTCCCTCACAAAGAAGGACTCCAGCATGGGAACCTCCCAAGATTTTTCCACAGTGCACACTAGTGCAAAAAAAATTCATTAAGCTTCTCTGTGATGTCCTTGTTTTCTCTGAATCTCCTTTTATACCTTGATCATCACTTGGCACTTCAGACTCTCTGGCAGACCTCCTGCTCCTGATGTATTTGAAGAAATGATTCATTACTCATTTGATTCCCTTTCCTAGCTGTTCCTCCAATTCCTTCTGGCCTGCCTTATTACATTTGAAGTGCCAGAGTTTACATTCTTTTTTGTTTTCTACATTTGGACTTGGTGTGTTGGCTTATTGAAGGATGCCTTTTTGCTTCTGGAAACCTGCTATGAGCCATGCTGATGTCCCTTTGCTCTTCTCAAGCCTTTCTTAATAGGTGGTGAATATTGGTTCTGTGCTTTCCATGTGGTTGTTGTTAAGCAGCTTTGATGCTGCCAGTCAGATTTTATTTCTCCTAGCTGTCTGTTAGAGCTTCCTTTTAACAAGCTTTCTCCTTTTTATGTAGGTATACTTTTTGAAGTACAACAACAGTAGATTCCTTGGTTTTCATTGTTCCTGTAGGGATGCTGAATTTAACTGCGTTGTGGTCACTGATGCATTGTGGTTCTGCAGCTGTAGGACATGGAACTGGATTATTGCTGCGGCTCGGGACTGAGCCAAAGGCAGTGGTTCCTCATGCAATGTCCCTTAGCGGCTCCGTGGAACAACCTTTGGCAGTGATCTGATACTTTGGGCTCTGTGTTGTATTCCACTTGCTCAGTCTACATGCAAGTAGTTGAGATCTCCCCCTGCTATTTAATAACCTTCCTTTGCTGATCTCTCACCGTGTGCTGTTCTTAGTGTCGCTGTAGTCTGGCCATGCCTGGCGGTCCCAGCACTCATCTTGCTGATCGGAACAAACTCCAGGCCTCTACTGCTTTGTGAGGGGGAGTTTTGTTTTAATTTATTCCTAGACTCTGTGTAGCATATAATATTACTTTGTCATCAGCTGTCTTCCCTATGTGTTTGTATCCTGGGACGATGCAAAATAGTGTCCCGCTAATTGCCTCCATTCTACCAGATTTCTCATAGGACTACGGTTAGTGCTTTTGTTTGAGGCTTGATGTTCCAGTGATCCAGTTTCTCTTCTACTCTCAGTCTTTGTGTAGAAGGCAATATATTGTCGGGTTTACTGCTTGTCGCTCTGTTTAGTCTGCAGTCTGTCTGTGTGCTTGTCTTCATTTGTTTCTTCTCACCAGCTTCACTTGATAACCCAGAATCTCCGTGCCTTCATTTGCAATAGCAATGTTGTGCTTTTGAACCGTGTGTTCTTCTAAACCCCTCTCTTCAGTTCAAAAGTTCACTTCCCTTATTCTCATGTACCAGCAGCCTGGAATCTATGTGGAGGTGAGGTCTGCCCTCCTGTACATGCTACAGTTCCTGATGAGTTTGACTTCTTGCTTTGTCACCATTGTGTCAACCAGGCATTGAAATTCTTTTACCCTCTTTCCAGTAGCCCATATTTAGCTGTCAGGATCTTTTTCCTTCTCCTCCCAGGGTTACTGGGACCCAGATGGACCATAGCATAGGTTTCTTCTCAACATTTAGGAACTAGTATAGGCTCTGTGACCTTTGCAAGGTCAGAATTCGCTGACAAGCGAATCACCTTGTGGTCTTCTGTCAGGTCCCAGACTCCAGCTGTCTGATGATAGTTCCAGCGCACCCTTTTCAGTTTGCATTCTGACTGGCTCACTTCTGCATCAGCAGAGGAAGAGGGTATTTGTCAAAAAGGGTTAATGTGGTCACACAGAAATGCCAGTGAAATGGTGGTGGAGGAAATTGATGTGCAAGCAAGGAGAGCAAGTGCAGAAATGGGGTTGAAGTGTTGACATTAGGAGTTAGCAAGAGCTAGGACTACCAACTCCTGGCAGAAGTAGTAGTAACAGATCAATTTGTGATAGTTTAAAACAAAACAAAAACCCAAACACCTAAACATATGTTTAAATTTAACGTTATATTATGATTAATGCCTAGTAAATATTACTGTATTGTTGAGTGAATATCATAAGCTAACTTCAGGTAGAACGGGTACGTGTTTGTGTTGAGTAAACAGATTTATCACAGTATCAGAGACTCGCTGGGAACAATTCTGAGATCAAAGCATTTCAGATGTACTCGGCTATCCAAGACTTTTGCTTAGGGCAGAGATGTGCAGGACCAATGGGAGATCCATTCTAGACGGGGGGAAATCCTATGTTGCATGTGTCATTCACCTGAAATGCTGTAAATACCAGTGTTGAGGGGAGAAAACAGGTACCTAAAACAGGGACAATATAGACACGATATCAGGAGCTTATTGAGGGTCTGCTCTTTTAAATATCTCAAAAAATGTGAATGTCTATTGATACAAGGCTTACCGCCGAAACTGATGCAGAAAAATTCCTCTGACAAGTTGTAATTGACTTGATTTTCATTATAACTTAAATTCTCAGCATGCAAGGAGGATTTCTCAGTGTATGATGTATGTGCTGGTTTGTCTGTTAATAAGACTTTTAATAGTTTATTTTATGTTGTGCTCCTTTGTGTGTTTTTTTTTGTTGTTTGAAAAGATTTATCTTAATGGGGGTAGAAGAAAGAGATTGATCTTGACAAAGACAAAAACCTGCCAAACTCCAGTTTTTTGTGTAAAGCTTAAACACACACGTATGCACAAAAGCTAAAAACCTGAGGGTTGTGGGCAAAAAAAAAAATTCACCAAAACTTATTACTTTATTGCTCTGGAAAAATAACATTTTTCTTTCAATGTGTATTTTAGAGTTGTGCCATCCAGTTCTGCTTTTTGGGTCAGTGCACCGAAGTGATTCCTCTGTAGATTTGCCTCAGTCGTGTGCCTATGGAGTGCAAGCATATTAAAATAACTGCCTCTGTATTTTAAGACAGGACAGTATGGGATTGTGATGTTCAGAAGGATAGAGTTTTCCTTAGAAATCCTTCCTGAAAAGGGAAACCATATAGCGAGCACTCTGGCTTGCTCCTCTTGCTCAGGCTTGCGTTACCTGTCGGGTATGAGAGCAGGACGGGTGGGTCAGGGCTGTAGCTGAGGATATATATCGCTTCTCGTCTGGTTAGCGTCTCCTGTGTCTCAACTCACGCATTTGCTTTGCTTGGCTCTTCTAACAGATACCGCCTCAGTATGGTCAGCAAGGCGTGAGTGGCTACTGCCAGCAGGGCCAGCAGCCGTATTACAACCAGCAGCCGCAGCACCTGCCGCCCCAGGCGCAGTATCTGTCGCAGGCCCAGCAGAGGTACCAGGCCCAGCAGGTAAGCACCGTCCTGGAGTGCGAAATGTGCCGTGCAAGGCAAACCAAACCCGCCCGGCCTCCTGGCACGGTAACGCCGGTATAAACAAAACCAAATACCCGCGGAGCCGGACAACATCCTTCTGAAAAGCCTTTGGGCATATACATATGAATACACACACACTTTCAGGTTTTATTCCATATCAGCTTCTTTGAATAAGGCCAATATATATATACCCCAGCAACTATTAATTCTGCATTTAAAAACAACTAAGTTGCTTGATCAGATGCCAGTGGAGGTTGAAGGTTTTCCTTGTTTTTGTGTTGTTTTCCCCTCACAAGACAGATGCTGAGAGCTCCAGCATCTAATATGGTCACTGTTGTTTTGTTCTTCGCGTTGTTTCATTTTTGAGGATAGATGAGTTCAAGGCATTTTGCAGCTGCTTTGCCAAGGGAGCTTCTCAGGAGCTATTTTTATAATTGCTATCACAGCTATTAATTTGAATGTTTTCAGTTTGCCCATCCAGGTAGTAAAACTGCATAATTCAATATCCATTGCCATTCTTGAATTATGCTTTATGTGTTAGCTATTAAAATTCATTTTAAGTGATTCTGTTTTTAACTAAGATCAGAACTGGTAGTATATGGGTCTGCTTCCTAGAGCCTGAGAAACGCTCAGATATTAGATACCGAACAAAATGGATGTCCATGGCTGATACAACTGTAAGGCTAAGTTCCGTCTGCAGCCTCAGCTCTGTTAATCACAGAGAGCTGATCTGGAAATGGAAGGATGAAGCTAAAGCATGCTCACCATCCTGGGAAATCTAACAAAAGTAAGTTGCTCAAGACTGGGTATTAGTGAAAGCATCAGCACTTGCTGCAGATCACTGGGGAATTCTGTCAGGCATGGCTGATTAACATTTTGGGATAATGCTGGTGCAATGAAGAAATCTTAGCTTAAAATAAAAATAGTGTACAAAATAAACTTAACAAAAGATGCCATGAGGTAGCAATGATACAGGAAGCTCCCCTCCTTTGATTTTAAAATAAAGCTATGATAATTTCACTGTGTAATTACATGTTAATTTTTCTTCATCTACATTTTATAATTCCATTGAGAATTCACTTTTTTTTTCTATTAAAATGCTGGATCATTTATGAAACAGAATTCTTAATTATGTCTGTGATAATCTTTAAATGTCATACCTTTCCATCTTTTGGGTTATATGTAACTGACTTTAAATATTGCAGTTGTCTTTAAATTTAATTTTCTTCCTTTTTACTTTGGCATTAAATACTTGAATTCTTTATGACTTGAAAATACTGTTCATAAGCATCTTGGTGAAGTCTTAGCTGATAAACCTAGTAATGCAGCCTACGATTGAGAAGAAACGCAGCTCCTCCAGTGTTTACATATCACAGAAAATTGAATTGTGAAATTGAAGTGTTTTTTGCTGCCTTGGATGGACATCTCATCATATTTTAAATATTGTCAGTTGAATGGATTGAATATTTTAGTTTAAAAGTATACAAAACATGCTGACTATACAGGACTTATGACATAATAAGATACTGATTTATCTATTGATATGCATTCGGATTACTTTTGTTTGTTTGTTTGTTTTTGCTATCATAGCCAGTAAAGTGAAGGTTTGTACAGTGAAGTGAAGGGTATCATAGAAAGAGGTTAAAGGCAAAATGAGAGTAAAGCCTCCCATATGTTGCGGCCTTCAGAGAACTGAGATGAAGGCAGGGAGAGAGAGCTTCACAGGTAGAAGATCTCAGCCTTGCTGTAGCCAAACTACTACTTTGAGGATCTGAGTGTCTAAATCCAGGCACAAAGGATGACACTAGGGTCTCAATTTCAACAGGCATTTTTGCCTGAATCTGTAAATTCATATTGTACATTAGCTCCTCACCAACACAGCCTTGCATTTGGTAATCCTTAGCCTGAGGATCACACCTGACGTTCTTCATGGCATGTAAATGGCTGGTTGGTTATCCTGGTCTTCAGTAGTGTTCAACCTCCTTTAAGTGTTGGACTAATCCCAGGTTTTGAATTATACAGGCTTCTCCTGGAGGATTTGTGTGTAGATGCAAGTATTTCATATAAATAATAAAAATCTAATGCAGTTACTTGGAGTAGTGGTCCCCAGCTCCTTGTTGTTGAACCTGACTAGATAAAAGCAGTAAACCTCACTACATAAAAGAGAGAAAAGCAGTAGTCCTTAACACCTTGGGCCTTGCTTCTTTTCTTTTCACTATATCCAGATTGGCTTCATGGCTACTTTTCCCCCCTCTCTTGAGAAGGGTCATCACAGGAGGAACACCTCTCTGTAATGTCTGTCTGTAAAATACCACCACTATATTCTTTCCTGTTCTTTGGGAACTGCTAATCTAAAACTGAAGAAGTCTATACTTTTGATGCTTCAACATCAGTGTTCTTTCTCCACTGATGATGCACAGTAGAGTTAAGTTACTGTCAAGTGGTAGCCAATGTACAATATGTAAATTAATGCTGGGATAACAAAATGTTGGGAGTGCATGGCAAATTCCACTACTGATACAAGGATTTTTAAAACTGCTTATTTAAGCATATATGTTTCTGCATATATGAGACTAATTTTCAAATGATTTTCAAAAGTTAATCAGGGTTCACTTGATTAAAATTTTAGCAAGAGGAATAGGAGTAAATGTTCATGTAGTTTTAGGAGTTTAAGGGCAGAGTTCACTGAGTTTAATAAATTGTGCTGCCTTACAAAGCTCGGGGAGATCTTACCGCTGTTTACAACTACCTAATGGGAGGATGTAGGAGAGAGCAGAGCCAAACTCATCTGAGAGGTGCACAATGGAAGGACAGGAGGCAATGGACACAGACTGGGACAAGGGACATTTTAACTCTGTAAAGGAAAAAAAAAAAGAATTACTAAAATGGGAGTCCAGAGAGACTGGAATCGCCATCCTTGGAGATGCTCAAAATTTGACCAGACATGGACCCCAAGCACCCTGTTCTTGCTAGACTTGCTTTGAGCTGGAGGTTTGACTACGTGACCTCTCTCTTGAAGGTCTCTCTAAAACTAAATGACTCTCTGATTTAATATTGGTGTTATGTATTCAAAATATAATTTAAAAATAAGCTATAAAATCATATAATGCCTGTTGAACCAGTTAGTGTATCTTTCTTTTCTCCCCCCACTCTATTAAAATACTATTTCCTGTTTATCTAATTCTAAGAAAATGCAAGACAATCTCAATTATACAAAGACTGGTTCTGTCATCCTTAGTTGTGCTCTTCATCCATGTCTTCTGTGCTCCATTAACCATTTTCTTGTCTTTTTTTATCTTGTCTTTTTTTTTTTTTTAATTTTTGCAC
>VXAA01004161.1:1000176-1025881 GCA_013399115.1 Anseranas semipalmata | reverse complement strand
TTTTTTTTTTTTTAATTTTTGCACTCAAAAGTGGTATTAGCAAGTCCTACTATCGAATTGTCACAACTTTGAGGAATGTATAAGTCAATAATTTCAGCATGTTGGCCTCAAGAAGAGAAACTGGCCTCTGAAGATGTTTTTGCAGCATGCTGGCTAGCCAGAATCACAGGAAAGCTGTAGACTACAAGTATTTTTCCTGGAGAGCATGGCTGGATCATGAACCAAGAGAAGATCAGTCTAATAATACTGAATTAGCTCATCAGAGCTGCAGCCATGGATCAATACATTATTATTCTGGGTGTTCTACAAGTACATAACAGAAAGGTTGTCTCTGCCCCCCAAAATTTTTACAGTCTAAATAGTAAAAGTGGCAACAGATGAAGTCAGATCAGTAAGGAGGTATAAACAAAAGGACGGTAGTGCTCAGAATAGCAAACAGTGGTCTGAGACTTCAGTGACAGGAACAACCTATCATCAGTGTGTAGGCTAGTAATATTGGAAGGTGTTCATTCAGTTGATTCTCATATTAGGATATTCCTTTTATTCTGCTGCTACAACAGAAAACTTCATTTCAAGAATTTCCAGAGACCTGAATGTTTACTTGGTTCATGACCCTATACCTTGAATGATGGCCAAATGCTCATTAGCTTTAACATGAGGTGTTCTTTTCTTTCCCAGTGTTGAAAAATGCTGACTGTGGTTGCCTGCCCTCTTGACAGGGGAAATCATTTTGAAGAAAAAAAAAAAAAAAAGAGTATTAGTTTTGAATGGAAAATACAATTACTGTGAATGATTGTTGAGGTTTGGGTGGCACAAACTCTCCCAATTAATGATAGGTAAACAAAAATTGTTTTCCCTCCACTTTGTGGTCAGGGAAAAACAAGAGATTAATCTGCTGTTGAAGGTACTGAGGTGGGAGTAAATAAGGAAGAGAAAATCCTTCTCATTCTCTTTTGCTGTCAAAAAAAAAAAAAAGTTGCACATATTCCTTAAGGCTTCTTATATAGATTGAC
The DNA here is from genome assembly GCA_013399115.1 of Anseranas semipalmata. Taxonomy (NCBI): domain Eukaryota; kingdom Metazoa; phylum Chordata; class Aves; order Anseriformes; family Anseranatidae; genus Anseranas; species Anseranas semipalmata. The sequence goes on along the minus strand of VXAA01004161.1, from coordinate 1,024,868 downwards.
ATAGATTGACTGAGCTGATTAGAAAATACAATTATGAAACTTTTAAAAAGTCTTAACTGATATTAAAGGATTCCCAAATGTAAATAAGAGTATGTCCTGTGCAATTAGATCAGCTTTTCTGACACGGTCTGTGCAGGCATCCATGGATCCTATTCTGTGCCTGGCGGACTGGAAGCTGAACTCGCTTGTAATAGGGGAGCAGCTGTGAGGTGAAGTTTCATGTTCTGTTTTAGGGTAAATAGGCTATCTATGTGATTGCATTCTTTGTGATGTGAGTGTAATTGAATGGGTTTTACTTCCGGATAAAAGAGAGATGCCAGACTGGAGAAAGGGGGCTGCTCAGTAATTTGCCTTCTTTTCCCTACTGTATTTTCTTTTATTTATTTCCCTTGTAGGGTTATGCCAATGTATTTGTTTCGGAGATTATCAAACTGAAAGTAGAGTTTATTCTGGATGGATGATGGGCTTTTGTGTGCCACCAGTTTCCTTTTAAGTAAAATCCTGTAGTGTGATGTATCAAGTATTTTATTATGTGAACAAAAATTGATATGAAATTTCATACAGATAATGTTTTATTTTTGCTCTGTTAGCATGTGAGTGAGCTTCTGCAGTCAGGTATAACTCCTAGTGTTGTGCCTTGGAATTGATACTCATCTTCATTTCTCACGTATCATGGACGTGTGAAGCCATTGCTCCTTTTCCTTGACTCACTTGAATTCAATATGCAGTCTTGTCAATAAAGATAAAATAATTTCTGGGTCCGTTCCAGTGACTTGTGACTTCCCATTCTTCAAATAAGCGTAGAGGAGAAGAAGGAGAGTGGAATTTATTTGAATGTTTAAACTGTAAACTGTTCAGATCTTTGTTAAATTGATTGCTTGGTGGGCAGGAAGGGAGTTTCATAAGGGGTGATTTGGTAGTGATACTGGCATAGTTTACTACAGAGCCGTATTGTAAGCCAGCATCAGTCATCCCCTCTTTGAATCAGGAGCCTGCTGTGTAAAAAACCATTAAAGGAAGAGCTTTGTTTTAAGCAAATTTATTGCAGTAGCAGCAGATTCATTGATCATTAAGTATTGCCAGTAGATGTAGATACCTCCTTGTTTTAATTTTTTTTTTTTTTTTTTTTTTTTTTTTTTTACCTTTACTGCTCTTTAAAAGGAAAAAGACAAAGATGTGTTATACTACTAGAGTGTTGCCCTTGGCAGGGTTTTTCATCTTGAAATGGCATATAAATGAATAAATGCTTCAGTTGTTTTTGCAGTTTTAAATCTTTTGCCATAACTAGAAGTGATATTTTGCTCAAGAATGTCATGTAATTGCAAACTTAAACTGTCATCATTAAACACTATTTTGTTAAGATAGTGTGATGTATATTTTGGGTTATTATGCTTTCCAAATTGCTTTTAAACAGCCATGTTTATATATTTTCTTGTTTTATGTAGCATGCGTTTGTACATATCAAGAGAGGATCATGCCTTTGAGATTTAATGTGTTATTTTATGAGTTGGGACCGTATCACTTTTTTGACAGATAAAGTAGATCTGAAAAATAATTATGGTCTCGCTCCTGTTTAAACAAAAATGGTGATTTTATTCTACACCTGTTACTGTTATCCTGAAGTCATCTTCTGTTTGAAGTATTCCTGGAAGCTTTCTGCTTGCAAATTTCCCGGATAGAGCGGGATTATGCTGATCCCTGTTCTCACAGGCAGGCGTGAGATTAAAAGGAGAAGAGAGCACGGCGGATCCTTGAGGTTGGGCAGGCTTGTGCGCTTTTCTGGGACATTGCTCTTCCTGGTTAAGTGTGCACGAAGAGGCCGTGTGTATGTATTTTTAAACCATTCCCTTGTGGTTACCGTGACTTTTTTAAAAACACCTTAAAGAAGCAGTCAGGTCATTCAGGCTCAGTCTTTAGTCTGCTTTTATTTAAAAGGATAAGATGTTTTACAAACAAGGGAACAGACGAGGTGCCCTCTCTGTCAGGTTTTATTAAAACATTTTAAAAGCTGACCAAAACCCTGGCGGCCGTGTCGGGGGGGCACCGGCACCGTCCTTCCCACCTGCGGCAACCCGGCACAGCGTGCCCGCCCGGCAGGCACAGCCCGCAGCGGCCATGGGCGCTGCTCCGGAGGCCGAAGCGGTGTACGAGAAATCTCAGGTTTGTTTCTGAACCGGTGGCAACGGCTTGAGCCAGTCTTGGTTGGCAGCCTGGAAGAGTTGTGGGCATGTTCCTGTGCGGACATCTGTTTCTAGCGCTGAGTCAGTGCAAGGTGGGACAGATACAACATTACCCCACTTGAAACAGTCTTTGGAAATGCAAACAAAATGTGAAACTAATTAATTGCTTTTCACGTCCAAGCTGTATGACTGTCATGAAAACAGAACAAACTGTATTGTGGCAAAATGTATCAAATTATTGAAGGGTTTTTGGTACCATGAGGATGAAGTGTTGTTTTGCAATTTCATGTGAGCTGCTAAAGTTACTTTAACAGTGTAATAAGCAGCGTGTTAATTAACATTGTCAAGCTGTTTTGGGGTGTAGCACAGTACAAAAATGCTGTTGTTGTAAGTTAGGAATAGTTGTGTTGCATTCAAATATCAAATTCATTAGTAAGTAACAGATAATCCTCAATGAGTCCAAATTAAAGCTTTATACCTCAACTCAATTATTCTTCTTAATAAAATTCCCACTCTCTTATTAGAAACTGGCACAGAATTAGCAGTCGACTGCACTGTAGTTCTCTTAACTCCTGCAGAATTTAAATTAAACTTCTTTCAGGATATATGGGGCCTTGCAAGTGACGTGTAGCTGCCCAAGGCTTAAAGTTATAATGAGGATTGTTTGTCCTTCTGTCCTTTTAACTCTTGTGTTTGTAGTTAGCCACCACCGATGAGTGGTTGCACTTAATATTTGTTGAGTTATGAACCACAGGAAATCTGGGAAAGAACACGCCTGCATGTTAATCTGACATTTGCTGCCAGCCATATAGGAAAGCATTCTTTGTGAAAGTTGGCTATTACAGTTATATGACAACTCATAAGCAAGTTTAATGTTCAGAAGAGATTGGTGCTTGCCACCATCAACAGTGAGTGACACCACTACTTGTGGACTGTAAGTCCTTCATGGCTTCCACTGTCTCCAAAACAGAGATGTCTAGTGCCTATATGCACGGTGTTTTGGACTGCTGGGCTTATTTTCATCTCAGAAATAATTATTTTCTTTCCAAGATGAAGAGGTAGGAGGGAGAAGTGATGCCTTTAAACCATTCAACCCCAAATCCATAGCATTGACTCTTGCTTCTGATGTGTGCTTGTTGGTTGGCTTTTACAAATCAGAGCTGCTTGTATTTAGTGAGCAGAGAAATCTCTGACAAGGAAGTGGCCGGGTGAAAATTCTCACCCACAGTTGTGTTCTTCTGCCAGCTTTTCCAGCCTCCTTTCTGTGGAACCTGAACTGAGAGTCAAGGAAAAACAACAGTATAACCTTTCTTTTTTTTATAAAGGCATCCGTTCTGGAACAGTGAGCACTTTGATGTCAACCTGTTTCAGAGATATTGGATATCAAAAGCCAGGGTGCAATCTTGACTTTTTACATCTTTAACGAAGCTTGGATAGATTTGTGGGGAGGAGGGAGCAGGAGAGCAGGCTTTCAGCAATTGGCTCCCAAACTCGCGCACCATGACTTCAGTCCTGGCTTCTAGACAAGCCACCAATCGCCAGCACCTCCAAAAGAATGTTGTCGCCTTACCTTGCTAAACACAGCAGTGATTTAAAAACAAAAAAAAGTTGAGATCTTTAGGAACCACACTTGTCTTGTGCATAAAATTAATTTATACTTCTTAAGCCTTTCTAAGTGTGTAATGTTTTCAGGAAGGGCAAATGACGTTTGAACCTCTGTAGGTTCAATGAACGCTTAACTGATTGAAGTCGTCACCAGTTAGTCAGGTTTCTGCTTTTATAAAGTCTTATTTCATAAGCATGATGCTGCCATAATACCAAAAAAGTGCTAAGCATATGACCGTTTACCTCTGTGGCTGAGGTTCCTCGATCAGCTCAGGAGGTCGGTGAAACCATGACTCCTGTTGTGCTGCATCTTCTCCCAGTAATGGGAATAGCTGCTTATGGTCCATTTGGGAATGCTGTGTTTGTTCAGCATTGTTTGTATCATTCCAGGAAATGTGTAAAACCCTTCTCTTTTCCTCAGTGCTTTATATCTATTTATAATGGGAGTTAGCTTGTCAGACTTGGAGAGCTATCCTCCAAAGTCAAGGAACTAGAAGGACTAGGTGCAGGTGGAAAAAGCAAGGACTGTGTCCTGTGAACTCACACCTGAGTACAAACACAAAATGGGGGGCATACCATGAAGCAGCACTAACAGCACTGTGGGCTTATTTTTGCTAAAGGCATATTGACCAAACCCCCCAAAATAGTCAGATTTTGAGAAGACTTTCTTGGCCCTGTTGTTTTAAAGTGATTGTTTATAGACATGGTGATTGATAAAGCAAGATAAAAAAATCAACTCTGGTCTGTTAGGTCTGAAACCTTTAATGTTGGTGTGTATAATAACCCTTTAGATGTGTAATATATATATAATAACCCTTTATATACATCTATCTCTGTAGTAAACCTGGATTTGTTAAGTGGTATTACTGGGGAAGGAGAAGTATTTTATCTTGCGAGTGGTGTTACAGTTTGTGTATAAAGTGTACCAAACTTGCTTATACCTCTGTTTTTTTAATACCTGTTTTGTAATCTTCCAGTGAAGGTATGCACGTGTGTTTGCTTCTAAGTTGTCTAACAATTCTCTGTCGCCTTCAGTTTAAAGTTCCCCAGCTGCAGCTAGGAGACTTTTTTCCAATCAGTTTATTCTTTTACTTTGTTCACCTACTAGTGGTTTTCTGCCAAAAGTGGGCTTTTCCATCTGGAGTTTGAGGGAGGAATTTAAAGGTCAGCTTTCTTCTCCTGAGAAGGCGGTTAGTCCACCTCTTCAGGCATCTGCTGCTGATGGGGTTTGATGAGAGCTGGCTGGTCGGAGGAGGTCAGTCAGAGCACACTGCAGACCCGCTTGGCAGCACTGGTCATGACAGCCCGGACCCTGTGGGTTTTTAATTTTAATTCCCTATTTTTGTATCATTCTAAACCTGCTAAGCATGTATCACAGGTCTTGGACTTGTAAGATGAGCAATGCACAAAGGCCCTAGTTGTAATGAGCGTTTTTTTCATGTACTGAAATGAAGTTAGCCTGCAATATTATAAAGAAATAGTGGCAATATGAGCCTCTTCTTTGCTAAATTGGAAGAGAAAAAATCTAGTCTGGGGGAAAAGGGGAAGTCTTAACTCCTGTTGGCTCCTTTTTGGTAAGTGGCCAGTTGTTTACATGCAACCAGTTTGTAGGTTCAGCGGACAGTAACAAAAATCTCTGCAAAGCATTGTAGTGTGGAAGATGGGGATGCTGTACTTCAATATTTTCCATAAACTAAAAAAATTGGTATTTATAAGTAAATAATTCTGAAAGGAAACATTTTTGACCTCGGCTACAAAAACCACGTCATCATGGATTTAGTGTGTTATGTCTAGAGAAAAGTCTTTTTCAAGGTTACAAATACAGTAAGATGCATATGTTTAAATGTGTTTTTCAGAGTTCTCAAATCAGTTAATGGTTTGGCTTTGATCCACAGAGTAGTAGTCTTCTTGTTGTTACAGTGGTATTATTATTTAAAGTTTCTAGATTCCGATTTCTTTCAGTATTTAAATCACAGAAGGTTAATTAAAGCAGTTCTTTATTCTACAACTGCTTGGGAATATTAACCTCACAAAGCCCGCATTAAATCACTGAAGTGATAGAATTGCATTTGCTTTATAAAATAACCCTACAAGAGCAAAGACAAAGCCATTTATAGTTCAGTGCCATTAATTGCTTGGCATTTAGATATTAGTGTAGGAGTCTATTAATTAACTTGATAGTAAAACTCTAGGAATGCAGGCTGATAAAAACTATTTTGTTTTAGGAGATTAGTAATCATAGCTAGTGTTGTTCCCCTTACCACTCTCCTTATTACCCAATGATGATTTTATTTTAATATTATGGAGACCAAAATTAATATCCCAGAAATAATTTTACTGCTACATTTCAAAGGTACAGATAAGTTAAACAGAATAGCAAGTTTTTCAAGAGATACCGGATCACATAATAGTCATTTACTTTATGATCCATTAATCTGATGGCTGTTCTTAGACAAATTTGTCTACACAAATGTTTTAGAACATAAATGCACAAATCCTGTTCTAAGAAAAATTTTGAAATGTGAATGGGACAGTACAGTGAATTAAGTGATAAAGTTGTGAAGTCTTAAAAGTGTTAATAGATCTGGATGTGTTTTTTTTTTTCTATATGAGCAGTATGTATTCCAAATTTTAGTGGTCTTGTAAATTACACCTTATGGCCAGTTGCAATGCAGCAGTATTCTCTTATGGCCTTTAAATTAACACACATTATTTTCCTCAGAGGCGGGGAAAATAAGTTTGTTAATATTTCCTGACATAAAATTTACCGCTGTATTTTTTTTTTTTGCTGCTCATATTTTTTTAGTAATCTAAGATGTTTGCTGTACATATATTTAGTTTTATTTTCTGTATCTTGAATAGGGATTTTGTTGTTAAGACAATGTATTATCTGAATGTGGGTCAGCATATATTTTATATATATTCATAGTCCTTCCCAATACTTCCCTTTTACTGCATTTCTATCCTACCACAGTGGGATTTGGAATGTGCAGCTGAAATCTTAGAGGGTTTGCTAGTCGTTGCAATCAGATGTGACCACCGAAGAATGAAATAGCAAATCAAGGTTAATACAATACTGCTTTAAAAACAAGTTACCTTTACGTGTTGCCAAAACTGCTTGGTGTTTTTGTGGTGGGAGAGAGGAGAACTGCTGGCCTTTCTGAGCTGTCCCTCAGCAAATCAAGCTATGGAAGAGCACAGCCTCTCTCTCCACCTCTTTCTATGACTACTTCCTGATTGCCAAGTACCCATCTACAACCCATTTTCCACATGCATGTTTTTAGGTAGAACATGAATCATGGGTATAAGGTTTTATGTTTTTTGGGTGTCTGCCTACAGAATTCACAAAGGTCTTGCTTTTTCACCCTCACAAAAAAAAAAAAGAGAAGTTTCTTGTTCCTTTATTCCCTAGTAGTTCTTTACCAACTTTTATTGAATATCACTGTTGGTTTTTTTTCATTGATGTGTTAAGTGAGTAGTCAGTGGTCTGGTCACAGAAGAGGTTTAAGTTTTCATCACCTGTTCTCCACACCCCCCATCCTCTGCCACTCCCAACACCAGCCCGGTTGGGAATATTTTCTCTTGAAAAAATTGTGGTTGTGGCGATGGTGGTGAAGACTGTTCTACATCAAAGATGAAAGAAATGGTTTGCCTCTGTCAGTTTAAACTTTTGTATTGTGCAGTCTGCTGAATTGCTTCTGTAGCTAGGTGCTTACGTCTGTAAATTATTGTTCTCTTTAAATTACTGTTCTCTTTCCACTCTTTGGATTAAGATATTTCTCCATGTGGTGGCTAGATTTAAAGGTTGTTTTGCAGGTACTCTTTCTTCACCAACTGCGGAGGAGGAGAGGAGAGGAGCGCAGCTAAAGCTCTGCCTCCAGTAGTCCCAAAGGTACCACGCAAACCCTGTCACGTTCCAAAAACTTAAGTTAGCCCAGATGGTAGAGCCCAGCTGAGACAACCCTCCTTACCAAAGTTCCTGCAGGCTTTTCTGCATGTGAATTTCACTTCCTTCTCTTATGGTTCTCCTGTTGATGAGTAGTGGGTAAAACCTCCTGTCAGTCATTTCTTTTAAGAGATTCCGTGGTGGAGTATTAGGGAATGAGCTAACAGATGTCACTGGACTGTGATATAGGTGTTGCCTATAACATAATAAGCTTTACATTTAGGGAAGAAAAAAAATGAACAAAAGAACAGAGTGAAAATAAACAAAAACAAACAAAAAACCCTCACGGCTCAGTTTTTACGCGACCGCAGTGATGTTCTGAGTGTTGCTTGCAGCCCTTCGTTACAGAGTTGCAGTTTCCGTGATCCTTTGAGTGAAGTCCTGGCTCATACTGACATGCCCCAAAGGAAATGCTGCAAAAATATCTCCCAGCCTCGAGTGCGGAAGTCTCATCCTTGGGTACCTAGCTCGATTGGCCTGGAGGTAGCAGCTGCTCTCAGTGCAGCTTTTCTCTTTATTCCGTAAGCTGGCTGCAGGGTTTTGGCCCTGCTGTGAGCTGCGGGCAGGCCTCTGACCTCCTTTCTGCCAGCCAGCTGAATGCTCCGAGAGCCGCGGCTGGGGCCGCCGACGTGGAGGGAAGGGCAGGCCTGAAATCCTGCCCCGCTTCGGCCTCCGGTCACTTTCAGCTCCTTCTCAGGAGCACAGCGCCGTGCAGGGGCCCTCGGCCCAGCTCTGCGGCTCGGGCCCTCCCTCAGCGCTAGGAAGGGGTAGTGTGCTGGGGCGCGATGCCAGGCGGCACGAAATCTGTAGGTCACCGCATTAATGTGGTAGTTTGTCCCAAAAGAATAGAAAGAATAGGACAAGTTTAAAAAAAAAAAACCCTGCCAGTGTTCTTTTTCTTTGTTTGTTTTTCTTTTAAATATAGCTTTCTCAGTTAAAGGATGGGCAGGGAAAGGAAATACTGGGTGTAGAAAATGAAAGCGTGGTTGGACTGCCCAGCCTCGTAGGGTTTTTCAGGAAAAGTCCAAAAAGCTCTATAAACATGGGAAAAATCATGGAAATAAAAGGCTTGCTTTACCTCTTACTTCCAAGTTATATTTATATTTCTCAGATTACATCTTCTCATCTCTTCATTCATACTTGAACATTACATCTGTAGAACAAAGAAGCCGTACCTATTTTTTGCCTGTAAATTAAGAATTGACAGCCATTTATCAGGCTGTGAAATGTTAAAACGGTCACATTTTAATACGAACACCAAACTTGCACATTTTTTTCATGTGGAATGTTACAAGTATGAGAAAAGAAGACTAGAAGAAATGTCTTGTTTCTGATTAAATCCACTACTGATATGCTCTGTGATCCGTGGAATGCAATAGTGGGGGAAGGAGAATAGCAAGATATGAGGGTTTCAGAGAAGGATTTCATCTCTGAGCTCTTCCTGCATCGTTAGCTTAACGCTGCTCCTGGAGGCCATGTAGACAAGACATATGTAAAAATGGACTAGAGTGTTTAGGAAGAGGGACCCATCTTTCTTGTTAGTTGTTTCAGATTACCTGATACGTGACTGGGAGCTACTCTGTCCAAACAAATAACGTTCTTCCTCGGATGTGAGAGACTTCTTTTGACCCTGTCTGCATTTAATGTGCTTTCAGTGTATTCCGCTGGGGAAAACCTTCCATAGGTTGGTAGTCTGAGTTTCTAATAACTTCCTGAGTGTTTTGATGGCTTATGGACTTAGCCTCAATCATGTATTTGCTTACCTAAGATAACTATAGCAGCCAGCAGTTGATGCAAACTACGAATACCTTTCTTTTTCCTTCTCCCTCCTGTGTCTTGAGACTTAACTCTGTTGTCATTCTGTGATAATGGGAATCATGAAGGGGGAAAATGGTGTTCCCATTGTTGTAGATTATTTGAATTAGCTTAAAAAAGAAATCTAGGAAGCAGTAAGCTGTTACAATGAAACTGCAGATATCTTGGAAGGGACAGCATTAATTACATTGAAGAAGATCAGACGTGTTTCTGATGGTGACTGGTCTACACCCGAGACATCCAAGCTGGCAAGTTTTCCAAATTTCTCTGGGTACTTGCTGTACCTCAGGACAGCTGCTCTCTTTGTCTCCATTCAGGTGGTGGTAGCGGGTTGGCTTGAAAAGATCTACGTATTCTGATTGTGAGCAGGGTTTATTTACTTCATCACCTAAACATAGGCTATCACACTAAAGGGGATTACTGGACTGCACTGGTAATCAACCTAAAGTGGTTTTGTTGGCATGGGACCTACCAAATCCTTTTTTCCTGCAATCACTTGTTCTGTCTGTGCAGTTAAGAGACTTGCTTGCTGGCCTGTGCACAGTGCTCTCCAGCTGCAGGACACCAATTTCCCTTTCTTTAAGGCTTTAGTTGTTTTTGTTTGTTTTTTCCCCTTTCTGATTCATAAAGTTCAGAGTTCAAGACATATATATGCATTTCTTCCTGACCCAGCATCTATACCCTGTAGGACCTCTGCAGACCATCTGCCTGGGATTCAGGCAAACCCCTCTGCTCCTTTGTCCTTAGTGGGCCATTCCCCACAGGTTTGCATTCTGTTGCCTGCTTGCATGAGCCTCAGTGTTGCTTGTGCCCCTGGGCATAACACTTTTTGCTGAGTGCAACCTTACCTGCAGTATACCTCTAGCAGGTTGGCTGTCCTTTTTGCTTCTTTTGTGCTGTCAGGGAGTGTACAACTTGGGAGGTGATGTTTCAGGTATTATTTTGGCTAGAAGTTGGCTGTATGGGAGTATGCCACCATTTAGGTAAGGAATATTTTTTTATTGTAGCTTTTTGCATCAGAAGGTGGAAAGAAGGAGAAATATATTGGTGGGTGTTTACCTACACAGCAGGAACAGATACTTTGGTAAGTGATAACAAGGAATGTCTTTCTATAGCCAGTAACATATCACTTGCCTTTTTCCTCTTCCATAATCTTCCTCTTCTCCCTTCAGAGATGAGTAAAATAATCTTGTATAGTAGGGCTGTATGCTTCTCGTGGGTGTTTTAGTGGGTCCTGACCTCCGTTCTTGAGTGGTGTGGTGTGTGTGTGGGGGGGAAACATTTGCTTTCAATTTTGCTGTTGTCACATTGTTGCAGAATTCAGTGCTCTCACACTTGAAGTCTTCTACAGATCAATCAAATGAATCAAGGACACAAGCTAAAATAGTTTTTAATGAGTTTTTCAAATTGAAAAGTAGTATATTATTTTCCATAAATTCTTGCTTCTATTTAACCATTGTGGTACTTATCTTCCTGGGTGGTCATGTTATCCCTCTGAAGTTTACTGCAGTAGAAGTGGATGAAGCCTGAATGATATTTCTCACCCAGCCTTTCTTTAAATGTGGTTTCCCCCCAAAATTAATGATTTCACTATGCTTTCATTTTCCATTAAAAATAATTTAAACTGTTCCATAATTAGTTCTTAAACTTTTTTAGCAGAACTTATAACAAGCATGCATTCCACCTACATGGTTTTGAGCATTATCAGCACTATATTCATTCAGTTTTGCAGAGAAAACAAAAATGTGGACAGCCTTGCTTGTTTTAAACTAGGTCCAGCTGGGTAATGCAAGCATGACACTAATTAGCACTGCACATCGCAAGGGAAAAGGTCGCCTATCTGTGGCCTGCTCCAGAATGGTTGCTGTGCAGTTGACTTGGGCTGCAATTTGTTGGTTCCTCTCTTCCTCTCACCCAACCTTTCCGGGGGCCAGTTCTGCTCAACAAACAAAGCTGGGAGGTAGGGGGTTAGCCTTCCAGCAAGCTTTGAGCTGCACCATTTCACAGCTGGTCCTATAAAGACCCAACGCGGAAAGGTGGTGGTGGTGCCCAGCTACAAGAATTGTGGGCAGCAGGAACAAGGAGCCTTTGATTTCCCTGCAGGCCAGTACATTGGCCCATTTTCTTTCCTCGAAACCTCTGTGTTAGTGACTGCCCGCATCAGAATTAGAGACTCGAAAAATTAGTAAAATAAAAACAGAGAACAAGAGCTAAGAAAATATCCTTCCGGTTCCTTCCATACTCCTCAGGCTACACAAGTCATGAGCTCCGTATACTGCAGTTTGCAGCCCATAAAATGCACATAAGCAGGAGGTAAATAATTGTCTGTATGGATGATAAGCAGTGGGTTAGTATTGCCCAAATATAACAATTGTACATGGACTGATCTTTGAACAGCTTACCCACTATGTGGGTTTTAGGCATTGTATACAGAGGCATGTTCCCTCTTTCTTTTTTTGGTTTACCTGTTCACAGGATAAATATTTTTTGAAAACAAGCTAAACTTCAGCTATTTTGGAGTACATGTTTATGACTTGCTGATTATTTCTCCCAGTGCCTTTTCTAAAATCTGATGGGGGAAACCCTGCTTTTAGTTATTTTACAACTTTGTTGACAGTTTGTGCTATAACAGCTATGATATGATTGGATTTGTGCCAAGTTGGGAAGTTCTGAGTGGAAACTTGTAGCCTTCTGTTTATAAAAGCCTGGATTTGTCTCTCATACACACATACTCGTCTTCTATGGGAGGAAGGATTTCTGTGATTCATTAGAAAAAATCAGAAACTGTGCTTTGAAACTTGGAAAGCTTACATCGTTGATGGATAAAATATTGGGAGTCAAAGCAAAAAAAAAAAAAAAAAAATCAGGGATCTTGGGAGAAGATTGAGCCCCAATATCAGTGGGGGTCTTCTCGGCTATGGCTGTAGTGCACACATAGCAACATGTTCCTCTTTTCCTTATGTTTCCTCTCTTCATTCCCTGATAAATTCTTTCCTAAATGCTAGAAAGAAAAATGACCTTTCAAAACTGAAAGTGAGAATTGCCAACTCCGTGCATTTCTTCAGTGACGGACAATTTACCCTAGTACCTCTGTCCTTATGTCTTATTTATCTTTCAAAATCTTTTTATCTGTTCTGTAATACACTGTATGTTAACAAAATTTTCTAAAACGGAAGAACTGAAGAAAGACTGTAGGGATTTTCTCTCTCCTGTTTTTCAGGGAGAATGATACTAAGCACTATTTTGGTTATGAAGCCAACCTCTTAGTGTAACATGCTATTATTTAATCGTCATTATGTTTATTATATAAATGAACTGTTTTTATTGGACAGTACATATGTATAAACACATAAAATTATACACACAGCCACATGCATATTTCATCTGGGAGATTCCTGTGTCTAAAACTTAGAGAGCAAACCAGTTTTTCACTTTTCAAGAGCCACTTTCCAAGTTTCCAGTCATCAAAGTATCTAATGGCATTATAATGAATATAGGGAAATAGTATGTGATCTCAGTCCTACTGGGAGTGCACAGGTATCCCCATCATAACAAACACAGAAGTCTGCAGTACTTGTTTCCAAACCTAGTATAGAATCGAGCCAATAGATTTGATTTTTCAACAGTCAGAAAGGAAGGCACTACGGAAATTACTCATTTAAAAAGACAAAGGCTGTCATGTCCAAGTTTTTTTATGTGCACTTCAGTATGTGGAAAGACGTTCCATAGGCAGTCTTCAAATACCCAGGTAAAAGTAAATTCCATTCAACATGCAGTTTTGCTCATGAAAAAGCATGCCATCTCTTTGCTCTCCCCCTTCTCTCCCCTGGAAATTTCAGTAGGAAGTGAGGTTTCAAATAAAATCTTGCAAATGTGGGAAAATCCATGCTTGGTACTTTGTAAGGAATTAATGGCTTTGTTTTGCTTCCCAGAAAAATTCTCCTAAGCCTATGGAGTCTGTTTGGGAAAAGGAGTAATTGTGTTTCTAGAACGATGTCTTCTAAGTTGAATATTCCATTTATCCTTTTCTCACCACTCCTGGTATTTCTGCGTATTTTCTGCTTTTGTTTCTGTTGGTGTTTTAACAAGTGGCTCTTTTTTTGTTCTTTTTTTTTTTTTTTTTTTTTTAAGAACTAGAGAAGTGAGCGGAATGGTGAGCTGGAAGCTGACCTCAGGTGGCGGGGTTTGTTACAGATGTCTGTGCAGGGACAGCCAGGCGTGTGTGTGCGCGCGAGTGCGCGTGTGTTTTGAAATAAAGGGGAAAGCAGAGGTTTGCTCATTTGTTTGCCTATTGTGAAGCTGTCCTGCACCTTTCTCCTCCATTGTGGCAGGGTGAAGGCTGCTGAATGGCGGCCTTGTGCTGTTTGTTGGTTTTAAACCTCGCTGCTAATCCACAGGAACCTGCTGGTGCGCGCAGCAGGAGAGCTGTGTGACAAGTGGAGATCTGGGCGGGGGGCGCGCGGGGGGTCACAGGGGATAATCATCATTCAGCCAGCAGCCTTTGTCACCCCTAAGCCTAATTGTTACCCTCTGCTGGTAACCACATTGAAGTGCTGGCCTTTTAAGTGCTTCTTGATTTTGCTTGGCACGGGCTTGCAGATCAGATCGTTCATCGTTGGGTATACGTCCTGTCCGCTTTGCTGGGTTTTGTTCTGAGTTTTGTGCATCCCTTGATTTAACTCAGGAGAGCCCAAAGCAAGGGAAGGGGCTGAATGGAAACAGTGCGGTCGTTAACAAATTTCTCCCCATCAGGAGCAGGGCTCAGAATGAGACAGAAAGCTTTCCTGCTCTGCAAGGCGGCTGGTCTGTGCAGTCTGTGTGCGAGCAGTAACTTGTGCTGATACGGACACTTGACTGCAAGAGCAGCCCTCTGCCAGCAGCAGCAATGTGATCTGCACATTTTTTATGGGGGTGGCACAGAGACAGCTCCTGCGTCCCTCCCCATCCCTCCCCGTGCCCCCTGCCCGGCTGCTTGCAGGCACAGGTCGAAGCTGAGGGTGCGAGAGGATGGCCTGAGCAAATTAAACTTCTGGTGTGCTGGGAGGGGGAGAGCAGAATCGAACAATTGAAAAACAATAAAGAAAAAACTTTAAGGTGTGATATCTTTTTTCGAACAGTCGGGAACTGGTTCTTCAACTTTCCTTGCCAGTAACCCATGCTGAAGTATGTTTTGCACTTTGTTTTCCTTGAAGAAGTTAGTGTAGGAGCAGCTAATGCGAAATGTAGCAGCTACACTGAAGCCTGAGTCTAAGGCTTTGCAATGGACAAGTATCTTGCATGTCAAGTAAGCTTGTGCTGTGGGACGTGGGGTGGGAGAGGGTTGTTTGGCCCCCACCAGTCCCTTCACGGTGGGTCTTGTGCCAGGCCATTACGTAAGACTGCTTGGGCTTGCACTGGGAGGAAAATCCCCAGGTTGCTGGTACAGGCTTAGAGCTGCTTTCGATCAAACACACTTGCCTCCTAAGCACTCGGATGCCGTGCATCTGTGGTCTTTGCCACCCTTTGATAGGCAGCTTTTGAAAGTTGTGTCAGTAGCAGTGATGGTAAATCCGGGGTTGTTACAGGCGTCTGATTACACAGCATGGCTACAGTCTCATTTTCAAGTCCCGTCCTTCCACCTGGCTCAGTATTTCATCAAGAGGCTTGATAATACATCTAAGAGTAGGATGAACGTTTTGACCAGTTAGTGCTTGCTCCTCTTTTACAGTAAAAGGGGGCCATTAATTTAGCAGGTTTGTTTGTGTGTTGCCCCGTGTTCCAGTGGTCGGATCCCCAGCCACCCTTTGGCACGTCTGTCTGCTGCGGGGATTTCTCCATGAACCGTGCCAGTCATAGGGGTACCTGTGTGGGCTTGGCACTTCCATCAGGAAGATTTAACTAGTAAAATCCTGTGATTAAAAAATAAAATCAGCACTCAGCTGTTGTATTTTCACCTTTCTGTGATGTGGATTTAATTGTAATTACTGAGTCAGGTTAATAATTCTGTTGCAACTGTTTTTGCAGGACATGTCTCAGGAAGGCTATGGATCCAGATCTCAACCCCCTATGGCCCCAGGAAAGCCTAACCATGAAGACTTGAATCTAATCCAGCAAGAAAGACCATCGAGCTTACCAGTAAGAAACTGTTTCTGTTACAGTACAATATTTTAAAATGAAAGCACTTTATGTGCTTTCATATGTGTGACCTCATTGCACCTCGGATAATTGGATGAGAAATATTGAAAGGAGCAATAATAAGGTTGGTCGGTCTTTTGGGGGGTGGGGGGTGAGAACAGGCAGCCTGTATATGAGTGGACTTAGCTTAGGGTTGTACTGGTTCAAAATATCACTGTGCACATCCACATTTTGTGTTTGTGCACATGTACTTGCATAGAGGAGACAGAGTGATATTTCTTTTTGGCTTTAGGAATTCTGTACTTGCACAAAACAATCTGGAGAGGAAGAGGCTTTTTCTGTGCCCTTTTCTAAGATTTTCAGTATATTTTGATTTAGAACACTGCCGCCATGAGTTGCTTTGTTCCGAACCCTGAGCGTAAATAACGAGTTTGACATGTTAATTCTGCTACGGTCTATTACTACAGTAGAAGGGTAGTAGTGGGAATGGTGATGATACTAGGGCTAGGTTGATCATTTGGTTAGGAGATTATTTTGGGCTAACCTCTCTTGGTTTTCTGAGCTCTGTGCATTCTGCTGTGGGGGAAACAGCACACATTAATACACTTCGCAAAGACACTGCAGCTACTTGCATTATTGAAGGTCTTATTTCACTGTAATGGACAAAGTAGTCTTTGGGCCTTGTCATTGCATGCTGCTGTTGGTTTGGAGATTTTCTTGTTTGTTGGTAGTAAAACAGCACAAATTTCAACCAAGCAGAATACATTCAACTTGAAAGATGAAAACTGTTTATAAATCATACGAACTCTGGCTCAGAATAATGTATTGCAAACCTATAGGATGTTTCCCCCCAGTTCACTGAGTATATATTCATTTCCAGTTAGCACAGGGATTCCTCTCAAGAGTTTACCTTATCGACACCAAATGTATCTGTGAAATGTGGTAGTTTGTTGTATATTTTACCTCTGACACATGGCACTATTGCCAACCCTTAAAAATAGGGTAATAAACATCTTCATGGCATTTTAAAGTTATCTGTTTGGCACCTAGGAGAGTACATATGCCACAACTTCTTTCTTTACATTATGTTAAAAAGTGCATGCTTCAGGAGAAGCTATGAAAACTGCTGTGAGAAGAGTTATCCCTTTGCTTTGAACTAATATTAATTTTGAGAGTTTTTCAGGGAAATCTTTTTTAAGAACACTAATTTCTCTGAACACATCTCAAAAAGGAATGCTAGCAATTACTTTAAAAATAGTAGTTAGTGGACATGGAACTGTTTTGGCAACAACTACCTTGTGTGATAGTGGAAAAAAAAAAAGCAGTGATAGTGAAAGGGACTTTTTACCTCAGTTTTTCATGAATAGTGTTTATTAGGATAGATAGAAATGAAGTTATTTATCAACTAATGTTCTAATTTGCCTGTGGTTTTTCTTAAACAATTGTCCTACTTTTAATCCATGCTCTGTCCTACCTCCATCATCATGATATCTAAGCAGACTATTGGGTATTATCTGTGTCCCTAAGTGTTTGGTATATTTAGTAGCTCATTATTATTCTAGGTATGAGTAAGCTGGTGTGGTATTAACAGTGAATATTAACCATTTTGGCTACTTAGCTTAAACTGTAGGTTTGTCCTAAATGCACTTCAGGCACTTCACTACTGAAAACCTTTGGTCCATAGATCACTTCTCTAGAGAAAAACCCTGCTGTTTGGAGACGGAGGGGAACGGGAGGTATCATTGTTTTGTGTTTTGTTTTTTCCAAATT
The DNA here is from genome assembly GCA_013399115.1 of Anseranas semipalmata. NCBI lineage: Eukaryota > Metazoa > Chordata > Aves > Anseriformes > Anseranatidae > Anseranas > Anseranas semipalmata. Next base: position 1,007,438 of record VXAA01004161.1, on the reverse strand, counting down.
TAAATAAACTTGCAACCCTTTGCATATGGTGACACTGTTTTTTTGTTAGTTGTGAGCAAACTTCCTTACTTCCAAGGAAAATGCCTTAGAAATTAGGAATAGCCCATACGTTCAAAGTGTAGCGAGCATGATGAAGAGTTTAACTCTACTGGGGTAAGGATGGCTTGACCATATAAACAGTTTTTTCTCCCCTTGAGCAAGAGGTCTGTATTCAGTTTTCAGCTGCTTATGAAAACCTGTGATCACTATTCCTCATTTAGTATTCCTAGCTATAGTGTCATTTGGGGATGCTAAATGTGGCTTCTTAAGCTTGTTTTCAAGATAATGCTGTTCTTGAGGGTAGTCAGTAAGTCTTCTTTGTATATTGAAGCTTGAAATGATAGCAGTGGTGTTACGCTTTTAATAAAATTTGGTTATGTTTTGTTTCATGGTATTCTGATATTTATACAATTTGCCCGTTATCTTTTTATTTCTTAAGGGCATTGTGTAAAATCACAGCAGCTACATAGCGAGCTTATATGAATGTCTAAAAACAACAAAGGAGATGTAATACTAAATGCTGAATGCTGTTCTCTGATGTGGCTTTGAAAAAAAGAGTTTCCCTTTGATGGATTTGAAGAGGAGCTGGCCACTTTCTGCGGCACTGAATGCTGACTTGTGTCATCCTTTTAGAGAGTTTTTTTCAGCAGGTTTGTGTCACAGTAAGCACAGCTAAACAGCTCAATGGTTGTTCCGTTTCCTTCACACGTTGTATATAAAAGTCCTGGCATGAATGTTCCCATAAAGTTCAAAGCAGGCAAATTTGTAACGTGGGTTGGTAACAAACGGCTACAAACAAAATATGGCTTTATTAGCTACTTGTAATGGCCTGTCAGATTCTATACAATGCTTGCTTTCCTTCTCCTAAACGCTCTGATATCTGAAGGGTTTGACCTGGAGGTCTTCAACCATGTGGAGTCACTGAGAGCCCAAATGAAAAGTTGCATAGAATAGTGCTCCGAGCACTTTTGTTGGGGTCACAATTAGAAGGAAATCTCAGGCTTTTGAGAAAACATGGGAGTTAGGTACTCTGTGAAGGAAAGGAAGTAATAAACAGAAACTGTTCCCTGTTAGTGGAGGACTAAGGGGGAGAAGCCTGAATGCAATTGTCTGGAGAACAGCTACTACAGTATATATTTGCTGAGATTTAAGGGATAATAGCCAAATACACATTTCTGCTATTGTGACAAAGATAGAGCAGACTTGCAGGAAAAACCTTCCAAATGATGTATCTGCAAATTTGTTGTTGCAGTAAAGGAGCTTATGTCAGTATAGGCTGCGTGTGTCTGAAGACTAATACTTTGTTTTGCCTTTAATGAGTAATTTTGTAAATGTTTTTGTTGGATTGTGTTGATAGAATGAAGGGCAGAAAACATGGATGAATTTAATTTTTTTTATTGGCATCAGTATGAATGTCATTTCAGATGGACTTTTTTTTTATTTTTATTTTTTTTGCCATTACTTTGTTCTGCTTTAATAAGGTCCATTTTTTGCTCAGCACCAAGTGTGCTTGTCTGAGGTGCGAGGTCAAATGGCCTGCCCAGGGTTGCCAGGCTTTTGAAACGAGGCTTTTTGCTGATTTCTTCTTGTTGCATCCTATGGGTGAGGTTCCTCAGCTGCCGGAGCCGGTGGAAGTCAGTGCGGCTGCAGTCCTGCCATGTGCGTGCCCACAGGGTGCCCACTGCGCCCTGCCGCCGCCTCCACCGTCACTGCTGCGACTCGGGACTGCCCCAGCTCAGAAGTAATCGCTCCTTGTATTTCTGGGTTAGTTTTTGACTGAATCATTGTGTGAGCATCTCGGAGGAGGAGATGGGAATGTATAGGTATGGCGGGAAAGGGGACAAGGGGACTCTGCAACAGCTTTGGTTTTAGCCATGTCCTAAAAGACTGTATGGACTTGCTGGAGGGGTTTAAGATGCTGTCATCCTGTCAGCTGAGACATGGTGGCAAAACAGTGTTCTTAGTCCTGCCCCAAGGCGCTCACAGGGCCCTAAACAGGCAGAAGACGGCTCGATCAGAGTAAGCTGTAGGGAAATCGCGGCCGTGGTCTTGCAAGTTAGCTTGGGTGTCGTATTGTGCTCACTGGGGGTCGTGCGATGCTGCAGGCAGAAGGTTGTATCTGGAGCAGAGGGAAGCGGTGCTTTGCTAGGTCGCTCTGACACCAGTGCTCTAGCAATAATTCTGACATCACTTTTCCACTGGGTCTTTTCATGGAGGCAGAACAATTTGTATGCGAAACAAAACAGCTAGCAATGGAGGCAGCATGCTGTTCATATTAGTGGAAATACATGGAAAGGTTTGGGAATCCACATTCCCTGTCTAATCTCCAGAATATGAAGTAGTTTGGAAAATCGTCTCCAGCAAGAAGAGTTCTCCCTGAACAAGTGCCGTTGATGGCTGAAGTCTTAATAGACCAGGAAAACACTTTCCAGCATAGTTAGAGTAACTGTATTTGAGAGGTAGTAGGAGATACCCCTTCTTTTCTCAGAGGTTAAACTACTGGGACGAGGGACTCTGGTGACATTTATACAGAGCTTAGTTCAGTAAGCCCTAATCATGGTTGAGGGTGTGGGCACTACCATAATGTAAATATTAATTACCACTGTAGCCCCTCTGGTAAGGAAAAATGAGTATAAACGGAGAGATGGAGCAGCAACCCTCTTACTTTGTGGACCGTGTCAGATTCTTTGCAGGTAAGCAAATTAGAAAACTTGATTCAAATTTAAGTGATATTTTAAAATCCAGGATGATGTTTCTGATCTAAGAAAAGATGGGGGGGGAAAATCTGTAAATGGATTCCTGGTAATTCTTGGGAGGTAAAAGCAGTGTGCAGTTGATAGATGCATGTATAGTGCATGGTAGCAGTTCTGTCCTGTACTTATTCGCTTCTATTCACGTCTCCATCTGAAAATAACTGGGAGTATGTTAAACCATGAACAAGAAGGAAATGTATGTAATACTTGGGAATTAAATTTTCCATTGTTTTTACATCAAGTAGGATAAGACTGGTGTGCCTCTTTCCCACTTTCCTTTCTTTTTCTGCAGTGTTGTAAAATAACTGAATGATCTTGTTTTCCTTTGTTTGGGTCAAGAAATTTTAGCTGAAAATTGTTACTCTGTGAAAGAAGATTATTGACTCAACAAGCCTTCAATTTTCAGTGAATAACACTCCCACCCTCTAGCTTCAGGAACATGTGGTGCATGCATTCTATTTTAAAGTACAGACTGTAATTTAAAACTGAGGCAGTTTGATGCCCCACTGAACTTTGTTTAAGCCTGGAATAAAAGGAAAAAAGCTTCAAGTTGCAAAGAAGTGACTAAGCTTTCTCAAATGCTTTTCTTAGCCATTATGCATAGAGTTGGAAAAAAGTTTCTATTTTCTCCAAGTCATTTTAATTCCAGATCAGGTGCACTTGATCTAGCTTGTTTCTCTTTTCTTGCCATTCCATGTAATAAACCTGTAGCTAGAATAAGTTTTGTCCAACTTGTATGTGTAGAGATAGCAAGTGTATGTATTTCCGAGGTGCAAAACATTGGTGCTGGTGTTCATACAGGTTCTGTATGTGACCTCCTGTTTATGTCCTGGAGTAGGTCTGAATAGTGGGTTGAACTCGGAGCGAGCCACTGCAGTTCCACTGAAATAATATTCCCCCATGATACTGTAGGAGGGATGAATTTACACTTTGCGTGTTTGTGACATTGAAAATCCTGGCCCACCCAATGTTCATGAGTTTTTACATTTGACTTTTGTGGGGCCAGGATTTCATGCAGGCGATCAAACTGATTCCTGGATAGAGTAAACCTTTACATTCATTTTTAAGTCCCATTTTTGGGCAAAAGTACAATTGAGGTAGTACAGAACAGCCCTGAGCATATTCTATGTAGGGGTAAAGTGAAACATTGAAAATAAGATTGTCGATTCTTGAATTTAGTAGTCTTGCTATTAAAATTGAACTTTGTAATGTGAAGAGACAGTCATGTTGTTAATCATTTGTGCTCTGTGCTTTACAAGATCGCTTGGTTTTGCTCGACAGAATGATCATATTTACATTAAAAACAGTGTTATGGTTATTACTGAAGTATGAAAACTAATTTCATTAAGTATTGTAAAAAAAAAAAAAAAGCTTGGTTATTCCATCAAGTTTTCCATTTTCAAAATACTTTCTACATTTATAATGTTTACATTATCCCTGTAATAACAAAATCACTCATTTAGGATCTAAGAAAATCTGGAAATGCAAAAAGAAATACTTAGTCTGACCTCTACATGAAACTTACTTAGGAAACCTGATAAGGGATTATAGATCCCACTAGCGGATAGCATTGCAAAAACTTGTATTTAAATAGGCCAATATTGTCCTAGGTGGAATATTAAAGTATTAGTAGCTTTTTCCTGTGGTGTTTTTTGAAACCATTAGGAATTGCCTCAGTGTGCTTTGTACCGCCGAATACCAAGACAGTATTGATTTTGACTCAAGAATTAAAGAAACTAGATCAAATTTGAGTGGCTGAAGCATTTTTCCCTTCCAGCTGTTCCCTCCCCAGAGGCTACCGCCCCCATAGCAGGGCAACCGATCTGCACTTGTGGTGGCCCCCGAACCACCAGAGCCTGCAGTGCAAAATGGGGGGCAAGCTGAAGCCCCCCATGTTGCTGTAGCGTGCAAGGCCAGAAACTGCAGAAGTGCAGGTGCCTCTGCGTGCACGGCTCAGAGGTACCTGCTGCACTAGCTGTCCTTTTAGTCTGCCTCAATTTCCGCATCAGTGCCTTTACGTTGTGGATTTGGGAATCTAATTCTAAAATGGTTGGGGTTTTTGATTTCCCAGGGGGTGATCGGTTGTTTTTTTGGATTTGGGGATTTTTTTTGAATATTTTGCACACTTTTTTTATACATACATATTGTATGTATAAAGGCACGTGTGCCTTATCTGTTTGGCTATTTGTAAATTTTGAGTTGATAGCATACTATAAATTCCAAAAGTTAATATATTCGCTGGTCCATATTTTTGTCATGCCTGTGTGAACTTTGGGATTGCCACACAGAAAGTAAGACCAAAGAGTACTACTGGAGTAGCATTTCAGGAAGTACCTGAGACAATGTAAATGTTTTTCTTCCCTTTTACTGCAAGTATTCCTATAAGATAGGATATTTTTTTCCCCTGGAATGATTCCTTTACTTGGACTCACCAGCTGTCCTGAAGGGTGACCTCAGCTTCATAACCTCGACTAAGAGCACAGTACCTCATTCCATCCAGCAACATCTGAAGCCTAACAGTANTTTTTTTTTTTTTTCTACCATCCATCCCTGCTTGCTTGGGAATACACTGGCTTGTGGTGCCATTGTTGCAACTTTCCTTTTAAAAACAAACCCCAAAAAACATGACTAGCCTTTGATCCAAGGCTTGCTTCCAAGTGGTCCTCATAGTGTTCATAAGCTCATAGTGTTGAGCTTAGGCCGGTTTCGCAGTGCTTTATGGTGTACTTTATGGGTACTGTCATAGTGCAAATCCTAAGTGTTTGTCATTTGTTACTTGTTTTGTAGTATTATGCTGGAATCCCAGTGAAGTCAGTCCTGTAGTGTGTGACTGTTCACATGTTTTGCTCTATTCTTCTGAAGTTTGAAACAGTTTTTAAAATTTCCCTCAAATGTGTTTTCTTGAAATCTAATGTCTTCTGTAATGCATAGTTCTCTGAAACCCTCCTTCCTTTGCTGGAGCCATGCATGTTAGGTTCACTGTGAAGTCTTCCCTTGAAGAAGACTATTCACGATGGCTTTTGTAGAATCTGTGCTGTATTGTGGTGTATGTGAGAAGTGCCTCTGAAGTGTGTTTGTTATGTGTAAACAGGTTACCATTATCAATTTACCTTGAACGTATATAAACAGATAAAAATACTGAACAAGGGCTTTTTTTTGCATTCCACTTTGGAAAGTGGTACACTGCAATTCACTGCATCAGTTTTCCTTAATGCCATACAGATTAATACGTGCCATTTCCCCCCATAATTCCAAACACAGTTCCTGTCCCACAGGACTTTATAAACAGGGTCCTGTTTGAATTGGCAATGTAATTTCATGGGGTGAAGCATCACAGTGTGTTGAAATCAAGATAGAAAAGCTGATAACATCAGGAGAAGGCTACTTTCAGTTCCCAGTGTTTAGGCTTTTGATCTCTTTCCTTCCATGCAAACAATTGCAGATGACCCTTTTAATCATCTCAACCTATGAAATGAGACTTATTGTGCTAAATTAGAATTAGGACCTGAATTTTGAGGCGCATTTGAATAATTGCATTAGTATAAGAAAATATGTCATTCTGGATCATTTATTTCACCTCTTAGTTAAGTAGCATGAATTTATAACTGAACATGTTATTTTTCTTTTTCCCCCTCAACAGGGAAATTCACTTAGTAGTGTGTCTTCCATTATATTATTGAAGCTAACGTTCTGGGAGGAAGTAAAAAGATAAGCATGCATGAGATTATGTATTTATATGTTTGTATGTAATAGTACATTATGCATCTGTAAGCTTTAGAAAGGTTTGCTGAATACACAGTAGTGGACCTAGTTAAGAGAACAAAGCTTGTTTCGTGTCATAACATCGTAAGGTGTACACTCGTGTACATTTATATTACCATAGATAATGAATTTTGCCAACAGGTTTTGCATAAAAGGTATTGAAAGAGGTTTGAAGCATTCTTGTTTATTAAACTGCAAACTAGACAGTGGCCAGTACTTGTTTTCAACAAATATGGGAATAAAGGAACTGCAAGTGATCTGAGATTTTTAGACATGCTTGTAAAATCAAAATAACTTCGCAAGATTGTATAGGTAGATAGAGTGGTGTATGGATTAAGTGCAGACATTAGCCCTAGTGAACTAATTCATTATGTTATGGGATATAACAATGCCAAATGTTATCCTTCCATTTTAGACTTTTATAGTGAACTGAAAGCCTTACCAGTTTTTCATACGATACTGCAGAAAAACTCCAGATTCTCTTTCCCTTGTTTAATTTACAGACCATGTCAAAATTTTAATAATAGTGCTTAATGAAAACTTCATAAAAGCCTAATTTTTTTCTATCCTCTTTGTTTATTTTATCATTAGACGCCTACATGGAAGTAGGAAAAAAGGAAAGTTGTTCAGTGCAATTTTCAGCACAGTTCTTCAGGATTTATTGAAACTGGGCTATAAAATTTTAGGATCTGTTTTTTTTTTTTTTTT
>VXAA01004161.1:977098-997934 GCA_013399115.1 Anseranas semipalmata | reverse complement strand
TAATGTTTTCAAAGGGGAGCCCCCCCCCCCCCCCCTCCTTTGGTTTATGCATTATTAACACAAGCTTTCCTGTTTTGCTTGTAACATTTTATAGGCTTTTTCAAACATGTAGTCAGATTTGCTCTGTTGCTCCTTTATTCTTCAGGACTTAACCCTTTCTCTCCTTGATCTTCAAAAACTTGGAGGAAGCCTCGAATGCTTCCGATGGCTCCCATTTAAAATGTTAAAAACTGGAAAAGACTTTAAAAAAATAAACCATTTTTTCAAGAATTCTGCATTTTTAAGCATTCTAGAAAGCAACACAGGTTGGTTTGCTTCTGTCATTTCACTGAAGCAGTTAGCGCAGTCAGCACGCGTGAGCCTTGGTACAGCTGCGAAGGGTTCCAGTCAAGGAAGCATTTTGGCTGCGTGTTTTAATGCGTGCTCCCATTTTACCCCCTCTCAGTGGTGGTGTCCCATTCTCTGCATACATAGTGTTTTGTCAGCAGCCTTCAAAAGAGATGCACCTCGTGGCTGAAGAAATGGGGACCAAAAAATCCAGAACAATTCTGGGGTTGTGTTATTTACCCCCATCACCTTCCTCTTTAACACAGAGCTGGTGAAGTACGTCTAGATAAGGTAGAAATATTATTATAAATGCAAGCTGCAGGCTTTGTTTCGCTTTTCCAGAGCTCTAAAATATAGCTTTCATTTTAGTCTCTAGTAGGAGGCATATATCCAAGTGCTGTCAAATGCTGTGGATACAGGGATTCAGTTGTCCCTGCAGACACAGTCTCTGTATAAAAACTTGGAGGCTAACAAGCAAGCCTAGCATTCATAATTCCCCCTAGCACCCTCATTTTTAGGTTTTGGTTTGGGGATTGTGAATTTGTTATTACTGAGAGGTACTTGCTGGCACCTAGAGGACCTTGCTTTGTCCCTCTGAATCTAGTACAGATCCTGCTTGCCCAAACACTTCCAAGCACATCTCAGGAAAAGGCAGATGTTCCTTAATTTTTGTCCCTTTCCAATGATGTGTAGTGATGTTGATGTAAACGATACCTCCATCTTCAACACTGTGTCTCAAAGCACTGCATTTGTTCCTGCATGCAGCTGTTCACCTGTGTGAAGCCGACATGCACCTCCAGTAAATAGTGCTGGTTGGAAAAACTCAAGTAAAATACATTCCCTACCTCAGGGAGGCCCTGGGATGGATGAATGATGGGGAGTCAACCTAGCTCCCAGGCCACCTGAGACGAGCACAAAGCCCATCTCTACGCTTGGCCAACAGCAGCAGTGGGCTGTGCTGCAGCCTAGCCTGGAGTCAGTGTTTTGTAGTGTTGGAGAACGTGGCAATAACCTGTTTTTAAAAGTTTTTATTTTATGTATACTGTTTTTTTTTAAATGTATAATCTACTCCGTGTGACTATTGTATTGTACAGCTGCATACATTAAATAGGCTGGATTGGAGGTTTATTCTCATCTCCTGGTGTTGTGGATATGAATTTCATCCTTTGAGTTGCGTTCCCCTTGAATGTGCAAATTTTGGGAAAAGTAGAGAAAACAGTTTACATTCCATTAATAAGAAATTACTAATTGCTTATAAAACAGGCATATCTTTATCTGCACAGGGCTTTTCAAAGTTGCTGCTTAATCTTTTTCCTTTTTTAATCACTAAACAAACATGTCTCAGCAGTCGCTGCATGTGAAACCAAAACCTGGACGTGGACAAAAAGCAAACACACTACACTAATTTTCATTAGCATATCCTATCTCCTAGAACATTTATTTTTTCATCTCCTTGTAAATTGATTTTTCACATGCTTGTGACTGATATTTGAACTGTGTGTTTGTAGTAACTGACTTCTATAAAAGCTAGGTCCTGGATCTCCCAACATGAATATATTATGGAGGTGACCTAGTGGGTCTATAGTTAAGGTTGCATGGAGTTTTCACTTAAAACAACATTTAAATCCCTTAATTAAACATTAAGACTCGCACAAATTCTCAAACATGGACTGTTTCAACAAAGAGGATAAACTTTAATTATTTAGGTACTCAATTTTCTTCTTAGTGCTGTATTTGCAGAATTCAGAACAACTTAAAATTATTCCTTCCTCAGATTTTTCTGGAGTTCCTATTATCTTCTGGTTCTCTGTTTTCTTCAATCTTTTGGCTAAGCCTTTCATTGATGCAAATTTTCATCTTTGCTGACTTCATAGAACTATGAGAATTTACATAAGATGTTTTAACTAAAAGCAGTTCAGCTTTATTTATAATAATGCATGGTACAGAAGAATGTGTAGAAGTAAGATGAGAACAGTGTATTGGTTGTTTGTAGCTGATACCAGTCTTCGATGCCAGTGATTTGGAATCAAAAGAACAGACTAGAGAACCTATTTAAAAGAGAAATACCACATGGAAGCAAAATCCGGACTCATGCCTAAAAACCAGTAGCACCTCTTCTGTACAGATGATTATTTCCAAATCAGTCAATGAACAGCAGCTACAGTAGTCCCAAACTGGTGTAAACCTCCCTCTGCTTTCCTCTATCTGCTTATGCCTTGAGGGCCCAGTTCAAACTTTCCTGAAATGGGTCTTTCACTGATTTCCATAAGTTTTGGATTAGGCCCATTAATTCTTACATTCATTCTGTCCAGTTGTCACCCCGCTCCTCTGCGTTAACAGATGTTTTCAGCCTTTTTCTTTGGACAGGGTCTGTAAACCTACTGTTTCCATCTGTGCGTGCTGTACCTGTAGTGACCAGCAAGTACAGCTCCCATTGTTAACACTTGCAGCCTTCTGGCTGAGCTATAATCACATTCTTCAGCACAGGTGGAAGTCCTGCTGAAAACAGTATATTTGCAAACCGTAAATGAAGAAAAATTCCTTTAGAAACCAGTATTACACATATAAGTAGTGTCCGTATTCAGACTCCTTAGCCTCCAGCTATTCTCCTAACTAGCTGCAAATACAGACAAAATAGACAGGAAAAAGTATTCCTCACTAGTTTACAGTGTGTGGAAAGTTTTTCATTTAAGTCTTTTAGTCCAGGATGTGTGTTTCCCCATTGTTTCCAGCTGACTGCGACTGTGGTCACGTATGCTTATGATGAAGAGTGAAATTCACGGGAAATTCTTGTTATCTCTTCTTGTTATATATGAGTAGGTTCTCTAACTCTTCCAGAGTAGGGATTGAAATGTTGGAAGTGAAAAGGGCTGCACGTTGCCAGGTTCATGTGGAAAGGCAAGCGAAGGAAGCTCCTGAGCCTGAAATGTGCCCTTGCTGGTGGTGCTCCTGCTTTTAACTGGCTCTGCTGAGTGTGAGCAGTCTGAAACAACACGCGGTGGGGAAGAATACATGGGGGCAGCTAGGAGTGAAATAATGCACAGAGTTGAACTTTTATGGGTTAGAATCTTTGGCAGTATTACCATATTAGTGGTGGTTTTGTATTTGGGGGGGGGGGGCTGTTAGCCTATGCAAATTCTCTTCATTCTTTTGGGGTGGGGAGGGTGTTTGAAAAATAGATCCAAACACAGTGTATACATTGTGACAGTAAGGGTTAAAGAGATGTAATTATGCATTCTTCAGTAAGTGCTCTGCAGTCAGCAGTACAGCAAGGATTTTATAGAAGCTTAAAAAAAAAAAAAAAAGAGATGACAGAGGGAGAATATGGAGAGAAGGTCAGATCCAAGGATTCTCCTAGGGTTTTCTCATGTTTGCTCTTCCTTTGTGGCTCATTATGCTCTCTCCTGGTAGAAACAGAAGAAAGCATTATGGCCTGTTGGTTCCTCCTACTGATAATGTACATTTGATCTTTTTGCTTTGTGATAGTGGTAGAGGTGAATTTATGGATTTAGTTCCTGAAGGAGTTCTGAGCTATCCCAGTGCCTGCCATGGTCCTTGTATACTCCCCATCTCTTTCTTATTACAAGAAGTGCATTGCAGCCCTGTGAACGCTGAACATTTCAACAAATACCATTTCTCAGCTGTGATTTCCCCATTTTGTTCAAGAGGATTTGAATTTCCAACAAACCCATCTACTGGAAATAGTTTGTTTTTGGGGGTGATTCGGCTGGATGAATGGAAGTTCTTGCAGTCAGTATTTCAGACCAACCTGGCTGGTAAAGGTAAGCTTTCGTTACTGATGACTAAGCCTTTGAGGTACCAAGGAAAAAAGAAATTTTATTATTATTTTTTTTCCTAAAGTCCATGATCGTCCTGTTGTTTTTCCAGGTGGAATAGGAGGTTGCGGGTTGTTCTGGAATGCTTGCAGTAGCAAAGCAGAACCGCACTCAAAATGGGCAGGACGCTCAGGACGCGGGTTATCCCACACTTCCATCCTGGGAGGTAGCCCGAGCTCTGACTTGCTGAGTCACTCAGTGTACCAGATCCTTCTTTTTTATTGAACTAATTTGATTTGCAGTTGGATTTCAACATAACAGCAAAGCCTTTCTGGGAGATATGTGTGTTCAGTAATACGGTAGTCTGAGAAACTCGCCTTTTTTTCCTTTCTCTTTCATTTGATACAATTTTCTTTTTTTGTGTGCGTGTCTCGTGTACTTTCCCTGTTTAATTTTATGGAAAGAGCTGCAAACAATTAAACGAATAGGATTTCCTGCCTCATTCTTCCCTGAGAAAAAGAAAATCCAAACAACCCCCCTAAAACAGCTCTTCTTTTGGGTTAAGGATCCTTAGACTTGCCATTGACCTTACCAGGACAGGCTCTTGTGATCTCTCCTGTGAGAGGGCAGGGAGAGTTTGCAAGTTTACATAGTGGTGCGGAGTGCCTGGCAATAAGAGCTGTTAGGTTAAGTTAGTTAATTGTGAGGGTCTTCTGAAATGTGGCGTTCGCAAACAGTCTACCCCTAAGGACAATGGAAACTTTTCCTCCCACCCTTGTTAAACGCTGGTTTAAAGCTATTGATTTCTTTCCCCTAGAAAAAATAAAAGTTAACTCCCATCATGCTTCTCCTCTCCTTCTCTCTCTTTTAACTTTTTTTTTTTTTCCTCCTGTGTCTTTATCATTTTAACGCAGCAAAATTCTGAAAGGATTGCTGCGAGGAGGAAGGATAGCCTGATAAGTGTATTTCCTAAAGCTTTTGGCCTTTCAAGGTTTCTCTTATGGGTAAGGTTGAACTGTGCCTACATCTTGGATTGAGACGACAGGGGAGTAGTGTGTAATACTTTCTGCTTCCGATAGCTCTTTGTTGATCTAAGAGAGAGCACTTAGAGAGTGGTAGGTCATTTATGTGATTATGAAGAGCACTTGGTTCTCTCTTATTCAAGATGGAAAAATAATAGTTTTTGAATAAGAGGTCGCTGTCAAGACGACATTGAATGTGACTTCTCTTCCCTCTTCATTCCCTCCCCCACTAAAAGAAAAGCAGCACTGCGACTTCACAGGCTAGGGCTAGATTTTTCCAACTCCATGTGTCTTTTTCTTTTCTTCTGTTCTTTGTTCATTTTATTCCTTACTATTTCCTCTGTGTGTATTGCTTGTACTTTTTGATGGTGTCTGGATATTTATGGTAACTAGAAATTTAAAAATAAATGTATGCATTTAAGGTTTTATGTGTTGTTTTAAGTCTTGTTTTTCCACTTGCAGAATTAAGCTGTGAATGTGTGATGTGGTATCTGCTTGGGTGACAGATGTCCATTCCTGAATGATGCTGTGTTCCCTTTGTGCTTTATTTATGGAGTGATTTGCTTCTAAAATAATCTCTTAATCTTTTCCAAACTACATTTCTGTATATGCTCTTTTCACATATGCCATCATTTAGGGTAACAGGCTAAAAACTGAAATTACTCCTAAATGCTTCATTTCTAAAGCTAATAATAGTGATATAACACTGTCATTTTTGGCTTGATGCGTCCTTTCAGAAGTAGGTTAAGTGCGTAGTTTGTTTTTGCTTTGGTGTTTTTTGTGCATTTGTTTGCTGTAGCACTGCCGTAATGAAATTGTATTTTAATTTCATTCATTTACGAAATGAAAAGACAACACTAATTTGTCTTTTTTCATGTTAGGTTTGCTTTTATACCTCAGAAAAGGAGCTGTAACCCCAAATTAGGATGAAATTGCTCAGAGTACATAATAAAATAGATATTTTATGAAACTGATTAACAGTTACTCTAGGGTTCATTTACTGTTAAGCAGGTGTTGAACATCTGTCAGTGCTCTATTTCATCATAGATTTACTTTTAGTAAACTTCATGAAGCATGGTTTAAATTTGGAGAAGGGCCGGTCAGTGGAGTATGTGTATTTGTAATTCCTTACAGCAGGAAAGACCTTTTTAGATTCTCTTATTTGCAGTCTAAAATCAAGTCTCGGTGAAGTGTGTTAAGATTTTTCACGTTTATCTGTTGACACATTGGAAAGAACTCACCTGTATTTTTGAAATTCTGTTTTTTGGAAAACCAAAACAGTTTTGGAGTTGGTTTGGTGAAAGACAACACTGGATCCTTTGCTTACGTTTTCTTTCTGAACTCCTTCTTTTGCATAGTGTATTTTTGAAAAACTGGGGGTATTAGAAATGAAACATAATTTAAATGTCTGATCAAGACATCTCAAAGTTAAATAGGAAGTGCTGAGAACTTTCATGGTTATTAGTCAAGCACCAGAAAAATCACAGAAAATTGTGTACAAGCCTGAGAAGGAAGAGCGATGCCACTGATCTTGGATTACCAGGCTGTAGAAACTTCTGAAAGCTGGACTTGGCCTCCCATAGTCAGTAATTTCACTTAAGTTCAGTCTGAGATTTAGGATTTTTTGGAAAGTAGTACACCATGTTTTCTTTATTACATACAAAGCCTCAGGAGTAGTTGTGGGCGCAGACGGCAGGTATCGAGCTATCGGCACCGAACAGGAGCAGTCATGCGGGCTGCAGCACGTCAGTCACTTTTACTGCGGCGCTGGCAGTGCTGCGGCCCCCGAAGCCAGCAAGAGCCGCCTTGTTCACAGTTTTTCTGGAAATCCACTCGGTTCCTTTAGGACCTTCCTTCCCAGAAACGTGGCCTTGCCCTTTCTGTGGCAGTGGAGCTGTTTGGTTGGTCTGGTGTCAGGGTGGGACCGGACGGACATTTCACTCCTATCAGAGCAGGCCTTTGAAGAGGCTCTCCCTGTCATGCCCCGCGACCGTGCTTCAATTCACGTTACCCCGCAGGCACGGAGCGAGCCGGATTCCTTCTGGATGAAATGAAACTGCAAAAACGTGCCCCAGGAGCCCACCCAACGTGCTGCGGCTGCTTGGTTCCAGGCCTGGGCCAGGGCCGGCCCCAAGGACAGCGCAGGCACCAGCCCCTCCACGGCTGGCGCCGGCACGGCCTTGGCCTTCCCCCTCGCCAGAGGTGCTGCCGCTCCGCGCCTCGCGCCTGCAGCCAAAGTCCTTTGAAGTCTTCGAGTGACTTCCATTGGCTTTAATAGGCTTTGTGGCAGGCCCTAATGATTTGGTTGTGATCTGAAGAGGGATGTGCAGGGACTTTCATATAATGAGAAAATGTTACCTTTTAAAGAGCCAGGTTCAAACAGGCTGATCAGTTCTCGAGTGGAAGTGAGCTCCTTGCTGTCTCCTAGAATCCTTTTGTCACTGACAAAAAAAAAAAAAAAAAAGTCAGAAAATTAGTACTCATTTTGCAAGTAAGGTCTGGGGTTGAAATTAGCAGAGGAGTTTTAGGTCATGGATTGAACTGCAGTGATAAGCAGCAGAGAGATTTGCACAGTACAACTGTGTCTGCGCCTCTCAAAATTGTGCGGGAAGCCCCTCATTCTCGTGAGCAGTCGCTTTGTTCATGGTTTTGAAGTGAAAAGGCTGCAGAGAGGAAGGAAGAACTAAGCTTAGTTCATTTGTACTAACATTGCTCTGAGATACGTGATGCTGTAGGACTAAAAATCATGGCTAATTAAAAATCACAAGTTTTTTTTTTAAAGGAGAAGATGGAATGGAAGACATTTCACTGGCGTACTAATCGAGTAACAAGGCTACCAGTTCTTTCCATTTCCCAGCGTCTCACAGGTTCCCCTCTGTTTTCTCTCTTTTCCGGAAAAGTTTCTCAGATTATTTTGTATGTAATTACTTTTTTTTTTTTTCTCATGTAAGGTATTCTGTTTGATCAGTATCCAGAAAAGCTTTCCTTTCAGCATTCTCACAATCCTTTCATGTGAGCTAGGAAATCAATTTATGGCTCTAACAAATTAATGTGGACAGCTTGGATCTGTTGAACTTCTGCTTCTTCATTTACTATATTGTTTTTACTAAATCTGTCTTCCCTACATTAAAGATCCGTACTTTTTTTCCCTTTCCAAAACAGGTGTATACTGTAATAATCAAGTTTAAACAATTTAGTAATAAATGGTCAGGAACAAAGCGTAGCTCCATTTCATCATTGGATGCAGGGATCTAGTAGAATGTATATTTACAATTATATGCAATAGCGTGTGTCTTCCTATAATGGTTTGTCTTAATATTTTTATTTGTACATGTTTTGAGGCATGGAAGAGTTCCTCTGAATTTGCACTGGGACTGATTTATCGCAGCGATCATCCTTGTTTTACATCTGTGTAATTACTTTGAAGTCACTGAACTTACGCCGATACAAAATCGCAGGAACGGTGAATTATGGTGGCTCTTTTGATGGTGCTTTTTATTCTGGTTGAAATATTTTATGGATCCAGGTGAGGATGAAATGTTGTACCGAGCTGCAAGACGTTTTCCTGATTGGGTTCATGCTGCTTATCTGTCAGCACTTCCGTTCTTAGAAGCTGTATTTAATGCGGTTGTTTCTGTGTGCCTTGGAAATGCAAAGGAGAGTTAGTTGTTCATATGAGAGGAAAGCTAAATCAAAAGCCCGTGGTTTTCTAGCGCCTGCTGTAGCCAAACAAGGTGGTTCTGCCCTGTATGTTTGGTAGAGGCATTGTTCAGTCCTTCATCTTCAAGTACAACGGTGAGTTTGCTTTAATAAAATAAAGCCAGAGACCTTCTTTAGACTCCGCTCATTTTTCCTGTGCGCTCGAAGCCATGAGCGAGCTTGTTAAAAGGAAGGTATGGGCCAGTATTATCAGAAGGTGGAGGGTGTTGGTGGCATTCAGAGTAAATAAATAGGGTACGTGCACAGGGCGCGGGCGTTGCAGCTCTCATTAGCTGTTCTGTTCGCAGCGTTCCTCTCACCTCCGAGCTGCAGCCCTTGGCAGTGACAGAGGGAGGCCGGCTGACAGCCCTGACTAAGCCAGCACTGCCACCCTTCCCGTCCCATCCCGTCCCTTCCCAGCCCCTCTGCCATCCCGTTGGGCCAAGGAAAGCAGGTGCTAAGTCTCGTTTGGAGAATTTATTGTTAGCTGTTGCTGACGCTTTAGAGACCGCTCTGCTTACCCGCCTAATAGCCAAATGCGAGCTAATAGTCTGTACAGGCCATTGAAGCCTAAAATCCTGCTAATTCCTTCGTCTAATGAATAATCCCTGATCTCTGTATATGCCTTGACTGCAGAAGGCCTAGTTACAAAATTCATTGCAGGGAAAATTTAGAACTCGTGATTTCTATGACTGGGGTTTATAAATAAATAATGTGTCTGTGTATGTACGGTGTACAACATATAGCTTTTGCATGGGAAGTTAAATATCCCTGAAGATATTTAGTTAAAATAAGTGGGATTATAAACCACTTGGTTGCTCGTTGGATGAATCTCTCATAGTTTAGGGAACAGGCCGTCTGTTCTGTCTGGAAAGGCCCCTCGTAACCCTGAGGAGATGCATTGGACCTTTTGCTGCTGCGTGAGTGTGTTAATAGCTTTGGAGAACAAAGCTGCTTCCCGCTGCAGGTGAGTATGTGGGATTCAGAGAGGGGCCTGAGAAGTCTCTGCACTGGTTTCTGGAGATGCTGTTGCTCTCTCCTGCAGATTATTCAGAGCAAATGTTACCGTGGCATGTTTAGAAGTGTGAGAGGGTGGTAAATCTAGTTCTTTAGGTTTAAGGAATGCTTCTGAGAAACAATTCTAGTGATTCTCTTCATTTGAACGTTAGAAACAGGAGGAAAATATCTAAGCAACCAAAGTATTGGGGTAGAGATATTGCATAAATTATAATGAGCACCAGAGGACACAGGATGTGTTCATTCCCAAGCTGCATGATTATTTCGTGTTGTGAAGGGTTAGCTTTTCAATTGCAAAGCTTAATCACTTTTCAAATGAATATTTCATAACAGTTATTTTTTCATCAAATATACAACGACATGCTTATTTTGTGCCTCATGTGGTAGACATTAGTTTTCAGCAGCTTTAAATTCCTTTTATTTCCCTTCATCTTTTATTCTTGTTTTCAGCCATGGATGGGCAAGAAAATATTCTTGAATATGTTCTGATGAGTTGCTGATCTTGTGGCTAACAGATAGGAAGAGCCCAGAAGTCTTAGTAATATTAGCCTCAAATTCTTAAAAAACTCTAATGTCATTGATGCTGACTGCAGCTTACATGACTGATTTAAAATGTTTTCAACATAGTTTAAAATGAAAACACAACTGTTGGAGACCTCTGCCTCTACTAGGAAATGCTGTTTGGTGATGCAGCACAGCTGTAGCACTCATTACTTTTTGTTCCCGGATGATGAAAGTTAACATAAAAAGACAAGAAGCTGATTACCCTTAGTACAGCTTCTTCGTGCTAGCGGAGTTGCGCAAGGGGGATCTGTATGGTTAAGTATATACATCTAGAGTGATCTGTATAGGTATTTGCCCTGGCTTAGGGCATATTTTGGATAGCAAAGTGGTGATTTGCTTGCCCTACTACATAGCCTTTAGACCCAGAGCTGGGGGAGTTTCTGTAGCACTGTTCTGTTGTCTCATGGCTGCTTTTAGATCTCTTGAGTGCTTTGGCAGATAGATGAATATTAAATAAACTTGGAGGTTTTGAAT
Source organism: Anseranas semipalmata (assembly GCA_013399115.1). Classification (NCBI taxonomy): domain Eukaryota; kingdom Metazoa; phylum Chordata; class Aves; order Anseriformes; family Anseranatidae; genus Anseranas; species Anseranas semipalmata. The sequence goes on along the minus strand of VXAA01004161.1, from coordinate 987,055 downwards.
TATACTAACGGGCCAAACTGGCTTGAAAATAGGAGAAATGCAAAGCTGACCATAAGACACCCTCACTGCTTTTTCTGTTCTTGTGTTCAAGAATTCTTTGGTACTCACCTGTCCAGCCTGTTCAAAATTAAAATGTATTTTTCTTTGAAGTGTGCAATAAAAGAAATATTTATAAAAATATCAAGTGTTGTTTTGACTAGACAGAACACTTATTCTTTTCGTCTAGCTATTTTGTTCTCATACCTTACAATATATTTCATTGTGCACTTTGAAGCACACAAAATGCAATATTTCTCATTTTTCCTTCAAAACAGAATATATCGGTCTTGTTTTATCATTTATATAAGGGACAAGGCAGTCTGGAATTGAGAATAGTGCAGTGTGTTGCATGTGTACCCGTGTATACTAAAGCCAGTGGTCTGAATGTCAGGCTGAAGTCCTCAAAGCCATACGCAATTGATGCTCTTTCTAGAGGGAGTATTTTAGTGGATTTTCCAGCCATATATGGGTTTATATGGAGCAATTATGTTTGAAATTTAAGCACATTCGTGTCTTGGATGGTCTGTTTGATAGCGGTTATGTCAGAGTTGTCTGTCCTGTATTTCCTGGTGTTCTTCCTCTTTTCCTTTCACACGTAGCCATGCCTTATTTGCCAAGATGGGCTACGCTAGTTTTTAGTCAGGTGCAGGACCTAAGCTCCTCATGACACAGTCCCTCGTCTGGTGTTCCTGCAATACGAGGCACTTCCTTCTGTCTCTTGTCCATGTAGTTGAAGCTGACTGTGGGACCATTTTACATAGCAGTCATTTTTTTTCTGTTAAATTCTCCATTATCTGAAAAAAAAAAAAAAAAAAAAGATACTTTTGGATCAGTATACAGTCCATACTGTTAACCTTGTTATTATAAGCCTGCTTTAGAAATGTTTCTCTTTCTCTCTGGTTTATAGAACATTTTTGTAACATTCACTTCCCTTGTCTTTCTGTACATGTGGGAAAAAAATATTGTATATGCTAAATCCATTTGTGATTTTTTTTTCTGTATGTCATGTCCTCTGGTCTCTGGTTAATTTTTTCAGTTTTCAGTTATTTTTGAAATCTGTGGTTGTCTATATATTTAAACATTTTCTTTGCATGAAATAAATATCTTTTCGATGTCTCAGACACAAATACTTTTCCAGTCAAGCACGTATATATCTGATAAAGGCATAGGAATTACTGGCTCTTTCAACTTTGTACCATGTTGGTGGTGGTCATAAGCTGCAAGTATACAACATACCATACCTCTGTGTTGTCACACTAATAATTCAGGTTTCTTTAGAATTTCAGATTCCTTAGTGTGTAAAACAATCTGTAAGAACAGCTGCCTTGCCGTTAGGAATTAGATGGTGTTGGGCTGTTGTTGTTAGTGCTCTGGTGTTGTAAACAAAGTAGATGTTAATCCATACGACCTATGAGCGAGGGAGCTGACCCCACAAGCACCAGCGAATTTCTCCTCGCAACAGTCCTGGGAGGTAGGAAGTTATATTATTGCTATCCCTGCTGAGTACCCGTGGCACAAAAAGATTAATTGATTTGCCCAAGGTCAGAGAGGAAGTCTGAGGCAGAGGTGGAATTGCATCCAGATACTCTGCATCCCGGTCAGATGCCTTCGTGACACACCCGAAACCCTTCCCTGCTCGTGATTTTGTTTGTTTGGCTAGGTGTTCTCGTGGTGCTGTCTCCAGGCCTTGCTCTGCCTTGGTACGACCCATACGCAGTGTGTGCTTTGTCCCTCACTGAAACGTGGTAGAAAGCATTTTCAGGGACCTCAGGCTTAAGTGCTGTCTGTTCTTTCATATATATTAATTGTAAAATCATAGGTAGCCGTGCTTTGTTTCATTGAGTAAATCAGACTGCTGAAAATGCAGTATAAGCAAAATAGGTGGGTTTTTTTTCCTTAATTAATGTATTTTCCCCCCAATGTTTTTGTGGGAGAGAATTCATCATAATAAATGATTAAACTGTCAAAAGAATATTAGCTGCTAGTGGCCGGCTGATGCATTATATGCCTTCCTGGGCTTGGAGTCGCCGTGCCCCGCAGTGACGGGAGATGTGGCTGTCCAAGGGGAGCACCACAGTGACCATTAGCAGCTGATTAAAAGGGAAGCGTATGCAGCGAGGAACTGCTCATAAATTATGCCATTCCAGCTGGAGTTTGTCTGTGTAACAGGGCTGCCAGCATCCTTATTTGTTCATTTGGCATCTGAAAACGTGCGTGTGGCGAGAAGCGCCGGGTGCCATTCTGTAACAAATGTCCGTGCGCATACCCCGCGCCCGCGCATGCTGCCCGCGCTCCTCCACGAGTCCTGCTGGGCCATGCGAGCCCAGCCTTGCCTTGCCCCCAGGGTGCAACTGTTCCTGGGCCCGTGCAAGAGGTCCGGTCTCTCCTGTCCAGGCAGCAGATGATTTGGCTACGGGGAAATCTGCATGAAGGCTTTGCAGCTCGTGGTCAAAGTGGATTTTCAATCACTAGCCCAAGGCACGCGCTTAATATGTGGAGCGCCTTGATGTGGTGCCCTGCTTTGCCACAGACACTTTTGAACCTCAAAGAAATCTCCTAACGCTATAGATGTTAGAGAACAATAATGTTGGATGATTTTTTTCTTCCTTCATTCAGTATTTATATTCAGTCTCCCTTTACACGAAAAAGAAAGTACTGAAAAGTTACATGAAGTGAATTCCAGTCAAAGGTGTTTAACGTATGTGAAGGAAATGAAGCTTAGATTTCAAGCAGTGATCAATGAAGTATAGTATTGTATGATCATTACCGAGCAATAAAGCAGGGAAGGAATTATCACAAGGATGTATGTGCCATTCATCATACCTTTTTAATACCTCTTTTTCTTGCTTTCTTTCTTTTTATTGTCTCCTCTGTTTTATATTCTTTGATCCTATATTTGGTACCAAGTTCCCTCCTCCTTTCTGACATTTTCACCTACTGTTACACAATGCAAGCTTAGAACGGTACTTCAGGGGGAGAAAGTCTGTACAGTATGTGCTTTAAAACTTTGGATAGAATTAAAAAACCTTATGCTTCAGGTTTTGCAAATTTTATGGGAAATACTGCTGTGCTGTCTTTATTTTGTGTGCTGTCAGAAACTTAGTGGCTTCCTGAAAAACAAATGTATTGGAAAAATAGAGTAAAATGTCAGCATCATATTTTTGTTCTAGATTTGCTATAAGTGAAAAATTACATAGTGCCAAAATATATTGTACCTTATTTGCTAAGGGAGGACAACGGATGGAGGCATATGGGTTTCTTTAATTCTGTTTCCCAGTTTTTCCACTGCAATTCTTTGTGCCCTGTTTGGTGACCAAGGTTGCCGAATGTTTATCACTGTCAATCATATGAAAGTAATTAACTACCCATGAGTTGTTGTGTATGTAAAGAGGCTTGAGAGCCTGAGATGAAAGAAACGATGCTATAAATGTCCTCTTATGGCCTCTCAGGCCAATGTTCCCCCCAGATTTATTTGGGCTCATTTTGCTCAGATCTGATACTGGTGTTTCACTGGACATCAGTCAGTATCATGGCAACCCTTCTGCAGAGGCACTGTGGCTAATCATCATCAATTCGGGGCTTGCAGCATGATCTTAAGCAATGCAAGCTGTAATGTAAATTATTCAAGTTTGTTTGACAATGAGTAAATGCACAGACCTGTTCTCAGAAGGAAGGGTGACTCAGCCATATTCTTGAATTGATGCATCAGACTTCAGTGACATCCTAAAATTTGACAGCAGGTCTATCAAGGAGAAAAACAGTAATTTCTCATTTCTGGGATAAAATAGTAGTTAGTATTATACGCTAGAAGTTTTTTCTTCTGGTAAATAACATTTAAAAGATATTTACAGCATCATTTCAAATGAACAGAACTTGGAGGAATCTGTCTTGAAATGTTGTTAATTAAGATGCTAAGAAATTTATCTCAGTGCACTGTGTAGATATTAATCAGTGTAGGTGGAAAATGGGAACATACGTGATTAGTGATAGTATTTTACCTTTAAACATTGAAAACTGCTTAAAACGAAACAGTATCAAATCCCTTGTCACTCCCAAACAATGTAACACACCATTTTGACTCTCTAATTACCAAGCCTAATTTGTTAATTTCAAAGGGGAACACAGCAACCTATAAAGGCTCACAGTACTCTTTTGAAAAGAGCAATGTGGTATAATTAAAATGATCAAGTGGATCTAATTCTGTATGGGGGGGAGATGTCTTCCCTCGTAAGGTTACTTCAAATTGAATTGGAGTTGGCATATATAGCCTTTAATGAGGTAACATCCCCAGATGAAACATCTGACTTGCTGTTTATTTTAGTCTACATTTATTTGCAGGCTTTTATAGTAAGAGAGCTCTGGCTAATGGTCCTACCAACCCGAGTGCTGTTTCCAGCTTAGCAATTGGCCTGCTGCGTGGCTTTGGGAGAGCATTACCTTCTCGATTGTAAAATTGGTTTATGCATGTTTCTGATGCATCCATCACTGTGACAATTATGCTTAAGAAAAAGCAAAACGCTGAAGGGATGCTCCTGGTGACCCTTCTCGAGGGCATGGTGGTGAAAGCACTGAGCAGGACACGTCCTTCCCACGTTTGCCTTCACTGGGTCGCTGTCTTGTAACTGAAGTTAAGCTTTGGTCAGGTTTTGAACAGAATTTTCATAGTAAACGTATTTCAACCATATTTTCCTGGGCTAATGTAGACTTGATTTCCCCGTGGACACTTATCTTACAAAATTTTGCTGATCATTTAGGGGCTGATAATACCTGGCTGGGGGGTGGCATGTTGCTTTGATTATTTGCTGGCTTAGTCCCCCCCAAGTCTGGGTTAATGAGTGAACATCGTTCTGGGCTTTCAACTCCTGTGAACATAGTTCTGTCTGTTGTATGTTAAAAAGATAAATACATAATTTGGATAACTCCATAATCAAAACACTTGATTGACTACAGTAGGAGGCTTCTTGTTTTGTTTTAACTCTTCTGGGTGTTCTATCTTGTAAAGCCCTGTAATAAGAAAGCCATATGAATCCTCAGCTTATTATTCATTTTCCTTAGTGTGTCACAAAGGAGGCATTATAGAGCCTTGCATTTTAAAATAAAACATTGGGTGAAAAGAATGAAGTTTCTCTCGTAAAGAGCCTTTATGGTTAGTGTACGTGGCGGGCTGGCAGGGAGAGGGAGCGACGACAGCAGGGCTGGGGCTGGGGGGCGAAATGCAGCTTCCCTTTTGTTCCCGGGCAGACCTTTACGCTTGCTCGCACACACACAGACACCCTTTTGGCCCATCTCCTGCTGGAGCGGGTAGGCTGTAATTAATAGATATTTGAGTCCTGAGGAGGCAGAAGCGAGTGCCTGACAGGTGCTCGCCTTTCTAGCTCAGTGGTTGTTTTGTATGGAAAGGCAGCACTAATGCTGCGACCAGTTGGTATCACCTGGGAGAGCAGAGGTTAATGTTTCAAAGGAGGAGGAAAAGCTGTTTGTGTGCAAGTGACATTGAAAGGAGATATGAATATTTTAATACCCGTGGTCAAGGCCAGTGGGTTGCACTACACGCACATGTTCCATTTTGGCTGGACCCCTTCTGAGCTCCAGTTGTCTGAGCTATGGAGACGTAGCGGAGGTCTATGCTAACACGTACATCGTAACGCTCCTCTTTTCCTTTTCTCATGTACGTAGCAAAACTTCCATAAAAGAAGGGGCCAGAAAGAATTAGATAATGATGTATGGCCTTTTACCGTAATCATCTTAGCGAGCGATTGCTGCCTGTGATGTCTGAAGTGATGGTAAACTAATACCGCGCTTCTTTGGCAGGCTGGGAATGCATGTCATCAGAAATGCCAGCATCTGTAAAGGCTGTAGCATTGTTCCTAATATTTTTGTTTCTGTTGATCTTAAACAATGTTAGCAGCATTTGTGATGGAAAACAAATCAAGAGTAAGCATGAAAAGGAACCCTCCTGCTTATGCATTATTTTTCTTTCTTGGCTTGCTTTTATTGTATTGCACTCAAGAAAGACACAGTTAACGAAGCAGTGATTCTGTCTACAGCATTCTCAAATAATTACTTTCCCACTACTTGGTAGAAAGCTGAAATAGGTAGCTGCAGTAAAACAAAAATAAGTCAGGAGAGTATTAATAAACATACCTAACATGCTACTAGCCTGCATCCACCAGCCATTTATTAGAAGCCTTTGATGCCCATTGTTTTTTCCAAGTTATTCGTATAAAATGTTTGAAAAGAAAAGGAGAACAGTTGGACAGATGGAAAGTGCAACTTATGAGACAGAAATATACGTATAATTCAGTAGAGATAATATTTAGTGGGTTTATAATACAGTTGTAGATTTGTAATTCAATGTAATGTAATTATTTGTGCATTCTATATTTTTTCATTTCTTGTGTGCAAATGGGTGTAGATGACAAGAATAATTTCAGAACTCTGCTTCTTAACTGTGTAAAGCCTGTATTTGTTGGTAGGAAAAACACTGTGTGAAAAAAGTGGATTATACTAACATTTGAAATCTTTTTTTTGTTTGTTTCTTTAACATGTCTAGCAACTACTGAGCCAACTATGTAGAAGCCTTTACCCTCCTAGGTCAGATTCCAGCAAAGTCTCGTTGCTTTTATAGAATAATGCCATACGGCAAACTGACTCAGCTTTAAGCACTGCATATGGTCCCGAGGGGAGAAATTACCCATCCAAATGACGGGTGGATGGCAGGCAGGCAAGTTAGGATGTAGCTGCTGTGTGCTCATATTCTGTTTCACTAGGGCTGCAAACATTCAGAATAGCTACTTGGTGTATTTGAATTTGATCCTCATAACAGTAAGGAGCATAAGGGGATTGGAAATAAAATAAGAACAATAGCTATTTCTCTTTACACTGCTTCTGTAAAGTGCTTTTGATATATTGAAGGGAATTAATGTCTTTTGGCATGGTTTATTTCATTTTCCAGAGTGGATCTGGTAAGTGAATGGGAATCAAATACAATTATAATAGCCCATTTCTCTTTCCTAAATAAAGTTTGGTATGCTCATATTAACTCATATGTCAGTAGTTGCTCAGTTCACATGAGTGAAAGTCAGTTTATAGTAGCTAGGAATTGGACTTTATTTTGTCATACTCGAGGTTTTCTTGAGAACCTACAGCTGTGAAGAATTACGGTTGAGTTTCAGTCTGCATTAAATGAGTAGAATAGCAGAAAGTGAATTTACACGTTCTGTGCTTTTAAAGAGACAAGAAGTAAATAATGAGCACTAAAAGACTTGTTCCAAAGCAGAGAGTGTTTGGGGGATAAAATAGCTGTTCTGTTGATTTGACAATTCTATAATATAGACTGTAATTGCCATGGAATCTGAGTCAAACCAGTAATGTTGTTTGATAAATTCATTAGCTAGAGCACATTAATGGTAGCTGTCCTGCAGTCTAATCATGCTCAAATACTATTGCTCCCCATTTGTTTTAACATAATTGTTGGACCTTCTAACTATACAGTGACAATTTGGGCAAGGAGACAAGGTGCTTGCTGGCCGTGGTCTAAGGGAAACTGCTTCAGACAGCGATGGTCAGATGCGCACGTCGGAGGGCTGTTGGTGAGACCTAGGGCGTGCTGCGGAGGGCTGAGACCTCAGGCGTGAAGAAGGCAGTGAAGCTGCTCCAGGAGGGCTGCTGGAAGTTGGGACGCTTGGTGGTGCCGCTCCGAGCTGCTCTCCTCAGTCTAATCTGGGTAGCTTTTCCCTCCCTGGCTTTTCCTCCATAGCCCTGTCTGCGGGCTGGGGCCCACGTCGCCCCTGCAGAGCTGCCCCTGCGTCGCACCCCCGTGGTAAGCCCTTGTCATGCCGTGAGATGGACCGGGCCCGGCTTCCTCCCGTCATAGCCACGGCCGTGTCTTCCAACTAATTGGCTTTGGAGAGCAGTTTGTTGAAGAACTGATAACGCTGCTTTGTTTTACTTGCATGCATTTTAATTTCCTGCTCATCCAGTCCTGATTTTTATAACCAGGCATACTGACAAGTGAAATCCTTGGTTTCGGTTGCACAGATAGCAACATTGACTCCTCCCAAAATCTTGGAAAGTGTAAAAACAGTAGAGTGCTCTCTATACTGTTCAGGTTTCTAAGAATTTGTCTGGATGTGTGAGTAGTGTGGAAATGTTAGTTTACATCATCCTAATCTACTGAGTGGCAATATATAATGTGCTATTTATATTACCTTGGATTTTTAACTAGAAAAACACTTCTTGCATTTCCCGTGTGGCATGGACTACTGATCTTGTCAAGTCCTGACAATTAACCAAGAATGAAGATATTTCAGTTTCCCAAGATTTGTACTGAAATGAGAAATTTGTAGGTATTGAAGGGAATAACACAGGTTTTAGAGCAAGCTAAGCCACTGTCATCTTTGTAGTCTTGAGTAACTCAAACATCCTGGAAACCTTGTGAATAAATGCATCTAATAGGGAAAAAAAAAAAAAAAAAAAAAAGACTGTGAATCTGGGCAAACTTTCTTTTTGCTATTCATGAAAGTACCAGACTTTTCCCAAATTTCATACACTGTGTTTCCAGTGAGATGAGCAAATTTCTGAAATAATTCCATTGTATGCAAAATAGATTTTCAAATGAATCTGTTCAAAGCACTGTTGTTTCTTTTCATAGGCAGAATCTTCTATCTACTGATGTGTCAAAACCAGGCTAGAATAATCATTTAGCACCCATTTTTCCCTCCCCATGTTGCACCCTATGTGGTTCTTGCAAGTGCTCATGGTACGTATTATTGTGACTGCAAAGTATTCAGATTCTCTCCGCATCTGTTGTTGAATTGACTTTCTATATCTTCGGTACCTGTTCTTTTGAGGAAAAAAATGCTCAGTTCTCTAATTTCAGTATAGCACTAACTTGAAATAGTGTATTTTCTGCTTACTGAAGTAAGGCTAAAAGCTGATAAGAGAAGTCTTTAAAATCCTCTTTTAGAGTGAGCACTAGATCATATGCTTGAAAGGAAGTGAATAGGTATCTTTTACTGATGACAACCAGGACAGATGGAATTCAGTTTCTGGGCTAACCTAGTTTTTCAGGTTGCATTCAAAAAGCAGTGCACTTGCAACCATTCAGATATCACTGACCAAATCCATGAAAGGGAAATAGTTTGTATAAAAAGTCACAGTAATAAGTTACTGTTTAAAAAAAAAATGCTATTGAATACTTATTTTTCATTTTATTTTTTTTCTTTAATTTGATTTCATTTTCTGCTTAAACCCACCTCATTGGTACCCGAGAACATCCCTAGGCTGTCCTGGGCTTTTGAGTATTTTATTTAAATTTTAGACTGGTAGAGGAAGAGGAGCGAGGCTGTCTATAACTTAAAGAATGAGATGGAGGAATTCAGTTCTGGTTTATTATCTGCATTGAATACCTGCATGTTTTAACTTCCAAGCATTTTAAAGTTCTGTTGGCTTAGTTAATTGCCAGTACCACAATGCTTTTGTGTACTCAGAGCATACTTGATACCTTCATGTACTGGTCACTGTGATCACTGGGTGACTGGTAGCTCCTTCCTCTCTCACCCTGAGAGCAGACTGGTAAGTGTCAGAGCTTTTGGGTTGCATGTTCCTATTTCCAGTCAGGACACCCCTGTGCTGGGCTTACTGGCAAGGTTCTGGTAGCAGGGGGCTGCAGGGACCTCTGTGAGCAGAGCCCAGCAGCTGCCCCATGTCAGATCAGAGCCAGCTCCAGCCGGCTCCAAAAGCGACCTGCCGCTGGCCAGAGCCGAGCCAGGGAGCGACGCTGGTTGTGCCTCTGGGAGAGCAGAGCTAAGGAAGGGAACAAACTGCTGTGCTACAGCAGCTGGGAGAGAGGAGTGAGAAACAGCCCTGCAGGCACCCAGGTCAGTGCAGAAGGAGGGCAGGAGGGGCTCCAGGCGC
>VXAA01004161.1:954986-977072 GCA_013399115.1 Anseranas semipalmata | reverse complement strand
GGGAGCTGCCGCCCGTGGGGGAGCCATGTTGGAGCAGTTTGGTCCTGAGGGGTGGGCCCTGTGGTACGGACCCATCTGGGAGCAGTTCTGGAAGAGCTGCAGCGTGTGGGAAGCCCACGCAGGATCAGCTCGGGAAGGACGGCATCCCGTGGGAGGGACCCCATGTGGAGCAGGGGCAGAGAGTGACCGTGAAGGAGCGGTGGAGACGCAGCGTTAGGGACTGACCGCAGCCCCCATTCCCCTTCCCTTGCGCTGCTCCGGGGGAGGAGGTAGAAGAGGGCGCATGGGGGAAGGTGTTTGTAGTTTGCCTGTAGTTCTCACTGCTCCAGTCTGTTATCAGTAGGCAATAAATTACATTAATCTCCCTATGTTGAGTCTATTCTGTCTATGACAGTAATTGGTGAGTGATCTTCCTGTCCGTATCTCAACCCACAAGCTTTTTCCTTTATATTTTCTCCCCCTGTCCTTCTGAGGAAGGGGAATGAGAGAATGGTTTGGGAGTCTTAGCTGCCCGTCAGTGTTAAACCACCACAACACCTAATCAAGAATTTTGTTTATTTGATTTATCTATTCCCAGATTTCTGATTGTGGGAATAAGTCTGGGTGCAGTTAGCATTGCACAAAATGCATTTTCTATTTTTTTGAAGAGATGCTATCATTTCTTTCTGGAGAGGTCTGGGGCTTCTTCGAACTTAAGCTTCTTCTGCATTTCTGTCTTCTCCCTTCTCATTACTGGGAGCTGGAAGGCTTTTAGTATCTCTGTACTATGCATACTTATTCTCTTTGTCCTCTTCTTAGGCTAGTAATACTGCTCCCAAAATCTTGCAAAGCTGGTCTTTTTCTTTAAAGCTTGAAATGATTGAACTCATTCCTGAAGTGTCCGGCATAAGCAATAAAGCTAGGCTATTGTATGTTTTCAGGGAAGATCAGAAGATCAGTCCTGGAAACGTACATCTGTCTGCACATCTTCTGATGTCTTCTGATGCGTGGTGGGTCTACTCTATTTCTACCCTACCATACTATGTGGTCCTTATCTTCAGGGTGTTCACACAAGTGCTGGGCAGTTGTCAGACCTCCATCAGAGGATTTCTAGTATGCATTACTTCAGGGACTGGATGTTGAGCAGATTGCTTTGGTGGTTGAGAGAATTAGGAGCCTGATTGTCTGGTTCTGGTGGTGAATTCACAAGGAATTTCTTCTGTTTCCTGTTAGTAGAGAACTCATTTATTACCACTGTTACTCTTTGCCTTTTGGACAAGCATTACACTATTCACTAAATCAAGGCATGCTTTTCAGGTCACTTACTGACGAGCTTTCTGAGTTGATGTTTCTTGTGAAGACTCAGTACCTTCATCACTGTGTTACCATGAGGAATGTGAAATAGTTTCTACTGACTTCAGGAACTGAATTCTTTGCAACAGATACAGTTCTTGAGTGAGGAATATGCTTTCATGTAAAATGGTCTTCTAGCCAGTAGACTGGGAGAAATTATATCTTGAAAGATGTTTCCAGTGCATATGGTTTACATTTAGCTGACCACAGATTTCAGTTTGAGGGACTGAGGAGCCGATGCGAGCTGAAGAGTTATGTAGTGTCTTTTAAGCATATCAGGAATCTCTGCCTTGACATTTGCAAGCTCAGTGCTGCTCAAAGGATCCTCCTCACCTTGAAATACAGATTGCATAAACATCCTGCCTTACTCGGCAGGGTAGTAGTGTCTATGAAAGTAAACCAAGCAGGAGTCTTAAGAACAACTTTCCTAAATTGGGTTGCTTCTCTGACTGTATTGGACAAATTTGAACCTTCCTGTTCCAGGAAAGGAATCAATAAAATCAAATTAGGTAATCATCTCTTTTAAAACGTACTTGTTCAGATGATGACATGTTTGGAAGAGCCAAGAAAAAAAACTAAACCCCTACCCTAAGGACCAACAGGAAAGGGTAAGGGAAGGTCACATGGTCTTAAGCACGATCCATATTTCCATTGGCAGCGTAAGCAACTTGGCTGTTGAGCTTGTGTCTGGATACTGAAGGGTGAAAGGCCAGGACTGCTAGTAAAGTCCTTTTCTCTGTACTGACTCTTGAAAGAAAAGTATTGTGGACGCTGTTTCATTTCAGTGACGACAGTCCTGTGCTGTGTCTTCTTCCTAGGGAAGAGCTCTGACACCATCCTGTCTGTATAGGGCCCATAAGGCCAACTTACCTAGAATAGCTGGACCTACTTCACTTCCCTTAGGCTGGATAAAGAAAGGCAGCATTAGTATGAAAATTAGAGAGGGGGAAAAAAAAAACCACGACCACCACCAACAAAAACACCCAAACCTGCTGTTTCCATTGGTTCATCATCTGTTTGTATATTCTATGAGCACTTGTTAGCTCTGACATTCTGCCATGTGAATATTTTATGTGGGCATCGTGCAGTGGCCAACATTTGACTTTCATTTCCTGCAGTTTGGTACATTTTACTTGTTCTCTTCGAATTTTAAGTTTTCAAGACGGCAGAAGGAACAATACTGTTGCTGGGTGTTCTGGCAGTTGGTTTTCCTGTGCAACTAAGAAGGTTTGTAAGAGTTGAATGCAGTCCATGTAGCTTTGTAATTCTTAGCCTCTGTATTTTTAGACTATGGCTGTCTGTAAATTCCATTCAGGCAGTATCACTGAGAGGTAGGGCACCAAAAAAACCTTCTTGCCAATTACATTTTTCTTCCGACTTCCATTTCCATGCATGCAAGGACCCTTTTTCTTGTGAGCAAAACATTGTGAATTTGTGCTAATGCATGTTGTATCTTTTGTGTTTCAAGATTTTAATCTGTGGGGTATTTTTAGAGTGAAGAGGTAGGCAAGAGCTTTGTCTCTTTTTCAGCATAAGGTTTCACTAGTTACAGATTTACCATAGGAAGAGGTAGGACTGGCAGATCACTGCTAGTGGTTTTCTAACTATTTAGAGAAATAAATGGCAGCGAGGAGGAAGAAATCTGAAATTTCTGAGTTGTGACAATTTATATAAGGGAATTTAAACTTCAGGAATGTGAGGAACCACGCGTATGTTTGCGAGGACGGTATAAACCCTAGAAAAAGTAGAAATAAATCTTTGAAGTGTAATTGCAAGGCAGTCTTTTCCCATTTAATTGATATTTAAACATTGGCTAACATGGATCTTTGCCACTTAACTGACATTAACGACCTTAGTTAACTTTTGGTTTTGAGCTTTTTATTTTATTACACTGGTTTGTTTGTTTTATGTTAATTTCACTTTAGTGCTTAGATCCTTGTAAAATAGATTTTTTTCTCTCTCCAAAAACAAACATCAAACACCCAGAATATCTGTTTTGTTTTAATATTTAAACATTTACACACATCTTGGGTATAATTGTATATGCATTTTATAGCATGAAAAAGCGAACCATATTGATTGTAAATCCTAAACATCTGCATTGCAAACCAAAACCATACTTTTTTTTGTGCACCTTGCTTTTTCGAAGTTTTTCTTCTCATCGTACTTTGCTTAATAGAAATGGAGTATTTAATTGCCGGCGTTACTTTTGGCTTATCTCCCACCTCTTATTTTTAGTCTTTTCTCCCCATCTGTTCTCTGCATTGATACCTTCTTTAGAACAAACAAACCTTAAAGCAGATTTTCTGACCACAATTCTGTTGCAGGCGTGTGGACACGCCAAGTTACGGCGAGGCAAGCGAGGGCACAAACTTGTGATGGGTTCCCAAGCTGTGGCCACCGTTGGCGCACCGCACTGTCACTGGTGCCACCCGCAGCCCTCGGCACGGGAGGGCGAACGGCTCTTGTCGCGTAGGAGCTCGCTCGTGCGCCCGCGCCTCCCTTTCCAGGGCTCGACACTGGAACTTCGTTAGGTGGCTTCTTATTGTCAGTTCGGTAGGCAAATAGCTGGGAAGGTGTTCGTTACAAAGGAAATGGCTGCACAGAAAGCTTCTTCGCATCAGGTTGACTGCCTCGAGGCAGCAGCAACATCCTGCTACCTCAGGACACCCGGATACAGTGCTCAGTCCTCAGCACTGCTCAGCATTGTTCCAGAATTTGCTAGGAACTGAAGACAACCTCATTTCTCCTGTATTTGCCCAGTCATCGTCTTTTCTGTTGGTTGAGCTGATCCATCAGTAATCGCAATTGTGGTTGAATTTCTGATGATATGTTTGCATTTTTGTATTGTCTTTTTATCAGCTGTTCTTCACCTACGGTTTCTTGGTTTTTGTTTTTGCTGATTATACGTATGGGTTCTTGTATATAGCTGTACTTATAAGCCACAGTGACTTAGAGCATGAGAGAGAACATCAGTCAGTGTGCTGACTGCTCGATTCTTGTACGGGTTAGGTTGTGATGGAACATCTGATGAAGTTGCCACACAATAGAGCAGCTTTAGTGCTGCCTAAAGAAATTTCATTATCTGTCATTTCTCTTCCTTTCCTCCTTCTGATCTTCCACAAGCTTAGTCTATCACTTAAAATGACAAAAAAAAAAAAGCCCATTTTGATCCATTTAGACACTCAAGCACGAGGGCATCATGTTTGGACATGTTGAACTAGCTGTTGTAGCAGAAGAGTGATGGAAACAAAGGACCACTGCAGGCAGCTAGATCACATAGGCCTCTTCATAAATGGATTGAGCTCCATCTCCAAACAGGCTGCCTTACTAGCACCTGCTCTGCTCTGTTTGGATAGCTGCTCCAGTATTTGCCAAAACTGTCTTCTGTGGTTTTGCGTTTCTTTTTGTGCGTTTGTCTTTGAAGTAGACTCAACCAGCTATCTGCAGCCTTCACTGTGAGCTATTGTCTGTCAGCACTAATTAGGCCTCTGTAACGAGTAAGAATTAGAGTGCATCTGGACTTTGAGCACTGTAAGTGATGCAACTGTGTTGGTCAATTCTGGCTGTTTGATGTGTCAGTGGCTGAGAGCTACTTTTTTTGTTGTTGCTGCTCAGTTCTGCTCTCCTCATGAAAGCTGTGCGTTCCTCCTCTGTTGGATCTATTGGCTGTGTTTCATAGTGTTGCCGTCAGACTTAACTAGGTCTGTGTACTACAAACAAACATTACATGGCATGTAATGTGGATGGATGTACAGCACTCTCCAGCACTTACAATCACTTGCCCCCCAAAACAAAACAAAGAAAACTCTTCAATTTGAAGTCATTTGCTTGGCAATATTCATAAATTCCTCTATGCTGTAGAAGTGAAAAAAGAGCATGGCCGAGATCTACAGATGATGTATTTCTTTAGAAATCATGTAGGCATTGAGCTCAGTCACGTGTCAGAAACTGCATTTATGAATGACACACAAATCATAAATACGTTTATAAAACATGGGGTTCAGGTTTAACTGATGAAGTGTCCCACAGGTGTAACTGTGGAATCCTAATCACTGTTTACCTTCTTTATCTCATCAAGTGTTTGACTCTAGAATCTTTTTTAAAGTAATTAAGTCTTTAAAACAAATTCCCTCACTGAATAACAAAGAACAAAGTGTCTCGAGAGCACCCTATCTTTGTATTCTGGTATAAAGTATCCATGTTTGCAGCAAAGAGGCAATGCAAAGTTTGGGGAGGATACCACAGTTCAAATTTTAGGTCTCAGTTTTTATGTGATAAATGCTTTCTTCTGTTAAAAACAACTTTTGAAAGACTTTTTATAAATATGGTATTTTCAGATGTTTACATATGCTTTACATGTCTGTGTGTGTAATTGTGCCCAAACTGGCTTACATCAGTACAAGAAAGATTCAAATGCCGATTCAAACTTAGCAATATTTAAGCACAATTGCGCACAATTTGAATAAATAAATAAATTAATACACATTTTGCATGGGCACATTACGGATGTATTAAAATCTCCCTTTAAGTGTTGCTTTTGATTATGATAATACCATAAAGAATTTTGTTGTTTCTGAGACTTCAAATTACAGTAAACTCCTTATTCTTTTACCTTGATTTTGTTCTTAATGAGAAATAGGTCTTATTTTTCATGATATACTTGGTAAGTTTTTTTTGTACAAATTTTTATGTAATTTTCTGAAGCAATGTTGGTTTGTCTTTAGAAGTAGGTACTGGTCAGTTTTGTTGCAGGGAGTTGGACATTGCTTAAGTAAATTCACAGTCTTGTTTTCCATATATTGAAGACATTTAATTTTTAGAAAAATGCATCATAAGACAACTGTCCTCAACATGTACTTATATTAGAGTACAAAAATCACTGTGTTTAAATGTAAGTAAAATAGAGAGATTTGAGCTGGATGAATAACTTCTATACTATTCTAGACCTTGACTCACTGCAGTGGAACTTGCCTGAACTTTCATTACTTAGTAGCTTTCTATTTCTTGTAATTGTTGTATTTTGACTTTTTTAATGCAATAAATGTTTTCAAGTTGAGGAGGCTGTGAAGTTAGTCTGAAGTTGCATTAACTGAGTTGGAACTAGATTTTGGGGATCTTTGGGGGCAGAAATCAAGAATGCCGATGTAGAGATTTCTTGGTTGTTATAAAGTTGATTTTGAGTTCTAACAGAAATTTATCTACGGAAATACAAATTAAAGTTGATATTCCCCACAGTGCACAAACATAACTTGTGTAAATAAAATCGTAGATACTTTGTTTACTCAAAGGTAGGCTGTTTTTTTGAGTTGCAAGATGTTTTTTCTTTGACAGTGAAGCAGCCTTAGGCTGGAACTTGCCTTTTTGTCACACTTGTTCACAAAGTGAGGGAGGGGTGTAAAAATGTAAATTTTACATACCAGGCTGGCAAATCGGAGCATTTCTTTCTAAATATTGTTCACATTTGTGTTCATGGTAAACAGAAGTGAACTGTAGGCTCATGAGATGTAAGATGAGAGAAATTATATATTTTGATGTGTAGTGTCTGGTACAGCATCCCTTGAAATAAATACAGAGGTTGCCATTGACTCCCCTGGGCTTTTATCTGGTTATGTAGCATTCTGTTAAGAGAGTTTCTCAAGTAGATGTGATGTGATTTGCCTTTTTTTTGTACTGCTCTGCATAAAAGTAGCACATACTTCAGTGTGGCGTAGCCATCAGGAAAGTTGTATTTTCTGGCAGTAATTAGGTATTTTCCTTTTTTAGTCAATTTTGTATTTCTGTGATTTTAAAGGATTTTTAAGTTTCATGAATACGAATCGCGACAATAACAAATTGTCAGTGTTTTTGGTCTTGTTGTAACACGTGCTCTCAGGTACAATACCAAATAATTCTGGGTAAGCACATATTTCACGGCCTGTAGGTCCAATGGGTGGCATCTGACATACAAAGTGCCATTTTCTGCAGGTTGGAGCTGGGGTACTCAATTTTTTCAACATCTGTGGCTTTTCTATGTACAGATAGCCCAGGAGACAGTAAGCTGCTCTGCAGTTCGTGGTGTCCCCCGGCGCAGCAGGCCGGCGCGACGGCCCCGCGGCATCGTACTGAGGCAAAGCCAGCATCTCTCCTTGTAATCGACCTGTCGTGACTTCTTCAACAGCAGTGTTTTCACAGCCGAAGCGCCAGCTATGGGAAAGATAGAATTATTGTTGCGCTGCTCGGAATTGGGAAGCCCTGAGGTCTTTTGCCACGTGTCGTGCGACTTTGCGCGTACAGCATCACGTGGGGTTGGCCAGTGGGACATCCCAGTGGCACTGATGGCCACGAGAGACCAAGGCTATACGTGGTTCTCCCTACTGCTTTTTGGTGTAGGCATGCTATTGCTGTTACAAAAACTCTGAGTGCAGTGGTTATTTAAAACCATGCAGTTGGTTGCATTTCCCTTCCCTGTCAAGGCTGCATAGTTTGTTAACTAACAAAAGTAGTGATACAATTCCTGCCCTAAAAGCTTAGTTTTCTGTGCATAAAATCTGTTGTTGAGCCTGTAAGGTCTGGGAGGAGGATTGCTGAGAGCAGGAAGATGTGACAGAAGATAAAAAGCTCAGAGAGAAACGAATAGAAAGATGAGGGGAGCATACATGTGGCAGAGCAGTGTAAGAGCTGAAAAGCTGTAAAGTGGGCCAAGGAGCGAAGACCTTGTAGGTGAGGAACGTAAATCTTCAGTTATCCATTAGATGTAGTTGTTCGTCGTTATATTAGAGAGGACCTGAATATTCGGAGATATTTGTGAAACATGCGATTGCCATGCATCTGAGCAATAAACATGAAAGCTGTAGGAGCGGCGTGACAGACAGGTGACTGACAGACTTGTCCTCTGTCACGGTTCCCCAGCCAGGAGAAGAATCGTGTCCTCAGTTACTGCGTGTCTCTTGCAGTTACCGCGTGTGTAGGTTTGCTGTGTATCTTAAAAATAATAATAATAATAATAAAAAAAATTGCAAGGTAATTAAGCAGCTGAGAAGAAATTGGTTTTATCCCACACAGGAAGTGCCTGTGAGTTTAACAGAATCTGAGTCTGATGATTGGCATAGGTTGCAACAAACACCTTTGGGGTAGTCCAGAAGCAAACTGGACACTGCTGCTGCTTGATTTGAATCCCTAGCTGATGGTTTACATGACCTTCAGTGCATACGACACGTTAGAAGATGCAGGACACAGCAATTTAGACTGAAATGGAAAATGCAGCATAAACAAAACCAAACAAAAACTGCCCAGAGCTGCGTCACAGGCTTTTTACACCAAAGTTTTGTGGCAGAAAGTTGCAGGGGCTACAGGAAAAGCAATATCATGTTCAAAACTATCTTTATTTGAACTGAGAGGTGGCTCATCTTCACAGATGAATTGCTTTAAAAGCGTATTTAGATGAATATATATACAATGACAGAGAATAAATGGATTTTGTTCTCCTTTTTGTGATGAGACCACTCTTCAGAAAGTATATTTTAAATTAATCATTGTGTTGAAATCATCAGAAAGGAAGACTCAGTTGCACAGAAAACATAAACGGAACAAGCAATCCAGAATCTGAGAGCAGGAGCTAGGTTAGGAAAATCACATTCACTGAACTCCATTTTTTACAGCACTACGACAAGTGCAGCTCTGGTTTGTTTGGAAATGTGGAAATCTACCTGAAGTAGCTACATGGAAGTCAAGACTTATATGAACAGTTAAACCCTCAATACTTTAAGTACACTGTGGAAACATGGATAGATGAAACTGAATGTTAGATAAAATTGGATTTGGCATAGTGAATTTATATAGACTTTTTAGGTCTGTGCTATTTCTGTGGGATGCTGTTCTGTTTTGAATCTAATTTTAGCTTGGAGAACTCATTTGATTTCCTTTTTCACATCCATATGTGCTCATATGGTGAATTTATAGTCTTTTTACTAGGTTTTCATTATGTTAACTCTATTATAGCACTATTGAAGCAATGTGATAGATCATATTGAGGTATAAGTTCTTGTATTTAGTCAGTGAAAGCATTTTTAGTTTTAGTTAAACATTCCAGTATCAGGAATGATGAGTTGAAAACAGTGCTGTTGCTTTATTAGTGTAAATGGATGCAAGAGGAAGGCATGGTAAAATTTGAAAATAACATTTTTTTTTCAGATTAATCAAATAATTAAGAAGTACTGAAATTTAAACCTAGCACTTTAAATAGAATTAACGTGCTCTGCAGATGTTGAAAGACTCTATTTAAGTAATAAAGAAGTTAAAAACAACTGCAAATAGCATCCTTAAAGTATACGGTGCCCCGTTCCCTTTTAGCGATTTGATTGCTCACGGTGCATCTCTTCGTACAGGTGCCTGGGCTGTTCCTGCTCGGGTCTTTCCCCTGGTGCACGTACATATTGCTGCCTCGGCGTTGTCTTCTGCCTCTCAGGTGGGGCTGGAGCGAGAGCAGCAGCTCTGGCCGTGTTTTCTACGCACATATCAATGCCAAGGATTACATTTCAAGTGCTCTGTGACATGCGGTGTTCTGCGGAGAGTCTGCTGTGAAAAGTGCAAGATTTATACAAATACAGCTCGACAGTTATGTGTTTCCCTAAAAATGCTGGCTACTTTCTCTTCGCTTCCGTGGTCTTCCTGACTTAGTGGCATTGCCCTCCCCACGGTGTCAGGCTTGGGTGTGCCAAACGCCGCGTCCCAGGCTCGTAGATCTCTTCCCAAGAGATGCCAGAAAATGGGAAGCAGCCCTGCCAGGAGCGTGCCAGAGCCATTCCTGGAGGCGGGATTAGCACCGAGAAGGGATGGAAGCCTTGGGAAGGGCTCCAGAGGGAGCCTGTCGGCATCCCGTGCACGGGGCGGACGAGGGAGGGCGGGAATGGTTGGGCCTTTGGCGAAGGAGATTTGGGGAAGAAGAGTTTGGGTTGAGATCAAGCAGCTGAAGCTTGTTTAGGAAAAATGGGGGGTGAAAATGGAGGTGAGGACGTGGCAGGTCACTGCGGAAACACGCTCACTGATGAGTGAGAGGTGGGAGGTGAGGTGTTAGTTGGTGGAGCTGTCAGGTAATTTTATTTGTTCTCCATGTTTCGGGAGAATAAATTGCCCATCTCTTGTGAGGACTCCCGTACAATTTCTTTCTAATATTGGATAATTCTTCTTCGTGGTCTCCGGCCTCACAGACATATCTGTGGAATCTCTCCCAGTTGTGCCGCTGCTGGTGCTTGCATTCTGGCGTTTTTATTGAATCGTTTTGTGACTTGCCGTAAACGGGCCGCGTGACGCGATGGCAATAACGTCCGAGCGCCGCCTGCGCCAGAACTCCTGTCACACGCAGCATAATGAAGACAGGTTTTAATAAGGGAGCGGCAGTGCTCTCGCAGCCTGTGTCAAGGCAGAAGGCAGCGCGTGTCACGTATTTATAGCGGTATTTTGATACCCCAGTGGCCCCCGTGCTCGTACGGGTCATTTTTACAGCTAAACTCCGGGATAAGCTACAGATGAGCATTCCTGTTTAGGGTACTTCTGTGCCACCACAGCAATCTTTTTTGGCCTTGTAGTTGCTTCTCCCTCAGCAGTATATGAAAAAAGTTTTATCAGCAGCTTTTCTTTTGCAATGAAAAAGTATGTGCGGGGAAATAAAACATAATTGCATAATCTGCTGGGCAGGCTTTGACCTGAGCTTAAAGGCTTAAATGACTAGAAGAAACCTACCTATTGCTGTGTTTGTTTGTTTTTTAATTAAAAACGTGTGAATGGAAGATGTATCCTATCCTGTTGCATAATTAACAAAATATGCTTAACCTGAAATATAATAGAGAACATAAATGGATGAACAGAAGCAGAAACAGCGAGTCTTGCAAAGAAGTCACTGAGGACTTATGTTGTTTATTGATATTTAAAAGGAAAGCGATACAGTAGAAACAGATTCATTTTTAGCCTGAGGCTGAAACACAGATCTTTTCACTATTCAGAACTTCTTAGAAGGATCTATTTGTGTCTGCAGCATGCCTTTGAGGAAGGACAAACAGAATGAAGTTGTATGTATCGTTTTTACATTAATAAAAAAAAAAAAAAACTGCTGTCTGTAGAAGTGTGGGCAACCGTATGAAATACTGCATGTAGTTCAGGTTGTATGATGTCAGGTTTGCTTAAAATACATTCTCAGTTTGTCTTTCCCCATGCTTTTCTCTCTCCCACCTCCTGAACCTTCCACCTCCTCTACCACCCCCAACAAAAAGGGAAAAAGAAGAGAGAAAAGGAGAAAGAAAGGAAGGAAACACAGTTAATTTGCTAATGTCTGTGCATTCACTCTGAAACTGAATTGCTACAAGGTCAGACACGCTCCCTCTCCACATGGGACAGGCGGGGAACTTCCAAGCCCCGCTCATGTAAGTCGGTGCAGGATGCATTCACCTGGCTCCGCGCATAGCGCACTGCGTTACCTCGCTCCGAACACGGAGCTGCTTGCACTCGTTATCCCGACTGGAAGTTGCTCCATTACTTGGGGATTTGTTGCTCACTTCCACCTTGAGTGCAGTTCCTACTGGGAGTTTATTTCCATTTCTGCTTGTGCCAGATTGTCCTTTCTCTTACTTAACTATCTTCCTGTTGTATTTACATTTATCTTCTGATTTGCCAGGCGTAATTTTAATGTAGATAGTTTATTTTACTGTAACTTTTTTTTAACAGGTATGCTTCATTAGTTACAAATGATGTACATAAAAAATAGCAGTCTAATTTTTCTGCAGATTAGGAGTAGCTCTCTGTACAATAATAGTTTTGGAAACCATTCATAACACAACATCCAGTATTTCAGAGCTGGTCAGCTTCTGACATCCTTTTTGCTGTCCTTGGTTATTATGTTGTTATTTATAGCATCTGAATTCCAAACTGTTAAAATTTATTATACCTTGGGAAGTCATGTGGATTAAATGTGAAGAAATATATTTTTATATATAATTTTTTCTCTTCCCCTGCAGTGATACTGTGTAGTAAGTGCATACCAATTTTATTGCTGGAGACCAAGTTTTTGCCTCTTATGTTTTCACAGGAGCACATGCAATGTCAGACTCATGGTCTGGCACACTATTATCAAAAGTTACTCTGTACATTTTATCTTCCCCAAACCTTTTTTATTTTTTTTAAACCCTTTTTGGTTATTTCATTGGAGTTCTTTCCCATAAGTAGTAAATACTTTGCTGATGCTAGGTTGCCCCACAGGTAATTTTCATACAGTGTGAAGCATATGAAATACCTAAACCAGGTATTTCATGGTCCTGAAGAGAAATAGCAGATTCAAATTTGTTCTGTATTTAGAAAAACTAAGCGCTGAATTCAGAAGTTCAGGTTCAGGATAGTGACCCCGGCTGCTCTGATTCTTGGCTTTTGAGGTAAAAGGCTGGTTTGCGTCTTTTGATCTCTGAGGTTTCTGGTTTTATACAGCTATGAGAACATCCCACAGATGCTTTCTTTGTCTTAGGGTGAGCAAGACCATTTCTAATTCCAAATTGTCTCCTTGCCTACTACAGAGAGCAACTTAACAAAGCTGTTCTTACCTCGGGAATTCACTATCTTTTTCACTTTATCTGAGCAACTGCTTGATGAAAGAATCTTCCAGCCTTTCTGTAATAGTATTTTATGTCTTAACAGTTGGAAGTATAAAGATGAATGCTAACAACCAACAGCTTACTTCCATCTGGGCTTTAAAGATCATTGTAGAGACTCTAGATTCAGTAGCTCAAAGGTCTTTGTGCAACAGGATAGGTTTTAGACCATGTTTTGTTTGTCTTGGCCTCCTGACTTTTTTTCCAGTCGATACAGCTCTGTTCAGTCCTTCTAAACCACGTAGCTTCATAAAGGGATGTGAAGCCTAAAATCCTGGGTTTACACAATTTCCTGGTTTGTGAGGGAAGGTTCCCTTAGTACGTGGAGACATCTCAGTTTACGGACAGTCGGTCGGTCTCTCAGTAAGGAAGTCTGGACAGCGCTACCACTGGAAGCCCTTCCTCTCTGCCTGGCTAAGATCTGTTGTGACAGATACTGCCTTTGTAACTATGGAGCACATTTTGGCTGTGAGCACATGGGGCTGAGGGAGTGGAATTTCTTACTCCTGTCCTTGATGGCAGGATCATGTGAAACGAACAGGCATTTCTAGCTTATTTTTAAAATGATTTTGTTCGTGTGGTGATGGATAAAACCACCCCCATGTACTTTCTCTGAGTTCTCTTTGGCCTACCCCTCAAACCACAAGAATTTGTTTCTTCTTTCACCTTCCCGTGGAGGTGACCTTCGTTTGGCAATTACCTTTTCCAGGGAGGTGTAAGAAATCCCAGCCCCTGCTGCTGATCCTTCCGGACGGTGTTCTCGCTGGGCAGGGTGTTCCTGGGCCCCTCTCAGAGTTTCTCCGCAGGGAGGTTTTGAGTTCCTCTTGAACCCAGCTGTCAGCCTGCGTGTGTGTGTAAGCCAGGCCGTTTGCTTCCAGTGCCAAGGCCGCCCTTCACATCCGCGATGTCTAAAGGTGCTTTCTTTTACAGCGGCAGAAGCAGATCAGTCCCTACAGGTATTCGTAGCAAATAACAAACGGACAAGGCGCATAACCATACCCATGCGGAGGGGGTTGGACTGGATAATTAGATGGCTTAAAGTCTCCTGTAAGACTGTCGGGGGGAGACCCCTTCGGTCACGAGAGCGTACTCAAGCTCCGTCAGTGGCCTCGCTGGGAAATGCCACCGTTCCCGACTCTCCAAGCCTCTGCACCTGGAGGACTCTGGGACCTCTGCTAGCTGCGTGAAGGTGCGTGGGGCTCGTTCCTGGACCTCTCCACATACACCCTTTGTGAACGTAACCAGGGGTTTGAAAACCGCGGCAAGCGGAGTTCTTCAAAACACGTAGCCCACGTGAGCATTCACTGCTGGCATTCCTCTACCCCTCCCTTCCATCTGCTGCCCAAAAGTCCTTTCGAAACTCCCGTCTTCAGGTAGTGCAGGCGGCCTGAAAACCGAGGTGGCGCTGAGCAGGCTCTGTCCTGTGTGCACGGGGGGGAACAGCGCGTCAGTGTGCCGGGCGGGTACGGGTGGGCTGACCGGGCACCCCGTCCTGGGTGGCACGGTGTGTCCGACCTGCTGTGGGAGCGTGCCCGTGGGCTATGCCTGTCAAAGGGCTGGAGCTGCGATACGCAACCTTTCTTTTCCTCCTGAAATCTCTCTCCTCGCTTCCCATTATCTTCAGTGAAGTTTCACTGTGCTCAAGTTTTAAGTTCGGGCAAATCTGTCATCGGTTGTTAAAACGTTGGGTTGATTTTAAAACAAGGCTCCCTCCTGTTCAGAAGCGCACCGTCCCATTTACTCCAACATGCCTAGCCATGTTCGTGAGCTTTGCTCATGTTCTTCTAAATGAAAATGTCACACTTCCTTTTCCAGCAAACTTGTGAAACTGGTCAAACTAGCCTGACACAGCAGCGTAATACTGCACTGCTCGCTGCTGCTTTAGCTTTGTAGACAAAATGCAAGCCTAACAATGCCTGTGTCTGGCTCGGGGTAGATTAAAGCGTGTGCTTTCTTGTAGGATAAATGATGTGGAAATCTAACTCACCTTGATGTGTCCTTTCTGTCTTTTTCTTTCTCTCTTTTCCTCCCTCCCTCTTTTCTTTTTCTGCTGCCCCCTATCTCTTTTGAAAATAGTGGAGAAAAGTTCAAAGAGATGAGGCTCGCTCTTCCGCCATGTGGAGTGAATAAGGAGGGATAGCTGGGGGAATGGAGAGGGAGAAACACAGCTGAACTATTGATGTCGAGATGGCGGCTTTCTCTGCTCTGGGTTTTTAAGCCTGCAAAGATGGGAGGAGATAGCCCGTTTGAGGGGGGGGAAGATCCTCATATGGGTCACTTGAGACCCAGTGTACTCTGAAGTAATTTGGGATCTTCAGCTTTGTTACATTCTTACTGACTCTATTTACACAATTTTCTTTTTTGACTGCTTAACCCAGGAAGGTGAAGGTCAGAGAAGTGATTATCCTCTGCAGCCCCCTCATTTCCCATTTATGTGACGTAAAGGAGCAATTCCTGGTTTTCAAAAGCTAATGCTACACCATTTCCAACAGTATATATTGAATTTCTTCATAATCTGCCTATTGTCTTCCACTCTCTCTCTAATGTACTTATTTAGTGTACACTTGCGTTCCCCTTTGTCCTCTCCCACCCAGCAATACATGCACATTTGTGTAACACAGCAATAAGCTAGAAACAAGTATTAATGATGCAGTGATAAAATGAGCTAAGATGTCCCTTCTAATTACAAATATCTTTTGTAATTTTAAATATCTAAGAATGTCAAAAGTTGCTTACTTAGCTGGAGTGCATAGAAGCATAGAGATTAATGTTTATACCATATTATAAAAATGGAGGAAGGGAGGGAGTAAAAAAAATGTGCAGTTCTGAGGACAGAATCCAGAACAAGCTTCACAAAACAACAGTAACTTCTTACACAGGGTGATCAAAATGGTGATGGCAGTGACACAACTTACTTTTAATTGCCTGCTTTGCAAAGTGAAAAAAGGCCACGAAAAATATCTTTTAGGATTGTGAGGCTGCCTGTAGACACCTTCCTCATGTAGATAAAAAGAAAAAAGGCAGATTTTTGCCTAGTGCCAGGCTGTTTAAAAAAAAACAAAGCAAACCAAAAAAGGTGGGTAGATAGGCAGTGTATTGAATGGCAAAAATGGTACGTTCTTGTATTTGAAGTATATGCAAAAAAAAATACTCTACCCCCTCCTCCCCTTTGTTTGCACTTCAGGGTAATAGTAAATAAGAAAATATATCAAGATTTCAATCCTGTGTTTTAGTTTATTAAAATTTATAAAAGCTAAATACCATTTCTTGCTGTTTGTTTCATGTTCCCAGGGCTGGTTTGTTTATCCCCAGGAAGAGGTGGGAGTGTCTCTTGGGATGCTAGCCTCACAGTCTGAGTCTGGGAACAAATTCATCTAACACAGCACTCCTGAATTAAAAGAGGAGTTACTGGTTGGTGGTTATGGAAATCTGTTTAGGTGAAGATATACCGCAGAATCTAAATTTAATTTGGAAATTATTATGGGCAGGCGTGATAGCACCTAATATTCAGGGTGTCTGACATTTCCTATTGCAAGAGCCTGTTTTAAGTTGCTTACAGATAATATTTTAAAACGTTGAAAATTTCACAAAAAAACAGCTCAGCTTTTTTTAAAAAGGAGCTTAAAGAAAAATGTGTTTAGACATTAAAAAAACAAACATAACTCCTTTTCTTTAAAACAGATCTTGCAGTGCCATCGTTTTTAGCAAAAACGTAAAAAACAAACTGCGCCTGTGGTTGGTGCGCGGGGTAGATCACTTACCGTTGCCATGAATTTGCCCACGTTACCCACATCTGGAAGATCTTAGCTCCTACCGCCGCCTGCTCAGTCCAGGAGCGCTGCTAAATTCCTCAAAGAGCCTTTCAGCATCGCGCTTCTCCCATGCTGGCAGCCATGGGCTGTGCCTGGTAATGGAGAAGGCAGCCCGCTCCCGAAGCAGGGAGGTGAGGAGCAGGAGCTGGGCTGAGGACGCGGCACCGAGGGAGCTCCGGCGGCTGCGGGGAGGGAGAGGAGCAGGGCGCGGGGCGAGCAGAGCGGACGACTGGCGGGAGGAAGGGGCAGAAGCGGGAGGAAGAAACCAGAATGTGACGAGGAGCCGAGGGGAGGCTGGAGCCAGTGGGCGATGGGAGCTGGAGGAGATGCCGGTGCGGGGGTACCGCAGCCAGGGCTGGGCGCGGGGAGGGAGAAGGGCTGGTGCTGCGCGAGGCTGGGGGCTCCTCAGGGATGGGGCCGCAGCGGGAGCAGAGGCTGGGAGCGGTGGAGATGGAGGTGCGGAGGAGAGGGAACCTCCGGGTCTGCCGCGAGAGTAAGACCGAGAGCTTCACGTGGGAAAGGGAGTAGGACTAGGACATGAACAAATGGGAGGTAACAGGGAAGTAAGACCATATCTGAGTTGACATCTGCAGCTTTATTTTCATGTCTTAACTTCTGATCCCGTTTTGATGACCTAATATAATGTTCTAACATACAGGGTTCTGTGTGTGGGGGTGTTAAAAATATCTGACCTTGGAAGAACATAGAGTACCTTTACTGTACGAGCACCCGTAAAAACACAGCCTGTATTAAAGTACCTACTGAACATCCATGACCTCCGGTGTTCATATTCTAATCAGTCATGATACATCTTGAGATTTGCGTATTTTTTTTGGAGGCAAGAGTTCAGAGAAATAAGCTGACTGCAATCTGAAGCAAATATATCTGAAATTTTCCCTTATGGGAACTACACACCATTTGTATATTGCAAAACTTCAGTTTTGGCTGGCTGTTTCTATGAAGTTGCTTGTAAACTGATGTAGCGGCTTGAGTTACAATGAACGTGGTTACCGGAAGGCAACCCGAAGGGGGGAAGGCTGTGTTTAATGGGACTATTAGGCTTATTGGTACTGCTTTCCAAGTTAGTTATGAATCTTACTTTATACCATGCTCCTCCAGCTTTCAGTATGACTTTGGTACGTAAAGAAGCCTTTTGTAAAAAAGGTAGGATTTCATACAGGCTTTTTTTTCCTTGCTTCCGAATGTTCATACAGCTCCTTTCACTTCTTAATAAAAATTTTAAATATCTTAAATATTCCAGTGATAGGCTGTTATTCACCGTGGGAGCCTAGATAATCTGGGCTCCTGAAAGCCCATTGAAGCGAGTACTTCTGTCAGGAATGAGTTTGGGCTCAAGGGTTAACTGCTGCCTCTGTTAACACCTGTTATATAGAGCAAAGGAAGAAAACTTGATCAGCTTTGACTATAGCCTTTTATATAGCAAGAAACTCTTCGCCTTTTTACAGATTTATATATATATATATATTTTACCTTTAAAGTACCTGACTTTAAAGGGGATATCCAAATGTCTCTCTGTGGAGACTTAAAACAGCCTTTGTGGAAGTATTTTGAGCAGTGTTAATAACAATGGTTTCTGGCAATTGCAAAATGGGATCTGACCAATTTTAGTAAAATAGTGGCACTGAACCCACAGAGCTTGCTTTTGAAATGGTGTTTCAGTTCGAACTGAGTTAAAGTGATGTTTTAAGAAACAGTTTTGCACCTTGCTGTAAATGATAGACAGCTGCTAGAGGAGGTAATGATCTGTCTTCATGTTTGATGCCTTCTTTTATCAGTGTAAGGCTTTTCACTGAGTCAGATCTATTGATTAGCATTAGTTTACTTCCCAGGAAGCCTGCTTTACATTGAAATGTCATGGGCTTGGGATACTAAATGCATGCCAAGCAAGAGCTTGAACTCTGTCTAATGCTGCCTGGTAAATTACATGTTTGCTAAGTGTTTAGCAAGGGTAATAGCTTTGCAACCCCCAAAATGCTAAACGGGGTCATTTTTATCTCCTGTGAACAAATATTGGGGGAGAAAATAATGGGGTCATATGGAAGATATCCTATGCTTCCCTTTGCTTTATGGAGTATAAGTTTATGGAGTTGCAGTGGGACTGGATCTCCAGAAAGTTTGGAGTAAAATCTCTGCTTCACAGCAGCGGGTGTGTGTATGTTCAAAAGAATGAAAATGGAAGAGTGGGAGGAGAAAGGTGATCTACATCATTGCTAGTAATGAAATTAAGTTACCTCTTCAAAAAAAAAAAAAAAAAAGTTTTTTTAAATGAAAGAACACAGAAACAACTTGGGGAGACAGGAATTTGGTTGGATGCAATGTTTTAATCTAAAATACTAGGGGGCTTGTTTTGTTTTTCCTGTTGTGCTTGCAGGGTTCCAGGTGCAACATTCTAAATATATATGGTCACTTTGAAAGCAGAAGCTTAAATATAACGCTGCTCAGTAATTATGTTAACTGCATTGATGGAGGTTAGCAGAAAGCTAATTGTAACCTTGGGGAGGAGGAAAATAATCTGGATGTATTGAGCAGGATTTTTAACAACACATTATTTTATGTTTGGTTTAACTTTTAAAAGTAATGTATTAAAAATATAGATTTTTTTTTTAAGTTTCTGGAATTTTATTGTTGTAAGGCAGACTGGAATGTTAACATTCATATTCAGTGATTTAATCTGATGCTTTATCTTTTACTTTTTTGTAATTCTTGTGTGTTTTTCAGATAGCTGCCCCCCTTTGCTCCCTTTCTGTGCTTTCATGTGCTTTCTCTAGCTTCTGTTTCCATACCGTACTGTGATGAACATTCATAGATTGGGTCAATGCCAAATATATACTTTTTGCACTACTTGAAAATATTAAAGTAATTCTTTTTATCTTTTTAATTTTTCATGTTACAGACTATATTTTGTTTAGCTGGTCATTATACGAGATTTACTTAGGATGCACAGTAGGTGATATTGATTCCTTAAGATTTCTGGTACTCTGATTCCACATACACCCCCCCTCCAATCACCAGCACTGCAATTAGAAACAATTTAGAATACAGGTTCAAAAAAAGCAATTTACGATAAAGAGATTCTTTAAAATAAAATGTCAGCATCCAGTCTTTTTGTGTTTGTACAATGTTTTAAGCCATTTCCGAGAACAATGCAGTAAGCTGTACGAATGTGCAGTGATTGCTTACAAAAAAAAAAAAAAGTTTGCTTCTATTTAATACCTGATTTTAAATAATAAAGGACATAGTGTTATTTAGCTCACAGATAACATCATCTGAGAAAGGTGGCTATTAATTTCAAAGAGAAGATGTGATCAAAATAGGGGAAAAAAAGGGAGGGGTGAGCATCTCATGATGGTTCTTGAAAGAAGATGCATCCCGTTCTGTGTATCTGTAGAGAAAAACGAACTGCAAACGCTGAAATTTGCTAACAGTTTTAAAGTAGAGCTAATGTGTGGCATGCCTTGGCAAGCTGTGTCTTGCCAATTTTTCTCATCCCCTCAAGCATATGCCTTGCTTGCATAACCAGTTTTTTAGCCACATGGATTCAGTGTTCCACACTGCACGGAGGCTGTGCAGATTTATCACTAATACTAAAAGAACATTCATGTTAAGTTGTTTTGAATAGCAAATTAGGTCTAAAAAAAATCCTAGATATTACTTTAAAAATAAAAAGGTGATCTGGTGAGCAGTGTGGATACTCACTGTGTGTCACCCACCTCTGCGTTCGTCAGCTCTGTACTAGAGGGATCTTTGCATTGTGAGGAAACTCCCTCTGAATCTCAGACTACCCCTAAATGGTCTTCAGCTTGGCCAGAAAATACTGAAGGCCATATGGCCCTATAACATTTTGTTAATGCTCTTCCAAATCCTAGTAAAAGCCTTTCTTTCCAGCAATGCTAGTATCTTGCCTGAATAAAATTAAATTTTAGTTCCTTGAAAGAAAATGTTATCAGCCTTCCTAGCAGCTGTGAGAATTGTGCTATGCTGATTAGATGTGACACATAGAAGAAAAACTGCTCGAGCAAGTGGTATTTATGATGCAGGAGGTGACACTCTTCTCTCTACAGCGGTGCTGAATCAGTGCCCCGGCGCTGTACCGGGGGACAGTACAGCTTCCTCTGGCCCTGCCTTTCGGGTGAGATGTGAAACTGAAGCCCTGTAGTCAGGACAGGTTCCATGGTAAACTAAAAAACAGGAGATGGGAGGTTATCCCAGCACGCGAGTTCCATTTCTGGCTGAAAAAACGCCCTGCAGAGCGCGCGAGGGCTCCAGCAGAGGGGCTGCACCCGGCGGCGGCCCCGCAGGCCCCGCGGCCCCTCCAGGGTCCAGGAAGGGCGCAGGCCGTTCTGCGGCACGGGAGGAGGCCGAGTGGCTGGCTTCTCCTGGGTTAAGGCGGCGGTTGCCGATTTTGTGCGTGGAGGTTTCCTGCTTTGAAGCATCGAGACTGTTCTAGGTGCAGCAACTGATTTTTTCCCCATAACCTTACCTTTCATTGAAGTCTGTGGTGTCTTTGCTTCTCCACCTGTAGAAAACTTCCATGAGAATTTAATGTGACCCTAGGTTTTTAACTTTTCTGCAATTCTGAAGTATTAGTTAATAAAATGGTATAAACAGAAACGGGAACTATTCTGAAAATCCCTTCTCGTTACGTGATAGGCTCTGCATAAACTTATGAATTTTTAGACCATTCTATGAAGTGCCATGAGACACAGGTTCGTGTTTGGTTTGGTTTGGTTGGGGTTTTGGTTGGTTGTTTTTTCTTTTGACTGGAAAATGCTAAGCATCAGAATGCTGCTGGTTCCTACTCAGAAATGGGGTACTGACGTAGAGTTGGTAACATTTGCAGACTGGCAAAAGACAGACAAAGTCTGTATTTTGTAGGAAGCTATTGTCTGTATTTTGTAGGAAGCTATTAATCTTCTTTCAGAATACTCTATGCAAACAAGGATATTTCTAAAAATTAAGCAAAATGTACATACATATGGTCAAGAGGGGAGGCTAGTATGAGTTCAAAAGGCATATAATACTAAGAAGCTCCAGTATTCTTACAGAAGATTACACTGTCACATAGTACAGCATTTGAGTATCTCAAAGATTAAAGCTTACTTTGTTACGTTCAATACAGAGCATATGTGACTTACCATGAGTCTGTAAAAGTCTCTTTAGAAATGCAGTTTAGTAGTGTCTCAAAGAAAGCACCAGACTAGTACTTGAATCTCCAAGGATATTACTCCTTTCTCTCCCAAAACTTGATGCCACTGGACTGCTTCTACCAGGGAAGGATGAGTAAACTCTATCCTTTTTCCTTTTTTTTT
>VXAA01004161.1:944452-954940 GCA_013399115.1 Anseranas semipalmata | reverse complement strand
ATCTGGCAAGCAATACAAAAGGTACTTAGTGAGCTGGAAATTATTTTTTTTTTATTTTTAAATATATTATTGCAGAAACTTAACTATGTTTTAATGTTTATTTTTTTATTATTAACTACAGTAAGCAATGGTGAGTGAAGTGATCTCCTGAGCTCTGGTTCCACAGTCATGGAGATATTTCAGAGAGATTTCATATATAACGAAAGCTGTTATAATAAAATGTTCAGGTTTTGTCAAATCTGACTATAAGGAAGGCATGGAAAGAGGGAATAAGTGAACTGAGAGGGGGAGTAAAAGAAAAGAGAAAAGATGAATTATGCTTTTGTGTGAAGCAAAACAGATAGTTAAACTGGATCTACCCGTGCCCAAATAGAAGTTGTTTTTGTTTATTAAAATCTAAAAGGGGAAAATATCGCATGGAATCAGTGCGTCGTGTTCCTTCTTCCACCTGCACATATGCTTACATCCCGGTTTATTACTGTAGTCACAGTATTGGTTGTTTCGTAGTAAGTGGCTGAATAAAAGCATGGTTGCTCTTCCCAGATCAATTTGAAGTCCTAAATTGCTGTCTAATTCTGAACAACATGCATGCAGTCCCCACCCTCTTGTCCATGAGAATAACCATGTATTTCAG
Organism: Anseranas semipalmata; assembly: GCA_013399115.1. Classification (NCBI taxonomy): domain Eukaryota; kingdom Metazoa; phylum Chordata; class Aves; order Anseriformes; family Anseranatidae; genus Anseranas; species Anseranas semipalmata. Next base: position 954,306 of record VXAA01004161.1, on the reverse strand, counting down.
ATGCAGCCGAGCTTCCCATCAGTTTAGTTAAAGCAGCTTGTGCAAATTTATCTAAACCAGGCGTGTGTATAAGCGTGTGCATGTGTGAAAATGAAAAATCTTGTCTCTGAGCAGCTAATCCTCAGTGGTGGGGGACTAAGCACGGTTTCTGTTGTTTTTTCTATGAAAAATAATCAGTGGTGTTTCCCTATAGGCCATTTTCCAAATGCTGGGGAAGAAAGGAAACATCATATTCCTTTCCCCACTGTCTCTTCTTTTCTAGTATTTTGTTATTGCTGCTGCTGTTAACAAGTACAAATAAGAATGTTATATTATTTGACTGCTTTGGCTTTTTAGGAAATCTGCGAATTATGAATAATCTCTGTTCTTGGGTATTAAAAAATAAACAACAACAAATCCAAAGCCCAAACAAGCAAACAAAGCACTCAGCATGGTTATCTGTTAATTGCTCTCTATTTTTTCCGCAGCCTGAAGAAGGCCCCAAGGCTAACATGCCACTTACGAGCTAGCTTTCAACTTGCAATATGTCTTACAAGCCTGTCTTCCTATTCTCGTTTCATTTTCTTGCCTATTTGCTGATGCAACACAACTGTTGAGTTGACTTCTTTGGGAGCTGCGGTGGGGGAAATACCAATATGATATTATTTATTTTTATTTTTTTAAAGTAGACTGGTTTTTTGAAGTTACCAGAGTCTGGCAGAGGACAAGTAGGCTTTTTTTCCCCTGTGATTTTGGAACAGGGAGGCTCTAAAAGCCAAGGCATAGCAAGAGCCTAATTTAAGCCAGTTCCTTCGTATAGGACAGACTGAACGGGAAATCTGGTGCAGAGCGCGCTCCTAAGTGCTCAGCCCCGTGCACAGTGCGCGTTACAGTGATGGTCCCGTGGTGTGTGGCTGCTGCAGGCAGAAATCAAGGTAAATACTTGGACCATTTAGCCCTAAAGAATTGATTTCATTATTACTGTAGAACAAAAAGTGTAGAAAAGGGGGAGGTTTTCAGGCATAGAGGTTGTCAGTATATTAAACTATTAGGAAAACATTGTTCTTTGGGACTTTGGGAAGAGAACTTACAAAATTCAGAAGAGAGTTACTGCCAACAAATTTTCATTCATTAATTGCATATGTCTTACAGCTCAGATACTGTGGTTATACTATTAATTCTAAAGACAAGCAGCTATCCAATAGCCTGTCATTTTGCATGAAAACACAAATATTTTGTGCTCTTCTATGTGGGATTAAGTATGTAATTTTTAATATATTCCTGTATATAGGAATATATTTTCTACCAAATGCTGTTGAAAAGTGAATATGAGTGAGCTGCATTCTTCACTTAACCTTTTCTCTCTTTATTTTCCTCTTCTCATTAATGGACTGTCTTATTAAGTGCTGTGTACTGGTCACCTAAGTGCACCAGCTGGGGAATGTGTGTGAAAGGAAAACTGAGATGTTGATGACTTGGAGCAAACTGTGGATCATTAGCAGAACCTTCCCTCCTCCTTTTGCTCTTTTAGATGCTTGTGTGAATGGGGTGTGGGGATAAATGGAATTTTCTTCAGACTTTTTTCACTGAAACACTGTAACTGTGCAAGTACCATCCATCAGGAGAGTGACTGTGTGCGCACGCGCACATGTGCATGTGTGTACACGCAGAGAACTGGAGAAGATGGAAAATTCAGTATCATCGCATCTTGCAAAGCTGTAATCCATTACTTTAACACATACCAAAGCATAAAAGCAGTGCGGGTATTAAGAGATTTAGTAACATTAATGTTTTGCATCTCACTCTGAAAATACCAGTTACTTTAAATGTAGCAGCTTTTGTGAGTAATTGTGAAAATTAGTTTTCCTGTATTTATGACTGAAAGATTACTGGATTATACAGTTTGGGAGCTTTCCAATGAGTTGGAAATACTTTTTTTTTTTTTGTATTATGCAAACGAAAACTGTTTTTACACAGGTTTACATTAAGACCATAACACAAACTCAATAGAAAGCACAGTGTTTACTTGCTGATATTTGTAGAACGCAGCAGATTTACTGCAGTCACCCTAATTTTTCATCCTGTGGAGGTGCAGTGTGGAGCATTGTGTGCTGAGACATGCACACTTTGCAGGCTACGGCTCGTTATTAAAGATGATGCTATCTGTGCTGTGGAACTGTGGATCTCATTTTGTTCGCTTGTGGTTTTGAGATGTTGCCTTTGTGACAGAGGTCTGGGTGGTTTTTCAGTGAGGTAGCATGGACTTACACAATTATTGCTGAGAGAGGGAACAGAAGTTATAGTTCTATAAAAGTAAAGGTTTGTACATCATGTTAACTGAGGTCTGTGGAGGAGAACTACATCTAGGGGCGTGCGTGTATAAAGCTATTTTACCAAGGATGGAACGTTCTCTACTATTTGTGTTTTGACTGATTTCAGAATTTGCATTGAAACATGGGTGCAACAAGGGTAGAGAACAAAATCTAATCAGGCCAAATGGAGTTAATTCCCATAATTGAGACTCAAAAAGACTTGTAATGTTAGTGTCAGCTGCCTTTTGTGAAGACAAGTAAATTACGTGCCCTGCAGAACTGAGATGATTTTCCACTGAAAGGTAGTTTGTAAGATCCAAAGCCAAATTTAATGTAAATCTGCCTCACCTTTGCAGTCATCATCCTTCTCTGCCTAAAATAACCTCCAGCTCATGCAGTGCTTTGAACAGTAGCTTCTGTTAAAGAATTGCATTAAGAAATTATTTTTATATGCATATATATAGATACACAGATGCTAATGCTGTGGAGGTGAGAAGACATCTGCCTGATAGCTCTGAGCTGCCATAGTTGGATTTGAATTAACACCATTGCAGTAGTAAAAGTTGTCTTGTATTTTACTCTTGTTTTGAAGAGTTTGTCTTCATTATTATCCCAAGAAGCCCGGACACACAATCCAATAGTCATTTTACCCCTTTAAAATGGGATTAGGTTAGACTCGTCTTTGTATTTGGCAAGCCTTCTTGAAGACAAGAAACATAAGAAAGAGACAGAGCAAGTTTTCTTTTCTTCCTACTTAATATGAGCTATCAAATTAAAAAGTTATTGTAGTTACTCTTGATAAAAGTGAAACTCATGGGGGGGGGGAGGTGAAAGAAAAAATGGTGTTAACTTTATAATGACTTATTCTCTAGTACCGTGTATCTGAATGAATAGGACTGATAAACATATGCATTTTTTTCTTTTAAGATGATGTTAATGGCTTCATTTTGTCTCAGTTTGTTTTTTATCCAAGAGAACAAAGTGTATCCTGAAAAGGAATGAAATATTGGCAATCATTCTAAAATGCTGCTAATACCTTAAGAGTTATTTACGTTACCTCATAAATAGCGATGAATACAAATTTTGGGAAATCTTATGATTTAAACAAAATAAATTGTATTCTTTATTTAGCCAACTAGTTCATGTTGCACCAAGGTATGCCACACAAACGTTTTTCCTCTGGTAAGGTAAGTGTAAATTAGTCAGTGTAACAAGTGCTAATAATCATTCATTCCTTCTCCTAAGGCAAAAGTTTAAAAAGATGTTCTATCTCAAATACCAAAGTGAATTAACCTTTCAGACTGAGCTTTCCAAGATTGAAAGGCTGGTTTTTCCCTAAGAGGCTTCCTGGACGCAGTCTCTGTCCAACAAATCCTTTCAGAACAGTGTGATCTTCACTCCCCATACTTCCCGGCATGTGTTTTGGGCTCTCTTAGCTTGTAATAGCACCACCAAAGTGTCAGGGCACCGGTTTCTGTCCTTGTGATTTGTTGCTCTGGCCCAGCTTAGTAACAGAAATAAGTGAACAGGAGCAGGAACTGTGCTGCACCTGGAGTTCTCTGATTCCCCCCCTAAAATCTTCATAGGAACAGGTCCCCTGTGTTCATAAAAGATAACGTGTGTGGGTGTGTGCATGCGTGTGTGTTACATCTGCATTTGGGTGGTTGGCTTATAGGGACTATTTCTGACGGAAGAGCATTGAGTGCTTTAGGATTCATGCTCGCGTTCTTGCCTTCTGGGACCAAACGCGCATGTGCAGAAGTCCTATCTTGAGGTGCCATTTCAGAAACACCTGTAAATTCCAGATGCTTCTGTCTCTTCCAAAGCAAGGTAGTACACTGAAAGTAAACAAAGAGAGATCCTTCTATATAACGTCAAATTAAGCTGTAGATATCTTTGGTGCAGGATGTTGCAGATGCCAAAAAAGTGTATGGGTTCAAAATAAAGATCGGACGAATTAGTGGAAGAAAACTCCACCAAATATTACTTAGTGCAAAGGTGTGACCTCTGGTTCAGAAAGCCTTGAATTAAAAATGACTGAAGATAGGAAAGATACTTTAAGTGGATGCATATAGCCAAATAAACCACACTTCTCAGCTTAGTGGGTGGCTGAAATTGTGAGTGAACCCATATGCATGCAAAGAAAGCCAGAAAAAAATTATTTCCTCAGCAGTATCTGCAGAGGAACAAAACAAACGTGACCCCTGTTTTAGGTTGCTTTGCCCAGTATTTTGGATTACTTGCTTGAGCTAAGAGAAGAGGGCCTCTGTTAAGTTCGCTCAGGTTGCACTTGCTCTCCTTCCCTGCCTGGAACTCCCAAGTAGTGATTTTCTTGGTGCTAACTCATCTCACCTTCAGAGATCTCTGAAGGATCTGCTCTGCCTTTTCTCTGGCAGAGGAGTAGCTCCTTCAGTGAAATGTCGGTATCATCCTTACGTTCTGGATTACTCATCTGTCACAGCCAGTGTCCACCTACCCTCTCTGCTATTTTTGCAGAGTAAGCCGATGGTCTTCATCATGTCTGTATAATCCTGGCCAAAAGGAGAGGAGAGATCAGGGCATTGTGAGGGACCCTTATTTACTTTTCAGGACCAGGTAAATCCTAGGACACAAGCCAAGTTTTCCCCTGCACCAACGTCAGAACTCCATTTGAGTCTCAGGGGTTTATGTGCTTATGTCTTCCTCCAAGGGTTTGAGGCTTCTTTTTGTCTCACGTGTTATATAAAGAAGACAAAAAGAAAAAATACTCCATCGCGGGAGGACTCCCTCAGCTTTTTGGACCTGTGACCAGAATATCTTAGTGCCTGGTGTTCTCAACTCAGAGGTTGTTACTGGTTAAATGACGCAGCAGGGGGCAGTTACAAAAGTGGAAGGCATGTGATGACCCAAGCATGCTCCACCATACCTCAGGCAACACCAGCAGATTTCTCTCTCAAGTTTTAGAGATATTACCCACAGTTTTTTCATATGGTTACCAAGCATTGCACCCTGTTGGAGCCTGTGTGATTGATGGTGGGTTTGGGAGAGCAGGGCTTCCGTCTCCCATGGACTCTGGAACCTTCCTTTAGGTAAATGGTATTTGGTGGGAAGGGCAACTTGCAGCTTACATGAAGAGATGCTTAAGGGAGATGGAAGAGTTATTTGCTCATAGCCGTTCTGCTTCTAAGTTGTGTTACTCTCACGTACTGTCACCAACCATCCTGTTACCCCTCTCCTTGGAGTCCCTTACAAAAACAAAAAAACTAGGTTAGGAACTGAAAGGGAGGAGCACACACCATTGATTTCATAGCAGTATGCAGGGCACGTGGAGGGGGTCATGTTTGTCTTCCTTCTCTGCAGATACTGCTGAGATAATAAAATTCTTGGGCTTTCTGTGCTTGCATATGGTTTCACTCATGATGAGAATGTACACATAGACAATATTTATACAAGAACAGTTACCTATAACTGTAAAATACACAGTTAAAAACAATTATTGAAGAATTTTATGCTTGAGCATTTCCAAATAAAAGCCATGTTTATGTAAGGTTGTGGGGAACCTAATGAGGGATATTTCATTCTGACGAAATAAATTAGCTTTGTTACAGGTTTCTTGTTTCAGAAATTGGTCCCATTGTGCTATGGAGCATGCAGAGTTCTGTTGGTAACTCTCTTGATGCATGGTAGAAGATGAGAAAGAACTTCAGTAGGTTGTTGAATCACTAAGCTGCAGCTTCTTTGGCTTTCCTCATATCTATTTGGGTGCCTGGCTTTTTTGTACAGTATTAAGACAGTCACAGTTTTCCAAACGCTAAAGGAGACTCAACTTCCTCCAATGACCATGAATTCTCATTTTTGCCCAGATCTACTACAATAGGTTTCTTTTCAGAAAAACCCTGCTAGGGAGCCTGTCTAGTCCATATGAGGACTTGTCTTGCGTATAGCAGTTTGGTGGGATCAGCAAGTAAAAGGTTTATTTGTGTTTTGGGGATGTTTCCTACCCCCATGTGAACACTGGTGATGACACTATTTCAAACTGGAGGGAAAAAAGGGAAATATCCAGGAGCAGTGGCAATCATCTCAACCTTAGTCTCTTAAGGTGTACAAGGTTGTATCTGCCTAACCGATCTACGGCTTTTCTGCTGATCTTTCATTACTGAAGAGCTTTGAGTTGCTTAAAGTGAATTATAAATAATGCATTTCTGTATTGTTCTCAAATTTCTTCTTTACCTGTACCTTTATGGGATAAAGGTTCTGTACGGTAAAACAAGTATCTTGGCTTTTTTCTTTTCCCTTCAGGAATTGTTGTCCAGTCTGTTAGTTACTAGTTCCTCCACTAGAAGAAACAGAATGCCTTTCAAACATTTTTCTTCTGATATGGGTTGCACTTGGAGGACTGCATTAACTGGCTTTGTCTTCTGTTTCAATCTTGCTTTATTAAGTTGATGATATTGGGACTGACACTCTGCTAATGACAATTTCATTTAGTAGTAAAAGGAAGGGGATGGACGGCAGCACTCATCTAATCATGCAGGCATTCGTCTGTGTTGGCTCCTTTCACATTCTCTATTTTCGTAAGTTTTAAGAGGATGGGACCAGTATGTCAAATATTTATGCATATATACTGTATTTCCCCTTTCAAATGTTAGTTCCACAGCATGGGAAGAGATGTGAATAATTCCTGTGAGGCAATACTGTCTTTCTTAGAACTTTTATTTAAAAGCATTTTTTTCAGAGCTTTGTGATTGTGTGTGTGTTAAATGTTGCTATTGGATTTTGGAAGATTTGGAAATAGAGATCTAGTTACCAGCAAGGGATTTTTTTTTTCTTTTCTAGAGTTTTGGAAAGCTTATTTTCAAAAAATGGGGTCAGTTTCTGTTTAACATGCACTGAAAGGGAGGGCATTTTTTTTTTTATGCTTTGTATCTTGTAATGGTCTTGTTGGCAGTTACAGATAGTCGTACATACAAAGAATTAGTGTTTTCATTTGGAAAGGTTGTAAGCCAATATAGTCTATGTAATAGGTGTCTGTTTTTTTCTAGTATAAACAGTCCATTTGCTTTCCGTGAGCTGTAGTTGCATGATTTCTCAATTGTTGTTACTGACTTGTTTCAGTACAAGACTGAAAAAAATATCATCTTCTGTCTTATTTAAAGTCACATCTGCTGCCTGCAAGTCACTGCATCTGAATTTATACTTGTGCGTATTAAAGTACTGATAAAATGCAGGTGTGTTCTTATCCAAAAAGATGGTGGACATTCGTGTTTTTTCCCCTGCGCCGGAGTACTAGATGTCTTTCAGTTCCTGAAGTTTTTTTCTCCCCTAGCCCTCACCGCTGGCCATTATTTGAGGTAGTCTTAGAGAGCCCGCGGAGGCATATAAAGCGACAGACCGTCATTCCTGCGGGGCCCCCCAGAGCTGCTGGGGGAAAAGCAAGTACAGGGGGTGAGATTGTGCAGCGTGCCTTTAAGGGCTTGCTATCAAAGAGCAGCATTCTTAGCAAGTTAACTACCATGAGGTAATACGATGAGGATGAGATAATTTGGGATTTTCAAACAATTTAGCAGGTCAAGGTAACCCTTAGGTTCCTCTAGGGATTTCAGCTTTGTTAGATCATTTAAAAACTACACGATGGTGGCTAGGAATTTTACCATGTTGGCCATCCTGAATGGAGCACGCAACTTGCCCTTGCGAGCCACCTTCCTCGACAGCCGTAGGGCCGGGACAGCATTCCTGGAAGAAACCTATAAAATTGTGTTCTGTAGTCTATCTGCCCAGAAGGCCTTCTAACAACAAGGGGCTCTAGTGCTTTTTAAGCCCCTGCAGTTTACTTTTCCCTGCATAGAGGACGTAGATGAAGCTAAAGATAGCACCTAAGGATCGCAGCAGGTGACCGGGTTCCTTTTTTCTGGTGAGCGTGGCAGAAGGCGCGACGGCTGGCGCTGCCCCGCCTGGGGAGAGGCTGAGGCAGAGCCTCGACCTCTGGCGATGACGGCTGCCTGCTCCCAGGGCGTTCTGACTTGGGTGTTCGCTTAAGGGTCTTCGTTTCGGGGCAGAGGGGAAGGGGAGGTGAGGATACAACGGGGACTGGATTTTTGTTTCTTCGGTAGTTTGAAAACAAAACCAGAAAAACCTTCAGCCTCGACATTCCAGTGCTTGTAGGGGGGCATTTTTTAGCTCTTGTAAAATGGAGGGGGAGGGATGTGAAAATAATGATCGAAGTACCTATTACACGCTCACAAGCTGTATAAAAAAGAATCTGAAGTTGTTTCCGAAAAGTTTCATGTTTTGTAAAGCTTTTTCCTTGTTTTGAGCCCAAACTCAGGATTTTTGAGTGCTTCCGCTTGGTAAAATTGACTCCAGTTCTGGCAGCAGGCAAGAAACACGATTATTTTTGGCATTTCTCAAGAATCTTTTTTTCCGCTATTTCTAATACTGGTCTTTAGAGCCACCCCTGTGCCCTGCCCAAACTTACGGAAAAGTTCATTTCAAATGGTGGGAAAAACAGCCCGTGTGCAGTTAGAAGTAACAATTGCATTAGATTCAGTGAGGCATATGTGCACATGGCAGTCCTTAACCAGTTTGCCTTTTCTCCTCTTTAAAGCAGAGGTGGTATTTTTTTCCTTAATTCCTCTGTGGGAAAATGTGCATTAAGTGTGATTAATATGGCCAAAGGTTTTGGGTCAGTCCTGACAATTTGTAAATGTGGGCTTTGTTTTCTGTCGGGGTGGGAGTTGTTCATGTTAACCTTTTCCACAGCAATAACTGGAACCAATCTAAGGAACAGATTCAAACAGAGCTTTGAATATTTTTTTATGTAATTGTCATCTGGCTTCTGTGGCATTAGACACCGTCACCCAATAAACATATTCTTTCCCTTTCTAGTCACTCCATATTTAATGTTAAGTGATTATGCCGGTATTTGGATGTAATAATTGTAAGATATTTTTTCTGTTTCAGAGAGAGAGCCAAAATTTTCAAACCTAGGTCAAATTTAGATACGTAATAGCCTGATTTTCAGAGAAGTGAAATTAATTGAAAATGTGAGTGCTTATCGTTTCTGAAAATTAGGCCAATTATTTCAGTGACTAAATACGAACATAGGTATCTACTTGTAGGCAATCGCGTCTGAAAATTTGTAACATTAGCTTTTATATCTGGGAATCAATTCCTTGCTTGTCTCCTGTGATCTCAAGTGCTAAACATCAGCGAAATTAATTTGTTATGGTGCGTGCACGGGAAAACGCTTGGACACTTGAAAAATAAACAGCCACACGAGATTAAAGTTTGGTCTGACACTTTGGGTATCAGAACAAAGAGCACAAACGTTTATCTCCCACCTTCGCCTATTAGAGGCAATTAATGCTTTATTAACTGACCCTAGCAGCCGTCTTTCCATCTGCGTTTTATCTCGTCCTCCCTTTCTCCTCGTCCGTGTCAGAGCCCCCCGGCCCCCCTTCAGCTGCTGCTTATCGGGGGGTCGCCGGAGTGCGGCGGCCTGGCGACGCGGGGCTTCTCTGCTATCAGTAACTTATTTCTTCCCTTCCAGTTGGCGGGACGAGGAGGGGCTCGCGGCGCTGGGCC
>VXAA01004161.1:722713-943431 GCA_013399115.1 Anseranas semipalmata | reverse complement strand
CCCGGCCGGCTGCGGGCCGCGCGGCCACGGCCGGCAGGAAAGCCCGCTCGGGGCTTTTTGTTTTTTCTTCTTCTTGTCTTCTCAGTAACGCACAAACGAGGCGCTCAAAGGGCCCCTCCTCCCCCCGCCCCCCTTTAACCCACTGTTGTTTACTTCCCTCTCCTAACAATGGCTTTACAGAATTGTTTCACGTTATTCTGGTACTTCCTGCAAATTTGTCCGCGATGGCTGGCTTGGAAAAATATTTCTTCCCTTTTACGAAATCCGGCGTATCCCGGATAGTACGAGTTACATACAGAAAGGCCTAGCCTAGTTGAGCACTTGCGTTCATTTGACAGTTTAGTTGTGAGCCGGCCCGGCCGACTCGTTTTTAGCTCCAAACCCACTTTCCCCCCCCTTTTAAAGTACATTTGTTGGAGACGAGCCCCCCATCGCTGGCTGGGGCATCTCCTCACCCAGCAGGCGCAACCCCGGGCCCGCTGCCGGTGCAAGGCCCCCGCGGGGCCTGCGCCTGTCGGTGGCTTTCGTGGGGAGCGTTAGTCAATCCGTCACGTAACAGCACTTGACAAGGCAAAACTCACGCGCTTAAAACTTCACATGCACGCTCATGCATCTAATTAAACCCGGCGCTAGGGTGGATGTTTGCTGCGCTCGTTCGTTTTCACTATGAGTAAAAATAAAGGAAGGATCTCATCGCTTTTGACGGAATGGTTCAGTAGACATTCACGCAGTTCTTGCTTTCAGGAAGCCATTGCTTGCTGGTACAGAAACAAGTTTTCAAATTGAGCTCTACCATACAGACGTTTTTCCCCTCCAGAAAAGCTGAACACGAATTAAAAAAAGAAAACACCAGGGTCTCTCCTTTTCTTACGTCCCCANGGAGGGACAGAAGTTGTGACAGGGCAGGTACTGATTAGTTGCTGTCAGTCTGCGCAGATTAACACCTATTTTTAGGTTTTTGAACCTCTTGAGTAATACTAGTTAAATTGGCACAGGTTAATAAGTTGGGGTCCACAGAGCCTCTTAACTGTTCGCTGTGAAATTTGAATTAAAGAGACAGTCTTGCTTTCTCAAAACAATGAAAAAGGCTTACGTCCCTAACATTTGCTGTGTGTCTGTTTTTGTCTGCGTGTGTGTACACACAGACAACACATATATGTCCGGAAAATAAAAACCAGAATCGATCACTTTGGGCATGCTAATGCAAACGTGTGAAGTTAGAGGATCTTTGCAGAATACATCAGTGGTGAAGCAGAAAGCCTCTAAAAGGAAATATTTTTTCTTTTTGTTTTTTATATAGATGTGGCATTTAAAAATAAAACTTAATCTATGTTTCTTCGTGCTTTTTCTCCCTGTCCTCCCCCCATTATATCATTATACTGTTACACTGACACCCACTGGTAAAAGTTGATCTGAGATCATGAGTGTAAACTGAGCTTCTTGATGAAGGGACAGCTATTATTCCTGAATAAAAAATAAAGTAAGGACGGAAGTATAGCTGCTTTCCCTCCCTCCCCCTGAAAAAAAAAAAAAAAAGCTTTGGAATGAAGGTTATTCATTTTTATTTATTTTATGAGGAGTAGGTGTGTGGATGCCCCCAATGTAAGAAGGGAGGCCTCGGTGTTTTTCTTTAAACATGTAACAACATAGAAATAATTGCACTAGAAGCAGTTTTTTCTAGATGTTGGTATGTTTTGGGATAGACAACAGGCTGGCACAGAGGAGAACAGGAAAAAAATCATTAGTATGTTAGTAACTGCTGAGTTTAGCATCATTTCCTAGGTAAAGCAATTTGAAGAAAAACAGAAATAATGGTCATGCAAGAAATATATTCGTGTGGGCACTGACCCGATTGTATCAAAGCGGAGATGAATGACAATGCTGTGCGTGTCTTATTTAGTCTGTTTACCATTTAATTCAAAGTTGTCAGTGGTCTTGAAAGCCACTTGTGTTGGAGAAACAAGGCTCATTTTATTGAAATCTACCACTGCACCAAAATCTGGTTTGTGAGAGCATCGTTCCATAGCCCTGCCTAGCACAAGAACAATACCATGCAATTACACTGTTTCAGGCTCTGAAATAGGCTTTCTTCCAAAACACCCTCCCCTTATATTATGAGATGTGTTCCTATTAATGCAATGATTGATTGAAAATCTTCCTGTGTTTATGTTGTTTGGGCAGCAGTAGCTTGGATTTCCCCTGTCTAGACTAAAATTGTATCCAGTGGAGATGCATGGGACAGCTGTTTGTAAACTCTTAGTGGGACATAACAAATGAGCTACAGCAAAAACTGTCAATGACCAGCTTTCTTATAAATGCAGTCATACCTTCTTTGTTCGAAGGGGGAAGGGGAACCTTAGTAGAAATACATAGAGAAACAAAATGGACTCCACAAAGCACAAGTGTTGAAAAGACCTGCCAGAGCTGCGCGGTTCAGAAATTAAAAGTCTAGCCTTTCACCTTTGAGATTGCAGTTCAAGTTTTTCTTTACATTCTGAGCAAAACGAGCTTAAAATGAGTATAAAAATCAGTCTCCAGGGTTGCCAACTTACTGTTATAATTGGTGCAAATGCTACAATTGGAAAACAGGGTGAGTGCTGGGGTTTAGTTCTTTAGGACAAGTTACAGGAAGATTTGTTGCTCAGGTACTTCCCGTGTCTCAGTCTTTTAGACTAACCTGTGCCATGCATGTGTGTAAAGAAGAAACCTTTACGAAAATGATTGTTGAAGTTTAATATTTATACAAGGTTCTCGTGCCTGAACATGTACTGCTGCACGGAATATTGCCGTATATGCACACCATCATACAGAAATGCTAAGTTTTGAAAACTGCATGAGGCTGTTAGCAATTGATTTGTTTTGCTGTTTTACCTTGAATAATAATACAACCACGAATAGGGGGGTTACTTTGAAATTGAGACAGGCTGGAAAAAATGCTGGCTTGTATTCTGTAATTATCCAGAAGCACCCTTGTAGACCCAGAATAAAACTCACAAACAGGCATAGAGCACAATCAAGAATCAAGAGTTGCGAGGAGGTGGAGTGTCAATAGCCTGCCACATCCTCTCTTATCTCCTCTGTCCCCAAGTGTCACGCTCGTTCTGTTTGCATGAAGAAACTGCAGCAAACAAATAAGAAGAAAGGGGGGTGGGGGCAGGAAAAAGAACATTTATAGTTCATATTGCAGTATTCAAATAAAATATTAAAAATGCTATAAACAGTTTTATAGTCATTGTTTATGGACTCTAGAATTTTTAATATTTTAACATGTAATTGAATTCTGAAGCCAAGATTCTGCAATTAATCAGGCTTTTATAAGTGAGCTGCTATTTGCTGGAAGTAACTTCGAGAAGAATTTGAACTTAATTTTTTTGTTTGTTTTGTGGGTATATCAAAAACGTTAAATGCTGAAGTGGTCTGCAAAATTGCACACTGTGCACTCACTCGCTTGACTGAGTAAAAGTCCCAATTTGTGTAAGTAGTTCAGGCATTTGGGCAACCTCATTGTTTGATTCATGTATGCAAATTCAGGCTTTGTGTATGTGAATCGTGGAACGTGTGTTTTTGGAGGACGTGTTTTCAGTGCTGCGTTCGTTTTTCTCTACCACAACAGATAGAGAACTCGAGTAAAATGGAGAAAGAACACAATTTGCCAGTTTATCTGGACTCTTATTATTCTGGGCCCTACTTAGGACTGAAGTGACTCCTCGGAATGTTTATATTTTTGCCTGCCCCATTGAAATGTTCAGCACAGAGCTGGCCTAGAGTTGAGACCTTTTTTCCCGTCAGTTCTGAGGAAGTGTTTTGCTGTTGTGAACTAGAGAAGTGTGGAGGAGTTATGGCACTGACTGGAGCACTTGTTCTTTCCCAGTAAACGCTTAAATCCTGATATCAGAAGGGTCAAAAACTGGCCAGCTGTGACATCTGAATAATTTTTAAAGCAGTTAATCCAGTCAGAATACTTACCAATCTTTGTACCTTGTGGGGAGGTGATGAGGATGCAGCTTAAAATAGTTCAAGAGAAAAGCTCAGATCATTGGCAAAAATAATTCAGTTCATCTGAGTCTTGTTCCACAGATTTACCCTTTCAAGTTATGGTATGAAATACAGAACATTGCCCAGGGGATTCCTCCTGTGTGACTCTTTGGCAGGTGTGTTGATACTTTGTTGTGGAAACCATCCCTTCCAAACCTGTGCTCTCGGTCTGACGATGCCCAGACGATGCCCAAATGAAGTTCCCACATGCTGTCAGTATTAGCCACCCTCTATATATGGCCTGATACCAACACGGGAGAAACGGGCGTCAGGAAGAGCTTGCTGACTAGCTGGGAAGGTAGGGATCAGGTTCTCAGAGCCTCTTACATCCCTGCTGGCCATCGCCTCAGCCATTTCCCCCGTAGCTTACAGCTGTGTGGACCACCTTGCTTCTGTTCGTGGTCACATCACGCTCCCATGGCAGCTGCGTTAATTCAGCCGAGTGCGCGATATCAGACTTTCATTTAGTGTGTTTGGATTATCTTCAGAGAAATACGTTTCGGCCTTTTTTGTATAAAGGTGGAGGCTTCCCTTGCTCTGAATTGTTACTCATCTCCCTTCCTATCTGTTCTGATTTTTTTTTTTTCCAAATGAAAATGAAAAGGGTCATCTTTGTGTTAACCAGTTTTCTCAAAATCGTGCTTCAGAAAGTTCTGATTTACTGGTCCTACGAGAGAAGGTGGAGAGAGGGGGCATAGAGGTATAATAAAGAATCAGTTTCTTCTCCTGGCTCAGAATTAGGTTGTGAGTGAGTAGAACCATGTACGATCTAGAAAAAAAATTAATAAGAACGTAAGCGTTATGTAGGGTAGGTCCTCTGGTGACAATCTTTGCCTCAGTGTGATTTTCTTGCGTATTCATGTTTTATTCTCAGAAAGTACCTTTTTTTTTTTTTTCTTCCAGATAAAGCAAAAGAAAAAATGAAGCAGTCCTTGTAGGGCAGGAGTTGAAAGTACTGTGGAGATTGTGCTAAATTACAAAAAGGTGCTCAAAAAGGTGTTCTTCTTTTCCTGTTATTTTTGAGATTCAGCTAGGTTGTGTAAGTTACCCATTCCATTAAAAGTAGGAATAAAGAATTTAATTTACAGTTGGAATCGGTTGTGAGACACAGCGAAGGTTTTGAAGTTGAAACCATGTTTCTGAAACAGAGCGCTCTCTACATTGTGTGCCTCCTCGCCTAAAAAATCTTTTTAACCCACATACCCAAAATAATGTTGTCTAAGGTGCAGGGAAGCTTTTTCTCCTGAGCACAATAGGAATATGTTGAATCTTTTGAAAACAGTTTCTGTTTTTCAAACACCTTCTCTTTTTCAGCATAGATAATTAACGCCTTCTTCACAGTGCTCGGTGCCCTTGATACATCTGTTACCTTTGACAGATCCTTTCTGTTTGCCACCTCTTCTTAACATGCTTCCAATATTTTCAGCACAAAATAGCTTAGTATCTTTGATGTCGGGTGTATACCGGCTCAATTAAATAAGAAAGCTGCTGACAGAATGGTGTAGAGTTGAAACTTAAAGCTTTGTTTCTGTAAAGATTTTGTCCTTGGTCACTTATCTTCAATTTTTGCTGCAAATTGTTTGACTTCGCTTAAGCGAGGTTGTTAAGACACGCAGTTTTACCTAGGACTTTGCCTTCATTTTCTGCAGCTGGTACATATAGACATCGTATAGAGAGGCAGGAAGAGGGAGCAAGGGGCTGCAGTTCTTGCAGCCTTACAAAGCGAAAGCCCTTCCTGCGGGTGAGGGTGGCGTTAAAATGAGCCTTTGGGGAGCTTTCTGGAATTTCTAAAAAAGCGTGGTGGCACTGCAGTTGTTCATTACCACCCCCAGCTGCTGGTGGATGGCCTCTTGTATTTATACAAAGCAACCTGACTTTGCCTGAAAAGGGTTACGAGGGCGCGTTGGCGTGGCCCCTTGGGTTGCCAAGCTGTGGAGTGGGAACCTCCAGCTCCCTGAGGAGAGGGCAGCGATGTTTTAACCCTTTTTGGTGTTTTCCTTAGCAGTGTTGCTCTGCAGGCTGACGGTGCGATTGTGCACGGCGGAGGCTGCTTGTAGAGACCTTCTGCAGTGGACTTTGGTAGATGAGGTTTTATGGTTCACAGTTTTGGAACTGCAGAATTGAAAGGAAGTAATGGTATTCAACAAAAGAGTGAGAAATACAAATGGGTTAGAAAAGATGCAGACACAATACCTAAATAAAAGGCTTAACGTTTGCAGTAATTGTTACTGCTCATGTCACATAGTATAATGACAGTTTTTCAGGATTTCCCATATATTAGAATGCTTGTGGATGAAAGGTTTGAATTTTGTATTTAGTAATATCTACCACTCTTTTCTTAAGGGAAATTAAATAGTGACTGCTCCTAGATTTCAGTCTCAGTACAACAATCATTTTGATCTCTACATTGTCAAACAAATAAATATCAAAAGCTAATTTTCAGTGCAGTTACTCTGTTTTATGCAGCGCTCTAGTGTGAAAGAACTAATTGTATGTTACATATCTTTGCATATGTATGAAAAAGTGTATGACAGAAAAATGCAAAAGATTTGCACTGTGAATATGTTTACAGTAGCATCCATGCATGTGTGTATGTATTATGGACCTTACCTGGTCCATCTTCTAATGAGGAGAGCAGATGGACATGTTACTGCTATGAATTTGCTGCTGTCTGTGGTAACTGTGGGGGAATAAGTTATCTCAGAACTGGAAGGGGTACGAGCGTGCTCACAGATAGCTCTGGTAGGTCCCCCTGCCGTGACTTGCGAGCGTGCGCTGATCAGACATGCGCGCAATCTCAAATGTCAGCTTATCCAGAATTTGTAATGCCTGTTTCCTGGTGCTGGTCTAACACGCCTGTCTCTTTCTGAGGTTACAGGAATTGCCCCATTGCCATGTAGCGCACAACTTTTTCTTCTCCCCAGTTGCTTCTAATACATATAATTCTGTTGTGAGTATTGTATCCCACAAGGCTGATGGTTATTGCTTTTACTTAGCTAATATCTAGAGTCTATTTTTTTGCTTCTTAGGGATTGGCCTCGTTCCCAGGATTTTGCAAAATATTTGCAATGGGAGACTAAAACAGCAGGTTAGTCAATATCATGTCCAAGAAAGTGTATTAGGCACAATATTGAAGATGTGAATGATTTTTTTTTATTTTTAATTTTTTTTAAATCAGCTTCCACAAAAACATTGGCATTTAAGAAAAAGTGTAAAAATATGAGCAGGACAGATCTGCTCTACTGTACAGCTTTGAAGAACATGAGGCATCATTGTGCTTTATCTCTAACGCTGGCTGACCAAGTACAGAGCTGCTTCAGCGAGCTGTCCTTGAGCTGCTGTGTTGTCTGTACATGCTAATAAGGAGAATGAGGAGAATTAATAAGCAAGTGTGAAATGCTGCATAGTTTCTGAAAATCCTTTCAAACCCTATTAACACAAAATAGCGCACAGTTATTCTATCACTTAAAAAGAGATCATTTTGTTGCTTAAAGTGTATTTCTGGAGCTAAAATCTGTGGCTTCAGAAATTTGAACACCGATCTTTATTATTTCTAGGCCTGGTAGTAACAGATGAATGACCAATACCACAAAGAACAGGCAAAAGAACGGGAAAGTTTAAGAAAAAGTGGGTGCTAGATTTAAAGAGTAAGCATCCTGAACTGGGTCACATTGCATCCAGTTTTTACACAAGTCAAGCTGTAAGTTTGCAGCATTTACTTAACCAAAAGTAAAACTACTTGACTAAGTAGTTTCAATGGACTTTGTGTGAAAAGTGAGGAAATCTCAGCTGATTTCTTCTTAATTCATGAGGTTGATACTGTGCAACTATCTCACTTTTATTTCAGACATAGATTCGGGGTTATAACGAAGGAGTGTCTTTGGTATATGTGTTTCAGGGATTGCCTGGGGAACATGCCCTGTCTTCCCTTGCTACAGACTTGGAACCTAACTTGAAGTGCATGCATGACAGCCATTAAAAATAAACTGGTGGCAGCTAGCAGAGAAAAAGGGAAGGAAGGGTTGTCTCAGTTACCAAAGTTTATTCCTACGTAGTCTTGCATACGTTAAAAGCAGCTTACACCCTCAGTAAGTGCTTGAAGAATTGCCAAAAACTAGCGTGGGTCATACAAGTTTGTCTCTGCTCCATTGAGAAGGGCAACCGTATTCTACAATTGTTGAATCCTAAATTACTTTAAAAGGAAGGCAAGGAATGCAAATGTTACAGCTAGGTAGGCTGGGTTTCATAAAGATATGAATGACTACTGCAATATTCATCTTTGAAAGAAACTTTCTAAGGCTGTTGAAAAATGAAAGCAGGATTAACTTCTTGTTCCTCTTGTTTAAAAAAGATGAGTTCAGAACTGGTTTTGGGGGGTGGACCTTAAAAGCTGAGAATCTGTACTGGAAAAGGACCATGGGGGTATATTTACACCAAGCACCACGGCATCTTACACGTTCCCAGGTGTCCAGGCTGTTTCCAGCAGACAGCTCAGCGCGGTTGGTGTGTGGACGCAGTAGTTGGAGGTGCATTTGCATCTCCCTGTGCCCAGACTGATGAGTCCCGTTTATAAGTTGCTGGGACCACGGAGCCTCCCCCACCGGCCGAGAAGTCCCGTGTAAGTGAGGGCGAACGTGGGTATGGGAGCAAATAATTTGGTTATGAGCTGGCCAGCGTGATGCAGTTTGTCTTATCGCCACTGAGAAAGAAATGGACCCAGCAGTGAAGAGGTGATTTGACAGTAATTCAGGAGACAACCCCCGTATTTCATCATTCTTTTATGATTTTGTTTCATGGGGAAGAGAGTTCTTTCTGACCTGCTTGATCTTTATGATACGGTGAATACAAAAGTATTACAAAATGTGAGCATTAACATACACATTTATTTTGTTTTGAACATCTTTTAGAAGTGCCAGAGGCATGCCTTTTTAGTAAGCAGGCAGTTGGCAAAAACCCTCCAGGTATCGGAGAGGCCATGTGCTATAATTTTTCTAGAATAATAGTGTCAAACAAATGACAATAGAAAGCCTGTGAAATTTGCAGCCAGCTGGGCAAATTCTCATGTGTGACCCACAGAAACTGCAAGCGCCTGCGTAGAATATTTTGTCTGGATCAGAGTGGCACCAGTCTACTGCCTTTCTTGCCGCAGCTCCAACGCCGTCTCAAGGCACGACTGCGTTAAGTGAGGAGCTCGGACCCAGGGCTAAGAGCAGAGTTAAGTGTGCCTTGTATTGGGAGTTTTTGCCTGGTAGCTAAATGCAGATCAATGATCCTTTTCAGCATTAATGTTAACAGGATATTATATGGCAATCCACATACACCTGAAATGATTATTAGTGCTTATTTTCAGATTCCAGGAAAAAAAAAAAAGAGAGAGAGAGGGGTTCTGTGACCCTTGTCTTCTGTGAGTTAGATACTTCGTCCTTGAGTACTTGCCACTTCATATTCTCTTGTTTGGATAACAGTCTGAGTATTAAGCATAGCAGTAATTTTCTTTTGTTAATGTATTCCACTTCCTGTGGCTCTTGCTCAGTTTCAGCTAATCCTATCTCAAACAAAGTCTTGATGAGCCAAGAAGGAGTTGGACTGAATCGAGGACCGAATCATTGCTGAGTATGGCTTTGGAGATGACCACATAATTATAATTCCTTGTGTCATCTACTCGCAAGGCTGTAAAACTGTTTCAAAAAGGTATTGTTTAGCATTGCTCCTCAACGTTTTGATCTGTCACAGATCTTTTTCTCTGTGATAGGGAGGTAAAAATTACTCTATGCATGATTTACCGTGAGTCTTCTGGTTGCGATGCTGTACTGTTTCTCAGACTGGGGGCTGTGTCAGTCCTTTATTTAAAAGCAAAACAAAAGTATTAAGTTAAGCGTCATTGATTCTGCTAAAAAGAGACTCAGGGCTACTACCCAACTTGTTTCAGGGTGCTCCACACATTATTCACCAGAGATCTTCTAGGATGACACGAACAACTTTATGAATTCTGCCATTTCAAGATGGAAGAATCCCCCCCCTTACCACCTGCAACAGCCTCCTAGCCCAGAGTTGCAGCATACTCTGCTGGGGTTCGGTTTCCTTCATCAGAGGCAAAAAGGCTGCTCAATTCGTTAGATAAACTAAGAATGAGTAGCGATTAAAGGTTGCTTTTATGTGTAAACAAGACATGGGGCAAGCAGGCCCACTCGCCTGGAGCGCTGTGCTGTGAGGAGTGAGAGGTGGGACCAAGGCGGAGGCGGTGGGGGCCTTCGGCAGAGGTTCGGAGCAGCACCCGGGGCGAGCTGCTGTCCCTGGTGCGGGCACATGGATTCAGCAGTGCCTCGGTTAAGGAGCAAGTCTGCTTTTTTAATGATGCCGTGAATTTTTCACTGTAAAAGGAAGACAACCCCCTGCCCAAGATTATATATTTACATGTGTACAGTGAGACAACTAAAATAGGAAATGTTTAACTGCCACAAATAAGTATGTAATGAGAAGTTCTTAATTAATGTCTGGTTATCTTGAAGCAGTAATGAATCTGTAGCTCATTTTTTGTTTATTGGAATGGAAGTGATATATTTTGGAGATGATTAAGAGAAAGATGGTGCTTGCCTGATTCTTAAGGACACAAAATTTTCTATTCTTGGGTAACGTGGGTGTTGATTGAAGTACACTCTCATTCCCACTAGAGGGGGGTCCTCTCAGGCCAGGTTGTAATGCATTTTGTGGTGTGTTTTTTTTTTTTTCTTCTTTGAAAGCCAGCATGAGGAAAACATCACATCGTCCCACATCTTGTTTCAGTACTTTACGCTGTGTATCTTACAGTGTCAGCAGTCACTTGTCTCTTACTGATCCCTGCTGCATTTTATACAGAGGTGAAATCCAAACTGAATGGACTAATACGGTAATACACTAGTAAACACGGTAGTAACTAAGAATACAGAGGGTGTTTTATTGCATCATCCTCAATGAGAGACAAGTATTTTATCACATTAGTGGTGTGATCACTCTTGGAAAAACAGAAGTGGCATTATCAGGCCTGTTCAATACCTTTTTTTAAATCAGAATCGTCACCTATACCAATAGCTGCACCCTGAACCATTTTGTTGTCTCGGTGAGCCTTTACGCCTCTAAGCATAAAAGAAAACATTTCTGTCTGTGAAAGAGACCACGATGACGTATGTTACGTCACCTGAGAGTTCTGTTTTGCCGTTTGATGTCATGGTTTGTTCCTCTTCTCAGTTTCTTGGTGAAAAGAAGGAGACCTGAGTTTTGTAAATGCGCTGGTTGTCATGTAGCGTTAATTTGTGTGTTTTGAGCCGACGGCAGCCACAAACATTCTCTCGCCACTGAGGGAACGGGAGCTTAATTAGCAGGGCCCGTTAGCTGACAGTGCCGCTTTCCCAGAGAGCAAAGGTCCCCCCGTGGTGAGGTCGCCTCCCCGCAGATCGGACGAAGCGTGGAGCCCCAGCAAAGACCGCGTGGGCTGCTCCTTGCGGCAGCCCCGTGCCACCCGCGGCCTGCTCCGGCGGCGGGCAGCACGGGCGCGGTGCAGAGCAGGCAGGAGCAGCTCCATGGGCCGCTGGCCCGGCGGGGCCACGTGGGAAGGAGAGGAGGAGGAAGGCGCAGCAGGGCAAGGGAGGCAGGCTGCACTGGGGTCATCAGCGCTGCTGGGTTCAAGGAGGGGTCCGACAGGGAGCCAGTGGCACAGGGAAGGCTCCAGTTTTCCTGGTGATCCTCCACGACAGAAAATTTAGAGCCAGTGCAGCAGAGTAACACGCGTTAACGGGTCTGGTCTGGAGGTAGCATCCAGGACACAGAACAGCATGGTACTGGACAGAGATAACTGAGTGAGTATGGAACAAGATCGTTCACGTTTTGGGGTCTGTGTGGTTATGGCAGCAGGATGTTTTACCAAAACAAACAGCCTGGTGAAAATGAACACTCGGTTTAGATGGGTACCGCATTAACCCTAACTGGTCTGCCTCTGATACTGGAATTACTTTTTTCAGAAGCAACTTGAGGATTTGAATAGGGCAGTGTATTCTGACAAGCAGTCATACTGTTATTTCCAATCCAGTGTCTGATTATTCTCTTTTTGGCCTTGGGCAAGTCACTTAACCCTCTGTCTGTTTCTTCATCTGTAAAATATATTATGGATATTTATCAGTCTCACCAGGACTGATTGTTTAATATTTATAAAGTGCCTAAAGGATTAGAAGCTTAATATAAGTAGCTAATACGTATCATTTCAGATTGATTTTATTTACTCGGATGTTTTTTTTCTACCTCCTATTGAATGAGATCCTGTTTTGTAGCCTCTTACTGCCATTCCTAATCAGCTGGACAGGTCACAATTGGGTAACTTCAGGTTCATTTTCTCTTTTTATTCTTAGTTCCTATAAATGCTTCATCTTCTCCTCCCTTTTTTAATTTAGAGATGAAGAGATACCATATGTTGCTAGATCATGACATAAATATATTTAAGTGCTGCCATCATTGTTAGTTTATCAGCCTTTCCATTATAAGCCCTCTTGTTCAGGGGTTTATAACTCTGGCATTATAATGTGCTTCGGGCTGAAACTTGACATTCATTTTTTCCCTCTTGATTTGCTTTAAATCCTTCACTCTTCTTAAGTTAAACTGGAACTGGAGATTAGATACATTAGTTATAGTTATACTAGTTGTATAAATTATAATGCAGCAGTAGGCATTTTAAATAGGATGTAAATCAGAGAAATGGAGAATTTCCTAGTTGTTAAACTATGAGCCTGGGAGTAGAAATCTGGGATTCTTTTCCTGAGTGTGTCCCTTGTTTGGCACACGACTGCTAAGAAATTATTTAACCTCCTTCTGCCTCACTCTTCTTTCTGTATATTGGGATTATGACATTTCCTACCTCACCGGTGTATTGAGAAGCTTAATTAATTAGAATTCATAAAAGTGCTGAGATTCTCAGGTGAAAGGTGCTGAAGTGTGAAGTATTTTTAAGGAGACTAATGAAAAATCGGTGCGCCTGTTGTCCCAGACTAATGTGTGTCAGCTCCTGGAGCGGTGGGATAGGTGGCAACCAGCAAGGCATTGGATTTGGGGCACTGCTAGGTCACTTCACAGCTCACTTTCCTCAACCTTGCAGACACTCACTGTATCTCGCAGCCTTGGCCTCTGCCTGGGTGGTTTTTCTTCCCCAAATTCCACAGTTTTGAAAGAATTTGCTTTGCTCAAGGCAGGACAGGAGCCTGTGAGTGAGACTGGGCCGCCGAGTTTCCCATCCGAGCTGTTTAGGAGCACCCGGCCTTGTCAGGCGGTAACGTGAGGGGAAGAGCTCAGGTGTGGCCCATCTCTTATTTGAGAGGGAGTTGTCACAGCAGATGATTCTGGTTGTGCTCAGGCAATTTTTTGGCGTAGCCAGAACTCCCCTTGGAGATGAGTGTTCAGGCTGCAGTACGGTACGTCTGGGGGCACTGACAGGTGGATGCTTTTTACGTCATTTAGGCTGAGAAACCTGGTCTGTGTTGTGAGTTTCTGAGTTTCCCCTCTTGAGGATTTCTGTTGTCAGCTGTTAGTTCAGCACGTGCTATTGTATGTAGGTCTTCCGAGGGCTGGTCCAGACTAGTGTCTTCCTTTGGAGAGCTCTGCTTTGCCTGGACTGCGGTGCTGTGCTCAGGAGAGGTTGTTGGTAGTGGCTACATTTCAAATGATCTTTCTCCTTATAATTTCAGGTTGAAGTCTTGGCCTCCGAGGATGCTACATTTGGACACAAGGTGTGTAGTTTGATGCAGTTTTGTTCTATAGGTCCCATCAGTTTAAATTGTTGGATGTGATCTTACAGAAGACGAGTTTTCAGCCTGAGAATTGAGGATCCTGTTACTTACATCCACCAATTCAGACACCTCCCCTTACATGGGGTATGCTGAGGAGGGCACACAGGCTGTCTGAATCCTCTTATTCTGTACAGAACGTTTGAGCAAATCTTATTTGGGGAAGCCCATATGGAAATATGGAACTTCAGTTTTGTAGTAACTTTTAAGATTGGAGTTGCTTCGGTGCTGGGTTTGTTCTTGTTTCATAGATTTGCAGCTCAAAAATCCTAGTTGTTACCTGCTTTGTAACAGTCTGTTGAGCAAGCCACTTTGTTCACAATCCTTTTTCACAGTGCATTGCAAATAGAAAGAAATACATTGAACAGCTGCATCACCCTGTGTTCAATTGTAGATCAATGTATGGCATACAGTATGCGTGTTGGAGAGACCACTTTAGACCTGCTCTGCGAAATGGGTGGGCAGTGTCCTCCTTATTGCCTGAGTTTCTTTGGCCAGTGAGCCTTACGGTGACAGCCACGGTTTTAATTAAGCACTAATAGCAGATGATTTTAGGAGAAGGCAGATTGTGTGTAGGCTACATCTATTTAGCTAGGAAGAGAGTGGGTAGGGGAGGGAAGGAGGAGATTGTAGGAACAGTAGGCTAAGTCATGACAATGAAGAGTTTCCTGCTGCTGAAGGCCCCCTTGCTGTGATACTACTGCAGGTGAGAATATAATAGTCTATTACTACCAAGGTAAAAAAAAAAAAAAAGTTTTCCAAGTTCATACAGAATACCGTAAATTAAATTAACCCACAGAAAAAAGGCTTTAAAAGCATCTAAATATTCATGATGCCAGAATTTACAGTTGTGTCTGTATTGTACATTTTTGTCCATATGTGATAAAGTGATTTAAATTATTAAAAAATGAACAGAGCTACTCCAGTATTATTTGAAGTATTTAACATATGGTAGTCTGCTGTATCTTCCGTTTTTTTTACTTAATACCCAGCATTCATAACAGAATATTCATTGAATATTTAATAAACCTGGAGGGTCAGCTCTTGTGCACTCATCTCCATAATCCTTCAGACTATAGGTGGGTAAAGAGAAATATTACTGAAGATTATTGTAGCCAATCACTCTCACAACTAAAACACTGGGGAAGAGGCTTCTTGCTATTTTTTTTTATGGCTAAACTTGCAAGGTGTTTTTCAGTCTTGCAGTTGTCTTGATGGACAGCATTTAAAGCTCCTTTTTATTACCAAAAGTTTTAGGAATTTTCTGTCGCTAAGCTTTAATTTTACAAAACCAAATCAGTACTATTGCCAAGTCTTAACATTATCTTCCAGAGTCCCAAGCAAATTGTCTGTAAGATTCAGCTTCAGAACCAACAGGGTCTTGTTACTCTCTTAAAGAAGTAGCCTTGCATTGTGTAGTAAACTAGGGTATATCTAGGAATGTCATGTACTTTTTCTCAACCAAGAAAAGAGGTAAATGTATCATTCCAAGTTCGTTAATCTTTGAATCTATTTTAGCTGTCTACTTAGGCATTCTGTGAAAGCACTTTCTTTCCTCCTCTCCTTTAAGAAACACTTCCTCTACTGTCTGTTGCAGTGACAAATAAATGTTAGTATCTCTGTTATGTTAGCAAATCGGTAGGTGCAACCATGGAGAATACATATTTTTATGTTTAAAAAATGTGCTTATCCCTTTTATTTTATAAATCAGAAAATAAGTTTGTATGGCAAATACCATTTAAAATAGTTGAGGAGGATATAAGGTTAGAGTTTGCATGATTGTAGCGCTTTCCTTGATCCAAGCTTTTAGCCTGAATTTCCCTCCAGGTCTAATGTTGGGGAGCTATCTTGACAGTTTTGGGCATAGCACGTGGCTCGTCTTCTAACATTTTAAGTCCTCCTGTATGCGTAAGCAGAAGCATAATGTGTGGCAGAGGGTGACTCTTTTTTTGACTATATCCATTCCACCTATCCTTAAACACTTATCGCTTAGCTTTAGGGTTGTTGACAGGCTGTGTTTCCTGTAGATACTGGCATGCTGTTTTTAAAAAAGAATATTTCTAAACTGCAGAAAGAGCTTACAATGTTATCTGTTAGTCTTAAATTCTCCTTGTTTTTCATTTCATGGTAAATATGCATGCTGGCAGCGAATGGGGCCGTTTCCCAGGAAAACATGCAGAATGAGACAGCACAACATTGTTCAGTCTCACCAGAGTTATCATTTGGGAAGTGAAGATCTGGATGATGTAGTCTTTTGAGTCTTTGATGATGAGGATAAGCACATGTAGAAATCAGCTACAGAGTGTCTTTGATGTAGGATATGCATATTGATCAGACAAAATATTTTTTATTTTAGCAAAGAGAATTAAAACAAAAGCTATTGTTTCACACTGTCAACAAACCCAGAGAAGAGGTACCTTGAAGTGCTGAATCTTGTTTTTGCTCTGTTAAAGGAAAATTGCAGACTCTTAGTCATAGTCCTTCAAAATGTTCCCTCCACCTCACTTTTTAAATAAGAAAGAAGTCTTCCCAAAATGAAGGTAGAATATAAAGCATTTATTGGAGTAAAAGTGATGTTTTTAATATGAACTTTTCTTTTTTTTTCATTTTGTACATATGTACATATGTACTCTTCTGTGGATCATGAATGCGTAAGCAGTTTAAATAAAAGGTGTTGTCTGAGTATGAAGACACACAGATTTGATAGTGTTACTGTCCAAACCTTTCCTTTGGTTGAATGGTAGGAAGCAAAAACATTCGGCTTTCTTTGCAACTAATTTTGCAGAAAGGGTAAGCTGCTAGTGAGCTGTAATAGCATTCTGGAACATGTGATGTTCAATTTTATTTATACGTGCATTCGTGTGTGTGTGTTTGTTTGCATGTTTGTTTCTTAAAGAAAAAAAATCCAGCTTTTGACTGATTTTTCTGTTTCAGTGTTTAGAATGGTTGTGCCGTGCATGGTTGTTTATGGAGAGACGTAGGGGAAATGACCACCCGGCAAATCATGAACAGGTGGTAGGTGATCTGGGACAGACCTAAGAGTTATGCACAGTTCACTCAAATTCTGCTGAGCATAAGCTTACACATCTAGTAAGCTTCTTGAAAAGTCTTGGAGTTGCAGAGAAGCTCGGGTAGAATAAGAGTGACTAGATCGAGTGGTATCTGCCCGAGTCTGCAGTCAGCACACAAGAATGTATTTAAAAGTTGGAAGTGCTTTCAGTCCCGTTAATCTTATTAAAGCCTAATGACGACATGTAAAATATTAACAGTACCAATTTATTTTGTGTTGATTTTAGCTGGAATAGGAGGATAGATTTTAGCAGATGGGACCAGTGCTTCCAGATGGCAGAGAAAATTAGGAGGGATACAAAGATGTGCAAAAGAAAGAGAAAAAAGAATAAGGTGCACAGAGCAGAAATAAGAGGTAAAAGGTTTAACCATTTTGAATGATGCCGATATAAACACCAAGGCAATGAACAAATAAAAATACCTGAGTTTTTTAAATTGCGAGAGATTTAGATGCTCAATTTTCATTAGAACATTTTAATCCCTTAGTTAGAATTGAAAATCTTGGTCTGAAAGGTCGGTTGTGGTGTCAAGACTTAACGTACATCTTGTTGTAGGAGCCTCACGTCGGCACCAGTTGGAATTACAGTGTAGGAAGCAGTGGTTTCCTCCAGCCAGGTAAAAAGCGGAATTTGGCCCTACCTCGAGAAGGAGACGCTGGGCTCTGTTTACTGTCCCCTTCTTCCCCTCCCGCTCCCCAGGGCTTCTGCCATGGGCCGCAGCCCGACCCAGACCCGGCCGTGCCGAGGCGGCTTCGCCCATCCCGGCAGGGCAAGCTCGGCGCGGCCTCGGCACGGCCGGGTTTGGTGACGGCAGCCCCACGGCTCCGTGCAACGGGGAGAGAGAGGCTCGCGCTCCCGCGGTGGGGGAGCTCCAGCGAGAGCAGGGCTCTCGTGTTTGGTAGCCGGCTTTAATCCTTCCATTGTGCGTGCTTCTAAGCTGCGCTGTGATGTAATTGGCTTAATCATTACTATTATGTTGCTTTGCACAAGTTAAGATCGTAATTTGACATATGGAAATAAACGGCGGCTGGATTAGCGATTTGCAGGTGTCATTGGAATCCAGGGGCAGGCGAGAAAGCCTTTCGTGTTTCGCAAGGGGGGTGTTGCTGGCGTACGGAGGCGCAACCACCGCAGCACTGCGTCTGGCACGGTCTTGAAGTAGCAGCGAGCTTCACCTGGTCATTTCTGGGACCCTGCTGCTGGCGCTGAGGAGCCAGGATCTCGTTCCCGATGGCTGTGCTCGCTGGCAGAGTGATTTTACGTGTCCTTCGGAGGAGACAAGTACAGGAGGAGAGATTCCTCTTTGATAGGGAAATCAGTGCAATGGAGCCACCGTTCTGTTAAAGAAGTGCAGTAAGGGTGGCACTTCCGATGTGGTTGTGGCAGCGCCGTGGAGCTATCGGCGTTGTTCATGGAAGTGGTCGTATTTTTGTTCTGTGACACAGCGTAAAGTGATGACCTCGTCTCCGTAATTTAATAACTCTGGAAGTTGTTGAGGGAGGCTGTTCCTGAGTCTTTTTAAATATCTGCTGCTGGGATGCATTTTTTTAATGCTCTCTCTCTGACACAGGATATACAGTCTTAAGAATCAAGTGAGCTCAGGACTAAAATCTCATTTTTTTTCCTCCCAACCACGCTACTTTTACTTGAGTTCACTAAGATATATTTTTTTTTTTTTTTGCTTTCCTCCACCTTGCAAACAATGCTGTTTTGCAATACTCAGCATATCATGGTGCATCTTCTCTAGCACGCTTATTTTCACAGTCCCAGGTACCAGAAGTTCAAATCCCGAGGGGAAATTCAGCTGCACGGCGTAGCTACGTGTCAGCTTCCTGATTTGAAGCTTAGGACACCAAAGAGAATACATTTAGTGGCTGACTGTGAGTTATGACTGTGCAAATACAGAAGGAAACTGTTGTTCTAGCGGTGTCCATAATACGGAAGCCTTGAGCTGCGAGATGGAGTAGAGATGCCATTTGAGAAAATTGAGAAAATGTGTTCTCAAGAGATTTTCGTGTTTGTTGATTTATTTATTTATTTTGAGATTTCTATTAGATCGATTGGCACAAAATAGTATTTAATTCTTGGAAAGAAGGAGAAAAGAAGCTATTCAAGGAGAATAAAAAGTAGGCATAAAAATTGTTTTCTTTTAATGCATGCCTTGTTTAAGACAGCTTTCTTTTGTTGAAGACTCTGAGCAGCCTCTGCTTCTGCCATCTGGTGGTTGCTTTTAAAAGTTGCATCTTCAAAGCCAAATTAAATTGTTTTAAAGCCAATTAATCCTTTTCAGAAGAGGATGTTTT
Organism: Anseranas semipalmata; assembly: GCA_013399115.1. Taxonomy (NCBI): domain Eukaryota; kingdom Metazoa; phylum Chordata; class Aves; order Anseriformes; family Anseranatidae; genus Anseranas; species Anseranas semipalmata. Next base: position 924,222 of record VXAA01004161.1, on the reverse strand, counting down.
CAAGTGTCTGAATTATCTCTGTCTTGATATGTTGACACTTGGAGTGTCTATGTGTGTGCTTAGTATATAGGAAAATACAGAGAAATGAGCCCTCATTTACATTTGTCTGTGCACTGTTGACTTAGGTAGGAATCTGGGGGTTGTAAATAAGTTTTTTGATTTGTTTCAGCTTAGAAATAATAGATATATTAACCTCCAGTAACTTCTGTTTCAGTGCTCCGAGCAAAATTAGGATTACATGTTTCACCAGTTCTGTTGTTGCTGTTTTCTTTATGGAGTTGTTTTATCTGAGGTGTTCAGAGATGGCTGAAAGGATTTCCCAGCCTTCTTTCTTTGAGCCATTTTTAAAGCTGTGTTTTAGGATTGCTGAAGTCTTCCGAGTGCCCTCTGCGCTGGCTGTTTTCTAAGAGGAGAGAACGGCATCTTAGTGGGGAAGACGGTGCTCTTTGATGTGCTCTTTTAGGATTCTCAGCGGGGCTGAGGGACCCCTTCCAGATGTGTCAGTGTTTTGCAATAGTTATGACTAAGTCAGTAGCAGTGACTGTAGCGTGTTTCTGCCTGGACCTATACGTATCACTGCTGTGGTATTCAGGGCAATCCAAGGAAACAGAATTGAGTAACTGTGATCACATTTTAGAAACCTGACCTGCGTAATCAGTCGTTCTCAATGTTTGGTAATTTCAGTCTCAGTAAATCTCTCTGGTATTTTTTTCCAATTCATTTAATAGAAATGAAGAGGCAATAGCAATAGATTCGGTGGATGGAGAGGAACTTGGAGCTCTCGGTCCTAACCGTGGTCCAGCTTTGCTCTGGGGGCTGTGGAGGAGTGTATCTAACCATCTGGAGCATGGAGTCGGAACAGGGGTGTGGTACCCCATCAAAACCCACTCCCAACAGCACCCGTGTGTCGTAGTGCCCTGCTCCTCACAGGATGTTCCCCCTTCCAGTATATAGAGGATTTTAAAGCTCTATTGGAGGATGGAAAGTGAGGTTTTAGTGGATCATCATGCAGTAGCAGTGGATCTGGACAACTGCAAAACAACCTTGTGTGAGGGAGAGAAGATGAAACCACACACGGTATGGGAAAGAAAGCCGTGTCAGCTGGGAACCCCCAGATCTGAAAATGTCCAGGCACGCGGGATAAATGACACGCTAGTGGTAGGTTCTTTCCTCCTCGTGCTCTCCTGCCCAGTCCGTGACGCTGTTAGGTGCACACACTCCTGCGCTGTGGTCTCAGGAAAGCCGAGGCAAGGCTTTAGGAAGGAACTGCCTCCAGTGGCAGTCTCCCTGTGCGGGGACAGCACGCCCGGCCTTCCTGGGTATTCCCTTGTTCCTTCTGCTAGGTTTCTTTCCAGTGACCCAAAACGCTGATAAATACAAGCTTAATGCTCCTTGTCAGTGTGAGGCAGCTTGTGATGCTTGCAGAATGAATCCTGGTGGCCTCGGGGTTAGACTTGGGCAGTTGGCATGGGGGTGTGGAAACGTTTGCTTTCCAAAAGCCCCTGAACATGCTGTGGAGGGCTGGTGGGAGCAGAGCTGGTGAGCATCAGGTGCCGGTCTCCGGCTCCTCGAAACTCGCTGTCGTGTGGTTTGCAGTCGGATGGGATTAGCACTAAAAAAGAAATAAAATGAACTGCTGGCTTTCTTCCTACATCATCTCTATGAACATGAAAATGATGGGCAGCCTTCACCTCCCATACTGAATCGTTTGTATTACCACGATGTGGCGGGGACCGCGCGTGGCTTTTTGGTAGGAGTTGAAAGCTGCCACTACCTTCCTGAGAGCACGAGGGGTCGGGTGCTGGTACGCAGCTGTCCTACACAGACGCGTAAGTGACTCAGGACAATTGCTGAGCTTTTCCTGAAGTGACATCTGCAGGTTCGAAGGCTGGGCGACTATCAGTGCTTTCCTGACGATGTGTATCCCTCTTCCGTCAGTATTTCTGCTGCGTTTCTCCGCTGACTTCAGCTGACGCTTTGCTGAAACCGGCTGCTGCAGCCTCTGACCAGCCAGCGCTCGTGCCTCCCGTGGCTCTCCCGGCCTGCTTCGGTCCTGGCTCGAAGAGCCGCTCTGTAGCGCTAAGGGAGTCAGCCCCTTGCCAAACTCCGCAGAAACGCCCCAAAAGTGCAGCGCTTGATGCTCTTTTTGTGATGGGAACGCACGTCAGCTCGAGGATCTGACTGAACCCACCATTTCACGTCAGTCACCACAATGCAGCAATATGAATTACCACCACCACCACCATAAAAAAATATTTTCTCAGTCTTTCTTCTGTTACTCTACGCTTTTAATTGGTGGGCGTGCTGAGACGTTGCAGCCGCACATTTCTTCCCTAGTTTGCCAGCATTTAGCTCAGCTTTCTGTTAATGGTTGTTTCCAGCTGAACTGCAGGCTGTTAAAATGTAACCAGGATGCTGTTACTGCGATACTGCGGGTCCTTTATGGTCCTGTGTGGCCCGTTTGATTTATACGGCTGTTTTGAACTTTGAGGGAATATCAGATTTACCGAGAACTCATCTGGCAACTGGAACACAGTGTTTGCCTGTAAATACCTGCACATTTTAAATAAATGTTTAGGCAGGTGGTCTCTTTGTTTGGGGGTGGGAAGAGGGCAGGACGGAGTGCTTGCAAATAGTTTGCTGTTCTTTCTTGATTAGGAGAGCAGGTTAGACCAGATTTCTTTTTCTTCTGCAAATTCTACCTGAGTGCATAACTGGTGCGACCAGAACTGCTGCCCGGAGCAAGGAACCCCACCTTGCTACAGGAAGCATGCGCCCATTGGTGTTGCGACTGAAAACAACGACAACAAAGAAACCACAACTTTTTTAATTTCCCTACTGTGCATTCGTTTGCTTTTTTGGATAGTATTTCTTTTCAACAGCATAAAACGGGAATTCACATACAGAAAGATTCAGAGTTGTGCGATGTGGCTGCTTACACTGATTGCATAGTCAGCTCGTTAAAACTAATACTAGGTTTGCAGAATAGAAATTGCAGAGAGGAACGTGAGAAAGTTGTTGGGTAGACAGATGTGATTTAGGATTTCGTTTCCCTTTTTTCTGAGACAAGGTCAGGTGTGTATCATGCTTCAGAACTGTACTTTGCGTGAAAAAGTGTTGGTGACATGTCATGGGTTTCAAAGAGGAAGAAACGATAATAATGCAGAAGCCTGGGTCTTAGTTGAACATACATTTCTTTTGCAAAAAGATCATTTTGAACTTTGAAGCTTCAGTTATTCCTTTTTTTTTTTTTTTTAAGAAATTCTTCGTGTGAGACAGGGTTTTTCTAGTGAATTGGGGATTTTGATGGATAATTGTATTGGATTAGAATGACACTGGGAAATATTGTTTTTCAAGGTCATTTCTTTGTTTTTCTTGCTGAGCAGTTAATTATATTGGATCTTAATAATGTATTTTCCTTATATAGGAGGATCAAAATTACACATGGATCTGGCATAATTTCCATACTATTGCAGTGCTTTTAATTGCTTATTATGTGCGTGTAAACGGTTGTGATATACTTCCAGTGTAATAATCTTTGTGTTTTGCAATTCCACTACAGAATCCTTGATACTACCTGAAATAGAAAGCAGACAGATTTATAGTCTCTGTAGTAAAACTTGCCTTAACGTTTTAATCTGGAGCAAAATAAGCGTCATCCCTGCCGTTCAATTTAATGCGACTCTGTTTTCATTCCACCAGCCGATTGCCCCCCACCCCTTTATCAAGATGTATTTGAATCTTCCCGAGCCTTCTGTGAAACTTCTCGCGGTATTATTCCTTGTGTCAGAACAGATGAACTGATTACCTTGTAAATGTAACCTATATCTAGAGCGGTTTTACAACTCTAATCCTTGTGCAAGGGCTGTGCTCCGGTGGAGGGATGTAACGCCTTAGAAACACTTGTGAGAACAGAGTCAGAATACGTATTAATTTAAAAATTAATAAAGGTATTTTGAGAAATGTGTAACTGCTGTTTATGAAGGAAAGCAATGAAGCGAATCGTGTGGAACTGGCTTTTGTAGCATCTAAGTGACTAAATATCATTATAGCACATATGATTGCATGCAGAAGCTTTACAGTAATGTGGCTATGGGTGTTTATATGGTTATTAAGTCTTAGTTTTTAGCTGTGGTGTGTGCAGAATGCTGCCAAGGTCACCGTTGTTGAGCTGCCCCAAATAGTGCTGAGGAAGAAATTATGTTAGCTAAAGCGTTTTTATTTTTTAAATTAAAATCTTTTTTTACCAGCGATGTTGTGGAAGAGGTTCTTGAAGGAGAAATTTGGGGATGCTCGGCTTGGAAATGGCATGAAATTAAAGAAATTAAGTAGCATTAGAATTGATGTCTTTGGTGGAACAAATGTTGCAGACAGTCATGATGCTCTTAGGATCCTGTGTGCTGCCAGGCTTAGTTATACAAAGGTTTGAAAGTGAGAAGAAGTGTAAACTTGATACAGTGAGCAAGGGGAAAGCTAATGGAGCACATTAAAAATGCAAGCTGACCTAGATATACTGTTGAATGGTGCCATGTGGTGTGCAGCTTTATATGGCAGGCTGCAGTGTCTTGTTGACCAGAATAAAGGTAAAAAAGCTGAAAATATGGCACTGATTACAAATCCAACAATAAGATTCAAGAATTGGGCCATTCCATTCTGGTTTATAGGTGATGTTAAGAAAAACAACACTATTAGAGCTTTTTACTATGAAAGCAGCTATTGATTTCTGTTAAGTGTATGCAGTGTGTGTTTAAAAAAAAATCTACAGAAATTACTTCTGGGGAATGATTAATGTGCATGCCCCATAGCCACAAGCTTGTCTACTTTCTGTTCTATCTAAACTGTGGATACACAGAACCCTGAAAGATGTAAGAAAAATTAGTATTATGTAAAGAGTTAGTTGATCGGAGCTAGATGTTGAAATTCTTTCTTTCTGGAATATGATGATATAGGAGAGGGTAGCAGAATCTGGCCATTAATTTTATGGTACTTTTAATTTCAGATTAACTTTGAAGAACTATTTTAAGAGATGTCAAAGTATCAGAAAATGTTAATATGATAATATTTTTTCAGATAATGAATATTAAAATAGCTTTTAGCTGCTCTTTGAAACTTGATGGAAAATCATTCCTTTTGGTATTTAGACAGCTTCAACTTCAAATGATTATCTTAGCTTATTGATAAATAGCAAAAAAAAAAAAAAAAAGCTTACAGACAAAAGGTTCACTTTCCTTCCCCACTCCCCCTTGCACCTCCCTCAGCCTTCACTGAAACCGTACGAATGCCAGCATATATGATTGGGATATTACGTGTTTTTATAGGACTTGGAGGTTTAAAATGTATTTTTTTCTAGGTCCGTATAATGTGTTTTCAGTTGGAACAATAATAATAAAAAAGGCTTGCATGTACCTGTGATGCATTTGATTCCTCCCTGCAGTGACTCATTGTGGATCTCTCTTACAGCTAAGTGCTTGTTCCTTGTGATCAGAAGAAAATGCTACACACCTTCTGCTTCGTGCCTATTAAATTCAAGTTTCTATTGTAGGCAGCATTACACAGCTATCTTTGAGAATTAAAGGGAAAAAAATCAAGAACAGTAGCTGAATTGAAAATTTCAAAAGCCACTTTGTTCCCCCTCAACCCTAATGTCGATTCTTAATGCATTTCTGTTTTCATGCTTTCCTCTTCCAAATTTACAAATTTTTCTTCCTTCCTGTTTAGAGCAACCGTTTTTGGTACCCTGTCGAAATTAGTGAACATAATGGTGATTGCTTTTTTCTCTCTAACAGAACCTAAATGATGGATACCAGGCTTTTTAATCTCATTATATTAAGCAGAACATACAGTTCCTTTATTTGGACCAGTATTTTGAGTTGAAGAGGGGACTGTTTTCTCCTTTTTGTTACCTTTTTCCCCTCACCTTTTTCATTCCCTTAGGGAATGGTCTGGAGAACAAAGTGTCCGTGTTCCTTGAAATAGAAATAGAATGATCCATTCATAATTTAGTGATCTATTTCTGTTTGGTGAAGTTAAGCACATGCTTAACTTCAGGTCTGTGATTATATCTCAATGACTTCAGTACGACTCAAATGCTTTGCAAAACTGTGGCTTTTATTCCCATCTCACCATCATACCATTGCTTCTGTCTCATTGCTCTTTTTTTTTTTTCCTCTTCTGCTGCGCTGCAAGTTGACTGTGCTTAGTGTCAGCAGTTTATGTTCTGCATGTTTAATGAAGGCCATGGCTCAGCTCAGCATAGCCCTTCCCCTTACACTAACAGAATTTTGATAAATGAGATTTCCTGGTGTGGAGAGCTGAGAATGGGCTTTGACGGGAAAAGGCAGGGCATGAAATCAGCAGGTGTCAGGGTGTGCAAATTATGGCCATTTTACAACAAAAGCAAGATAAATAGATTGCTATGACCAACTATCTTAAAAATGTATATCTTCCCATGAAGCACAAAAAAAGATTTAACAGTATACTAGCAAACCAAAAGCAAATTTGGTATGTGGTAATCTGAATCAACGTATTTCTACCTTCCTTTCTGCTCCATATTCCCCGTGCCTGCCGCCTTAATAGTCGGAGTATGCTATACAAGCAATTGGATGACAGTAATCATTGCTGACTTTAGCACATGGAAACACATTTCAGTTGTGTTTTATATCCTGTGCTGATCTAAACTATTAGAAATTCTCTATTTTATGCCCACTCAAACTGTTGATTGCAGTAGAATAACATCTAGTTGCACAGATGAAAAGAAACTGCCAGCAGATATTGCTAGAAACCTTTTAAACTAAGGTACATTCCTGTAGCCCTTCTTCCTTTTTCAATTCTGTTTTCATTTTTCTGACACTGCTTACTACATCCTCCCTCTCTGCCCCCCCCAGCTCTTTCAGTCTTTCTCCTTCTTGCAGATTTAGCTTGTTCCGTGACTGATCTCCTATTCAGAGTATATTGCTGTGTAATTTGAAAAAAAAAATCTTTTAGCGTGCTTGCATGTGCCAGTGAGGTATTGGATTGTTCAAATAACGCAGACCTCTTCACCAGAGATTATAATCTGACTCAAATGATTGAAGGCCAGAAATGGATACTGCAGACCTAAAACTGGAGCTATTTTATTACCTTATGTCATAAAAGTTTCTGCAGCTGGAGTGGATTAGGAATGAATTGTTTTTATTGGAGAGATGAAGAGAAAGGACAGTTGGTATGGTTGTAATAATTAATAAATAACACAGTTAATTACTGTGCTGGCTCTCCAGTATGTTCAGAGATTAATTTAAATCAATTTGTGCTTGTTTCTATTAAAATACTCAAAATCATATTTTTACACAAATATATGAACATATATATGCAGAGCTGTGTATTTATATATATGTATCAATGTGTAATTTTCTTTCCTATATATTTATGTTTAGTTATTTAGTTTATCTTTTTTGGCAGGAGTTTTGAATGGATTGAAAGCCGGGATGATTGCCGATCTCACAGTTTCTCCCTGAGCTGCTTCATGCCGTAGCAGCGCACCATGTCTTCCCATAAGGAGTTTCTGGCCAGCGCAGATGTGGTCACCCCAGTGTGGCCTGGGCGTGAGGCAGTGCCTGAGGGTGGCCCTGCTCAGAGGAGCTCAGTGCCGCTGCCGCAGGTCCCCTGTCCGCGACGAGCCTGGAGGCCCGAGGTGCTCCAGCACCTTGCGGCCTTGGTGTGCTTGGTTTCACGTGTCGCGGTTTTGACTCCTGGGGTTTGTTTCGGTCGCCCCTTTCTCACAGCGCGTGGTGGTTGAGCTCAAGATGGCCGCCGGGTGTGGTGGGACCGCTGGCAGAAGGAGGCTGCTGCTCGCCTTGCGTGTGGGGCGAGGTGGCCGCCAGCCACAGTCTGCAGGGCCTGTCCTTACTGGAGTTGGTGGAAAAACAGCTTTTCTACACGGCAGGCTTGATTTCTGTGGGACTGTGAGCCGGGACTTGGACACACACTGAAGTGTGTCCGTCCTAGGAAGGAGCGTGCCCTCGTTCACCGTGGGGTTACTGGAGGGAAGTCGGCAGGGTTCATGGGCTGTGGTTGTGTCTTGATCAGATTTCTGAATAAATGGTTCTAGTTACAAGCTGTACGAAAAGCGAAAAAGAAAGCTATCCTGGTTTTGAGAGAGAAACTCCGTTTATTTTGCCGTAAAACGTAGGGCGTTGGGTGAAGAGCGGTTACATTTTTTTAAAAAAACATCATCTCCCTCCTGACTAACCCCCGGTGACGGAGGCCAGCGCAGGCTTCCACCCGCTGACTGCCGCTCGTTTCCTGCAGGCTGCCAGGCACAACGAGATCTTCGGTCCGGGAGAGGGACGTTTCGGAAGGGTGTGATACGTTATTTTCACAGAGATTCCTAGAATATTCAATTACCTTGTGAAATGATTACAAGTAATTAAGAACAATCGTTTGTATGGTGTCATCTGGTTCCTTTTCTCTCTTGTTCTGCTGCAGCTATTGCCAGAGCTGATGTTTACAGTAAGCCTGTGTTGTGCGTACCACGAGGTGCCACATCGGGCTGGGGACCCTCCCTGGGCACTGCCGAGGGGACTGTGTTGTGAACATTCAGCAAAAGCAAGTGGAGGCTGATTTTTCTGACTGTGTGCTGTGTTTGGGCCAGTCGCGTGCTTTTGTTACTACTCTGCAGAGCTTGCAATTTCCATCTTCTAAGAGGATTTTTGACTAGTTAGTTTCTTACGTCCTTAGCTGCCATTTTATGCCGTTTTGTAGGCTTCCATGATTTTTATCTGATGACTAGCTAGTGTGCCTAGCTCATATTGTCCATGCTTTGGGCCTTCATTTTCCTCTCTTTAAACAAAGCCTCAATGCAGCACACTCCTGCTTAGCCCTAAATATGTTAACAGCCCTCAAGTAGAGGAACTTTTCAAATGTGGAAAGTTATGGGGAGCCTGATGTCTTCCCAGATTTGGGGGCCACAGCATGCAAAATTTGAAATGGTGAGGCCCAGGTGATTGCTGTACTTACAAGAGAAGAAAGGTTAGCGTTCTGTTTTTTCCTACTGGCTCATAGTTAAGGTAAAAAAAAAAAAAAAAAAGCCTCTGAGATCAGTACAGATTTCCAGATCTTTCTCCTGGTTAAAATTGTCTGTTCTTATTTTAGTCTTGCACTTCCAATTTTGTTCTGCAAAGTTATTTGAGTTCAGCGTGTTCTAATTTAGAAGTGAATGATGGTTTTTGCTACACTGAAATACATGTGGTCATCTGAGTGCAGTCTCCTTGCATACTTCAGCAGACTTGGACTGTCTCGCTCAGGGCTTGCTGCCCTTAAGGCTCATCTCTTTTCCGTGTTTTGGTGAGGAGATGAAAGGAGCAGAGAAGGGCTGGTGTTGGGTGCAAGTTCGTTGTCTAGATCTTTGATTTATGCCCATGTCTAGATGTAAAATATCCTATGCCTAAATATTTTAGTAACTTGAAGGAGATGCAAAATAATATGTTTTTCTAAATTTAATTTTCCAAATGCCAACAGGCTCAGTACATTCTGCGGCATGTAACCTCAAAGCATGGAGAGTTGAGTGAGCCACTCGTCTATTTAAATTGATCAAACACTAGTCAGTAGATTGAAGTGTACATATTTGCGTATGTACACTTGTGTATGATACTTGGTCTAAAAGGGAGTGGATTTGCTTTGCTGGAAAGACATTCAGTAAAAGCAAAATATGACCGTTTTGACATCTGGGCTAATCAATTTAAGAGCAGGTTGCCTTCTATAATTGTTTTTACCCCCCTGTCATTTTATTATCAAAAAATAATTTAAAGGGTTGTTTCTATAATTGTTTTTGCCCCCTTGTCATTTTATTATCAAAAAAAAACCTGACACCCCAAAATAACAGGAAATACAGTTTCAAATCATTGTGGTCTGTTAGTGTTTCAAAGTTACAGCTCCCCAGCTGTACACTAAAGTTTGTGCAATGAAATGTATGTGGAAAAGCTAAGCTGGTTTTCTGTCAATTTTCTGACTTCTTTATGCATATACTCTGAATTTTCATGCTTTCATTGAGATCTTGCAAAAGGCTTATGTATATAAAGTTCTGCCTGCACATCTGTAGAGCTGTATATGTGCAATCTGAAGCAACAGAACCAAAGACTTTCTATACCTTGGGTCCGTTTTGTACCTACTAGCAGTATTGGATGGCAGTAGCAGTGAACTGCAGAGTGAAAATAAAAAAACTCCAGAGATTGTCACTGTAGATTGCCCAAAGCAATGTGTTGCTTATGTGTCATCGCTGAGCTCTAAGAAAGAGCATAATAAATTTTGGAGGAGTATTTTGGATGCCAGTCCTGAGAGTTGCAGAAGGGCTGTACAAACTTCTGGTGCAAGTCTCAGTCCCAAAGCTGGCACGTGCCATAGTGGGGCAAAGAAGAAAAGCTCTGTTTCTTTTTCTTTTTTTTTTTTGAAGTGCAGTTTGAAAGTTAGTTTGATATTTGAAGTATTTTCAAAATCAGCACATAGCATTTCTAGGTTTCAAAATGCTTTACTTTATAATAATTATTATTTATATTTCTCTAGTACGTTGCCATCAAGGAATTACTATTAAAATGATTACAAATGGTTTATATTCTTAAATAAATACGATGTTGCAAATCAGCAAGCAATAGTCTAGAGGAGAAGTGGTTTTAAAAGGGACCTACATTAACATTTTTGTTCTGTAGTTGTGTATCATCTTCACTAAAAAAAATATTTGTTAATATCTGGAACCAGTTTGCAAGGAAATTGTAAGGTAGCTCATGTGATGAGTAGGTGTCTAATTCCAAAATATTATCCCAACATTGTCTGGGTTTTGGAATGTTTTTCAGAGAGGGGGCCACAAGCAGTTTTTAACAATTGCATCCAGGGAAAGCAATTGTTGTGACTGTTCCTTGAATTCAGTTACTTTATTGATTTTCCTAATTTCTTTAACATTGTTTATAGAAGAAAACAATAGGAATTTCACTAACCTTTCTTTAAGAGGATGTAAGTTATTTAATAATATGGATTTTGAAAGTCCTAGATAGCCAAAGATTATATAATTTCCTCGATATCATAGGTTTACTAAGAAATGAAAGAACCACGTGTGCTTGTTTTCCCCTTTCATTCATGCACAAAAAGGGGATGAGAAGAGCTGTGTGTAGAATGGATTGCTTGGCATGTATTTAGAGTAATTCGTGTGATAAAGGAGCTCTAATCCCATTTTGGAGACCATGTATGTTTTTCTTAAAATCTTCCAAGGTGTAACTAAAATACAGAGTATTTTGTTCTCAAGTCAGACCTCAAAACAACGATATTTCCTCTTTGATGGCAAAGGCTGTTTCTTTTGAGACATTTGTATCTCCATGTCGTAGGTGTGGCTGTGCTGAAAGAGCCCTGGAAAAAATGAGGCGTCTTTTCTGGTAACAGCAGAATTCAGCTTGCAGAGGAGTCTTCTAAATTACAAGAGGTTCCTGTTGTTTCCAACCTTCCTCTCATATTTGAGGATTTGGGGGCTGGAACATAAATGCATATTTTCCCTGCTCTGCCCCTGCCTCCCCCCAAGGAAGAAGGAGCAGGAACATTTGTTTAATTCACAGTGGGAAAACAAAATCCTAGCGAAGGAATTTATGCTCCCAGCTTTGTCTCGCTGGTTCTGTTTCACTCCGGAAAACTAGTGGCTGAGTGTTGCTTCGATGTTACATCTACGCAATTTATCAAAGCTTATGGGATTTTTACTTGGGTTACAGAAGGCTCATTAGTTGTCAAGTCAATTGAACATAGGTCATAATTATTACACTATTAGAGCATTCTTGAAAAAGATAAATAAGCATTAGGGTTGTAAGATCTGTTGGAATAAAAGGAAGAAAAGTATTTTAATAAAAATGTCGGTATTTTAACATTTCTCAAGTCTACAAAACAAATGCGAACCTGACTTTCAAATAAATTATAGCACTACGATGGTAATAAAACTTCCTTGATAAAGGGATACTGCTGCCTCCCTTGTTAAACATAAGCCAGTGCAGTTGTGAAGGAAGGGAGCGTATTTCTTCTGTTCCTCTAGGACCATCCATAGTGAGGACACAGAGTTTACACCCAGGAGAGAATTGCTCTGCGACTGGACACCTTTACAAATCCACACACTTCAACAGTCTTTAAGTTCTAGTTTGAGTCCCAGGTTATGGTTCTCTACTAAAATCTTCCACCTAAGAACACATCTTCCCATCAGCTCGTGGATTTATCTTGCGCGCCTTTTCTGCAGACCAGTCTTTTGCACTCAAACACCATAGTGATGTCTACTACCAGCAGGATAGTGTTCAGAGAAGCAAAGACTAATTTACAGAATTCCCTGTCATTGCTGTAGAGCTGAGATGGGTGATAATACTCTTTTTTTTCTTTTCCCCAAGCTTGCTTCTCTGACTACAGTGCTGTATATAGCTTATGTATCTCTGTTTTTATAGTTTGGCAGACAAGCATTGTCCAAAAGTATGAGAAAGTATCTCATAATGTGCAAGGCAGCTGCAGCATGTCGCATTTGCACTTTCTAAACCTCAACACAGAAATTCCCTTGCTGGATAGAAATTTGCATGTAGCTTGAAGGCATTAAAATACTGCTTCTCTAGGAAATCTTGGTGGAACTTGATCCATTTGTTGCTTACAGAATCACGGTCTTGGATGAAAGGAAATGTTGTTTCTGAAGTTCCTTTGTTGGTTGTTCTAAATAATGTAGATTTGGAAATTTCTTTTCAAGCAGTTTTTCACTGGAGGGATTTGTATGGCATGTTCTCTGTCCATCTGAAGTTCTAGGATCTTGTCTTAACAGCTACTATTTCCAGAGTCTTTCCTATTCCAGAGCCTTTATGTGCCCATGGCTTTGGATGTTGTTGCCAGATGAATTATCCTTTCTCAAAAATACGGAATACGATCTGTGCCTGGAAACGCCATTACGTAGGTGACACACAGAGCTGAGACTAACGTTTTGATGACACCGTGTGATGTGATGAGCCTCCTTTTTGTTTGCTTCTTCTGGTCAGCTGAGATCAATCCCGGAGTAAGACAGCATTGTAGAACGTTCTGTGGTTTTGAGGATTTTTGTGTTTTTTTAGATGAGGTGCCTACCAGGAGGTGTTTTGACAAACGTTGTGACACAAGTGCAGGGTGTTACTGCCTTTTTCTGCTGACTGGCAGAAGCTGCCAATCGTACGACAGATGGAAATGCACTGCAGCAGTCCAGGCAATCACAGATCGTAGAGTAAAACGTGGATTCAGTTTGGGCTCAAGCATCCTGGGGACACGCTTACATTTTCTTACAATGAATTTTCTGTAAAATCGGCAAAGTGGTGCGGTAGATGTGGAACAGCCCCGAACTGCCCCAGCTTGATCTGCTGTCATCTGTCTGTGTAAGTGAAGCACACTAACAGGGCTGCTTGCACCTCAAAATACCTCATCAGTTCCCAGGAAAGCTTTCTGTTGTAGGCTGCCAAATCTCTCACTTTTTTTTTTTTTCCCAGATTTATCCATTTAGAAATTCTTCTGACATCTGCAAAATTGTATTTGGTCTTAGTCTGTTTCTTCACAAAGAAGTTATTAATTTCCTAAAACTAGATGGTGAACTTCAGGGTAAAAGAAAGATGAAAAGGAAGAACGAAAACAGAGAAAATGCCTTTCTTAGCACAGGGAGATGTGAAGGACAGTGTTGGTGAAGCTTGTTGGGTGACGCTATGCTTTTCTTACACTGGAGAAATGAAGAGACCTCTTCTCAATAGCTATTGAACACTTTTTATGAGCAGTAAATACATTGCAGAAAGAAAAGCAATGTCTGTAGGGCTTTATAAAGGTTCCTGTAACAGCATCTAACTTAGGGTTGGTTTTTTTTTTTCAACATAACCTGTTACGACCTAGTTGACCAGCCTTCATTCAGTTCTGCGGGTTTTATACAGAAGAGGAGGAGTGAAATCACCGATCACAGGAGAGGGGAAAAAAAAACTTTTTTCTTTTTTAATCTTTTTATCAGTTCAAAGCCAAGACTTAAAGCCAATTTTTAATGGCTTTTTTTTTCCTGTTGATTGGCTTCTCCCCAAGTCACATCATTTTCAGTGAATCTGTTGAGAGTAGCACAGTGCCTGACATTATAAGGGGTAATAAGTTGGAGTCTGGAAGGGATCATCCATCTATTTGTATGAAGTAAGCAGACTTGGAAGGAGACACAACAGAGTAACACCGGGACTTTAAAAAACAGTGAAAATTGTGTTTGTATAGCTAGTCTGTGCTTATTTTTTAAGCAAAAATGAGAATGAGAAAAGACTTGAGATGAAAGGAGTTGGAATGGTACGGCTTGTATGCCTTTTGCTCTTCAGCACTTAGCGGAAGAGACAGGCTTTGGCCCTGGGAGGCTCCTCAGAGGCACAAAAGAAAGAAGCAGCACTGAAAGCTGAGTAATTGCCTCATCTTCGTGGGCACTCATCTCCACCGAGGGGAAGGAATCCAAGAACCCTCCACCAGCATTTCCAAAGTGTCAGACAGCTGCGAGCCCCTCTTCCCCCTTCTTTCTGCGTGCTGTAGCCGCAGCAGCCTGCGCGCGGCAAGCAGGGGTAGTTCTGCAGTTTGGGCTTTGCAGAGGACGTGGGTAAGGAAGGTCTTTGTCCTTCCTTACAAACCCACAAGCTTCTGCACTTCCCTCCCTGGCTTTGCAACAGTAGTTTAATACCAGATTGTTTGCCTGGCTTCAGTGCTGGCACACAGAGCTATGTGATGAGGCAGTGTACAAGATGAGTTGTTGTTTTTTTTTTTTTAAATAAAAGTCCTTGTCTTGTTCAGCTCCATTTTGGGAAGCGGGAATGGGAAGATCACCACTGATTAAATGTATCTGCTGTGATTCTGTTGACTACAAAGAAATTACAATAAGATAAGGTAGGGTTTTGAAAGTGATTTGGGGAAAGCAGTTATGGGGGAGAAGAGGAGGTTAGGAAGAAAATGAAACACTAAAAGCTATATTCGAATTACGATGTTGTGTTCTAGCTAAAATAATGAGTAAGATCTCAACCATTTAGTACAAGGAGGTGAAGGCAGCCCCCTCCCTTCAGAGTGAAGCAGGTACATAACTTGCCTAAACCTTGCTTCCAGAAGGCGTTTTCCTCATTTAGTGCAATTTGACCTGGCAGTGGGCAGAACCTGTGGCTATGCGTAAGGGATGCACCGCGCTGACGGCCTGGCCGTGAGTCTGGTTGCCCGTTTCCTTCGGTAGCGTTTCATTCTGTCTTAGGGGCTGGACTGGTAAATGGCAGAGAAGTCACCTCAGTATGCACAACCAAAATGTGCTGCCACCGGTGCCAACAGCACACGTTGAGTAAATCTCACTTAGACCTCCAAAGAAGAGCATTTGGCCACTGGATTTCAGACAGCTTTCCCCACACTTGCAAGACGTGAAAATTTCAATTGTCCTGAGGTAGTATTGTGGAAAACTTTCTTCCCAGCGCGTGTCCTGCTCTCCCCAGGTACTTTGCCTGCCCTCACTCCTTCTGGTCGGGAGATGCCAGGCTGCAGGGGGCCCTGTGGGGTGAGCAGGCCGGGGGCCTGGCCGGTCCCGTCCCACCGGTGGGCCACGAGCGAGCAGCCATGTTGTGGCGCGGCTCTGAGTCCCGGGGCAGGGGGGCGTCGGAGCGGGCGCCCACCTCCCCCGGGGCTGCGGCACCCCTTCGAGAGCCGCTGTAAGGGGGCGCGCCGGCGGCCCCTTGCTCCTTGGCTGGGGTGGCAGCCCCGGGGGGCGGCTGGTCCTCCCGTTCGCTTGGGTGGAACACGGGAGGCGGCCATTTGATGCTAATTTACTTGTGTTTATTTGTTTAGCAAATGAGGCGTTTGTTTTATGTTCAAATATATATATATGTAGGGTTTTAATCTAGATGTTTTAAACAGACGACAAATAAAAATGAGGCTTTGTGGGCATCTTGCTAGCACTGAAAAACAGAAGGCTAATGTCTGCAGTAAGCAGTACGTAACTATGTTAGATCTAGTGCAACCTTTCTACTTAAAGGAAAAGAAATTCTGCTTGCTCTAACATGAAACGCGAAAGTTTCCACCTCAAGCAACAAACCCATCTGTCAAAGCCAGTCTGCAGCGCGGAGCCCGGCTGGATGATCTGAAGGGCAGAAAGTAGGCGCGCTGTGTTACAAGCTTGCGTTTGTTAGCAAATAGCCTTTTGGTAATTTTTATCAACCTGCATGGCCCTCCTTTAAGGGAAACAAAATTAGCTGTGTGTGTATGTACTGCGAAGTTTAGCCCTGAAGAATAAGTTTTAAAGGCAGAAGGAAATGGAGACCTGCCAAGCTTGTTGGCTAGAGTCATGGACAAGAGCAAGGCCTGTCTGAACTGCCACTCAGTTTTTATTCTGCGAGTTTGCAGGGTTGGTGATTAGAGTGGCTTTCGCCCAATTATGCTGTGATTATTCCGCTGCACTGTAATTGACTGGGGAGATATGCTAATACCTGTCATTTGGGATGATAAAAGATGAGCGGAGGACGCAATGCATTATTTAGCTGGCTGTGTGATAGATGAGGGATGCGCAGAGTGCTTTAATTGCTGAGAAGAGAGGTTAAGCTGAACGAACGGATGAATTAGAAATGAGTTTTTTTATGGCTTGTGGAAAAGTGAAATAAAGGAAAATGTGCTTTAAAACTGTAGCAGCAGATAGAAGGAAACACAACAAGACGAGATCTTTCAGGCAGCTTACTCTCTTAATTTAAATATATAAGACAAAACACGGTTTAGCGTTCAGTAAATAGTAATAGCAATAATGATAAGAAATGCTGGGTGAGTTCATATCCTTGCCAAAAAAAAATTGTTGTTAAAGAAGCTGTTTTTATTTGAGGTGATATTTGGTAATTTGGAACCGTTTCAATTTCTCTGGCAGTTCCTTATTTCTGAGGACTGTGGTACCGCTGCTGAATATTTTGTTTTGTGTGCATAGGTCAGGTATAGATTTACATAAATAACATCATGCACACGTATACGTATATACACGTATAAAATCTCTTGGGTATATGTGTTATACAGTTAATAAGTGCACACAGAGAGGAGTGAGATAAAATGAATATTCATAACGATTGGAGGAGTGTAGCAATACAATTAGCAAGAGTATACAAATAACTCACAAGTGACAAAGCTCTTACCCTTTTGGGTGGGAAGGTCATTAGAAACTGTATCTTCTTCTAAAAAAATTACCTTTTGAAAAACAATGAAGGCAGCTGTAGTAATTTTCCCCCTGTGGCATTCTTTCCATTTATAGTGGCAGGACGTGGGCCTTCGCCCGTGGTTTAGAAAGACATTCGGAGTCTGTTCCATGAACTCATGTGTGGGATAGGTTTTTGAGAAGGACCTTCAGTTTGCAGTTTTGTGTGTACATCCTCTTAGCAGAGAGTTCGTCATCAACGTCCAAAAATGCAGTCGAAAGAATAAACCTCCTAAGTTCCATGAAAATGGATGCGCGCATTCAGGCTCTGTAGAAACAGTGAGACTTCCAGTACTGTTATTTTTTTTTAAAGTAATAATAATAATAAAAAAGTGGATTCTTGGAGAATATTAGCCCACCATTACACCATTGCAATTCAGTACTAATGTTCTACAAAAATAAGGCATCTGTGTGTATTGGGACCGAGCCTTTATAAAATGGAGGGAACAATCTCCCGTGTGGTTGACTTCTCCCTTAGCCAGTCTAACTGCCGTGAGGCTGCTGCTTATCCATTGTCGTACATTTTTTCCAGAAAATAATGGCTCCCGAGCCATTATTATTGAGTGATAACGGATTTGACTGGAATATCATGCCTGTTGAGCCGAATGCCAGCTTTAGACAGATGCACTGCTCTGCTGCTGAAGTAGGGTCTACGGGGCCTGATCACTCCCCCAAATATAATTGTCACCTTGTCTTCTCATACTTGCTGCAGTTCACCAAAATTTCTTTATGGCTGCTTTTCATCATCTTAGTTGGGGATTGGCAACTTATTTTACAGCTGTGCAGCCCATTGTTAACTTAATTTTTTTTTGTTAAGTTGGTTTTAAAAGAGCAGTTTATAAGGCAGTGTGCTGCTTTTATGGAGCGATTTATATTACTGTGTGCTGCTTAATATAATTTTTGTAAAATGACCGCTCGGATTTCGAAATGCGAGTGCTTCTGGTTGCGCCTTGGCTCCTTTCCATTAGCTGAATGGATGCAGCTCTCAGGAAAGCTGTGCATCTTTGAAGAGAGAAGTAGTAAAACGTTCTAACGTTATTGTTTTATGGAGTGTTATATAGAAAAATCCGACTTTTTAAAATCCCTTATTAGCCATTCTTAAAGATGTTGTAGGAGAAAGCCTGCTCTAGGTGGCTTGGCCTGCAGCAGCGCGTTCAACGTGAGGCCCTGGCAGCGCAGCCCTTTCAGAAGCGCCCCGTAGGCTGCGATGCCGGCCCCACTGCCCCTGCCCGAGGAGGAGGGAGAGGTCACGGCGAAGGGAGCCCTCGCCGAGGGGACCGCGCAGGATCTCCACAAGCAGCAGGGCTGTCTTCCAACACGGCAAATAACACTTTTTAGGGGTTCTAAATCCCTCCGCCGTTTTTGAGGTCTGTGGTTTTTCGCGGTTTCTGTAGCAGCCTGGGTTGCGATGACCCCCTGCAGCTGGGGGGGGAATGGGGCCCCGTCCTGCTCACTTGTAGGCAGCGCTAGCAGCCTGGGAAGGGATCTCATCCAACCGCGTGTGCCCAGCGAGCTGTTCGCATGCTTCTGTGTAAGTCATGTAGCCAGACAACCAGGATAAGATTACTAACTTTTCTTTTTCCACTCTTTTCTAGTCCGAATTCCCTGGAAAGCATTATTTTCACTCACTGCATTATGCCATGTATAAAGCATCAGATGACTTTCAGCGTGTTGTAACTATGAAATCAGCATGCAGTTTAAAGGATTTTCATTCTTATTGAACCATAAATTTAAACTTACCAAGAAAATAAAAATCACTTATGATATAACAGCAAAGCTGCGAGTGACCCATTTTTCAGTACCCAGCTTTGCCAATTAAAAGATTTGTCATTGTTATATATATTGGGTGTATATGTATGTGCGTGTACATTTGCATAAAGTTACATGAACACAGAATACATTAATTTCTGCGTTACAGCAGGATGCAAATGCCTGTCTATCAGAGAATTTCATTCTTTCTGCTGTGCCCTACCATAAGTATGGATGGGAAGATTAATTTAAAACAAAGAACAAAATACCTGAACTCAACACCTTGCTTATGATCAGCTGAAATTAATTATGAGAACACAACGTTAGTTCATAATAGTTAATCTTTGTTATATTTTTTTTTAAAACATTGTTAAGTCAATTGGAAGACACTGATCCTCAATTGTTGTTTGGCTTAGTGTTATTTCTCTACATTTAAGTATCTATAATTTAGATTCCAAGGCAAAAATAACTTTATTTTGCTACTGATAAAAGATGAAACATATTTGACTGACATTGGAAATAAGCGATAAGAAACTTTAACAGATCTATCAATCAAAACAGCGGTTTTATTTCTTGTATTATTAGCTCCCAAGGCTTTGCTGCAGCGCGTGAGAGGTAATTTCTTACCGTAGGCTTTTCTTACTGTGCACTTGATGTACTTCTGGGGTGGGCGGTGAAAACTGTACATTTTATTTTGTTTTCAGTGTTTCAGTCATAAGGTTTTGATGATCTCAGCTTGTTCCTTTAGTAGTTATGTCTGGGTATGATCTAAAGAATCTTCGAAACCCACTAAGACAATAAGAAACAGAGGTCATGAGAGAACTGAGTAATTTTTTAGACTTAAAAACATTGGGGGAGGGGCGGTGGGGGCAGAACCGATCTTATAATGCTTTATGAAAGCAAACCAACAACAACTCTTGAGAATTTCAAAGCATCCTTTCCTTTTCATAGTTTTCCATCAGGGCTCTATATACGTTTTATGGCACGGCTGTAGGCTCCATTTGTGAAGTGCATTCTGAATTATGTGAGTTATGCTTGTGTTGGTTTTTTATCCCTAGATCAATCCCAGTTGTGAGAGTTTATTGAAGCCTCTAGTGGGTGAAACGCAGGACAAGGAAGCAGAAGCTCCTTTGATTATGCCTAGGTAGCTAATTAGAAGAAGTGTCATCCAAAATAAGCTACTATGGAACCACTGAGTGCGGGACTGGGGAGAACACTTTGCTTGAGTCATCTGGCACGAACGTGGACCTCGTGTAGGTTTTTCTTTCAGGAAAGAGACGAAATCCTCTCCCCCCCCCTATTTTTAAATAATTCTAAACAGTGTCAGCCCAGATTCCTCCTACTTTGAATTTGAAATTATTTAGCTATATTAAAGTGAATGGACAGTGCTATGTCTACAGCCAGGCTCATGATTCCAGAGCTTTAGGTTTGTGTGGAAACCTCTCACATTGATTCTCTGTAGAAGAACATGAGTACAGCATTCTGGGCTCCTCATCCTATGCAGTTCTTTGTCTGTTGATCCCTTCAGATAGTTTTAACCACGTTTACCACCCAACGTAAATTACAAACTGTAATGGAAGTAATTTTGGTAGAGAAAGGTTTAGTGGTGTTTAGTAAGCCTGTATGGATTTTAAAGCACGTAATGCGAAACTCTAGATTTTAAGCACAGTATTTCTGTTTTAGTTGCCAGGTTAAAAAAACAATGCAGTTATCTACCTATTGTCATTATTTTTGTTTAAATAACGCTTTCAACTATTAAAGTGCCAGAATATTCAAAATTCAGTTTATTTCAGACCCATTGTGTTGTTAGCGTATTTTTAATTACTTTTGTCCTGACCAAAAATGACCGGCTTGATTTTACTCTTCTGTGCAAGCAGATCCCAAGATGATAAGCGCCCTCTGAGCGTGTTCCCTTCCTCAGAAGAGCCAGAGAGAAGCGATGGGAGCGATGGTTCATCAGGGTTTGCTTTGCAGAATGACTGCCTGAACAGGAGGGGTGGGAAGAACAGNGGAAAGGAAAAGAAAAGAAATTATCCTACTGGACCTATCATGAGAGACTATTTAATCTACTATTTCGTGACTGATACTGGCTAGAACCAAATGCTTCAAAAAGAAGGTATGAGATTCCTCAATGTACAAGTGCTGGAACTACTCCTTCACGTGAGAATTTATATTAATCTAATCATAAAAGTTCGTAAGTGGTTTAAGCTCTGAATTTCATCCTTCCCAAAACGTGTTCTCATTGCTGGCTTTTGCAAGAGAATATTCTTCTAGTTCATGTCAGTGTCCAGCTATTTTTTTTCAATCTTCTTAATTTCTTGTTAAAGTGAACCTGAATTCTGGAGATTGGAAGCCAATATTTGCCTTTAGTCATTACTGACGAAAGTTAACCACATGTTAGTATAACATCTATACTAGAATTTATGTTTTTGTTAGTTAATGTAATACAGTGGAAAGTATGCAGGTCACAATTGAAGAGTTTCCTTATCTCCAGTGGAAAAAGGCTTTTTGTTTCCAGAAAGAGAAAACTAGTATACAGTGTGAGAGGCTAAGCCCAAGATTTGGGACAGAGATGTTATTTTGAATTGGTAAGAACAACTGTGAATTAGAAGTGGATGTATAGGGAGAGCAAAAAATTACCATTCATCTCTGGCAGACAGTACCTTTTAAAAATCCTGAACATAGAGGACAATATAGTTATTATCCAGTGAAAGTCCTATATTGGGTGGCTTTACTTGATACTTTTTGTTTGTAATGAATTTGTTGTTCTGTGTTAAGCATACTTCAGAGGTTACTAAGTGATCTGGTATGTACTGAATGATGTCTGTGAGCAGCAGTTGCTGAGTCATGACACAAAGTTAGCATTTTGGTGGGAGATTGAAGGGGAGTATGAACAAGCTGTACGTGCAGCTTGGAAAAAAATGCTCCTGCAGTTCTCACCAGACACTCTCTGGAGCTGGCGAGCAGAAAACGCTGTTGTTTGGAGGTCTGAAATTCAGAGTTCTCATTTATTTTAAATGTTTCAGAGGTAATAAAACACTTTCTAGGAGTCTAAATGAGATGTAATGAATTTGATTTTAGGGGGAAGGGAATTTATTTCTGTGGTTGTTGCTTAATCAACATCTATTCTGCCACTTCACATCAGCTTCTGTCCTTTCCAAGTGAATTAGTTCTTTGGGCAGCACGTTAAGAGGAAGTGTATTGTTCTTGGCAGGGCGCTTGAATTTCTAATTACCAGATTCCTGCCTTAATTGCAATTACCTGGACACCCAGGCAGGGTGAACTTTTGGAAAAGAATGTAATTAGTGCAGAAGAAACCTTGCTGCCAACTGCTTGTCCGGATGTCTACACTAAGCAGAAGCGTGATAAGTTCACGTCTCTGCAGACAAGCTATCAATCCACAGAGAAGATGCCCAACTGTTGTACGAGCCTGTTGCAACGTATATGATTACTGTATGGCCTCGGACCTGGTGTGGAGTAAAAGAAAACTGTTCGTTGTTGTGTTCCCACCTGAACTGAGAGATGAAGGGGGACTTGTATGAGAGAAAGGCCTTCAGTTTCTTTGTTGTAGGTGCTCGCCAACACGGAGTTCATCAGGTGCAGAATTTGTTTAAGTAAATGGCTACGGTAAATTGTGGTCTACGTGAGACAAACGAGTTGCACACTGAGTAATTCAATTCCAGTAAAAACAAACAAATTAGGTCATTTCTTTCCAATAATGCTTGTAGTGTGCCATTCTTTGCATACAACTGCAAAAGCAAAATGTTACCAGCCCAAAAGAAATGCTGCAAAACCAGGCTTTTGAGCAGAGGTGGAGCCATAGTAAGGGTGTTTCTGAATACAGGTTGTATCCTGATTGTACGTTGAAATCACTTGGCTTAAGGGCCTCCGGAAAGGTTTGCTGCATCAGGCTTTTATTGTCAGCTCCCTTGTGTTGACTCACAGGAAAATTAAATTTAATTGATGAAAAGTAAGGGGGAAAAGAAGGATTATTATTTTTAAAAAGATTACTGAAAACTTGTCCTTCTCTAATTGTGTCCTTTCAATAATTCAGCTTTCAAATAATGTTACTGATGAGGAGATTGAAAAAATTCTGTGTTAAAATATTTTTTGTGCTGGGGCTTGAGTGGTTTGTGGGGTGACTTTTTTTCATTGATCCTTTTTAATTCAAGAACAAAATGAAAACAAACAAACAGCAACAAGAAAACACAGAAACATTGATGCGATTGATCCCTATGAGGTCAGGGATGGACAGACTTTGTCTCCATGGTGGTAGACTGCTCTAGCATACCGGTGTCACTTATTGGTGGGCTGAAAATAAGAGAAGCCATCAGATAAGTGCCTTCTGTTTTTATAGAGAAGAGTTATAAAACTGCTTTGTTCTTTCAGAAAAGCAGTTAAGGGCACTTCAAATGAACTGCTCAAATGCTGGGCTCCCCAAGCTCCTGTAATGGCGAAAGGGTTGTGATGGGAAGGGTGGTGGTGTAAAACTGTTCCAGCTGCTTTTAAACAGTGCGGGGGTAGAGGAGATGGAGGAGGTAGGCTGGTGGAGCAAAATACAACCCTAGTGCATAGTTACCTGGTTTAAATTCAATTACTGCGGTGTTCAAATCGTTAACAAGTACATCAATATGGCTTTTATTAACAGAAGTTTTCCTGTCACATATGGAGTGGTTGGCAGCAAGAACTTATTCTCAGCCAGCCTGGTCACATACACAAAACTCATTCAATTAGATTCCAGGGTTTGTTGCCCATTCCTCAGTTTTGCCAAAATAGGAGTGAGAATGCTAAATGCTTAGGGAGGTATTTCACGAGATTCAAGGTCAGCAAGCCTGACGGGCGGGCTCAGTACTGGGGGTTTTACACAGCTTTTACATGTTGAGTATGCAAATAGAAGATGCTTTGAAAAGTTGGGATATTGCATTGTTTTCATTATCATTTTCTCTCTATTCCCAGTCTAAATTTAGCATGTGCTCTTACCAATCACGCTCTTTTTTTTTTTTTCCCCCCAGACATGTAGTGTTGGAGAAAGTCACATTAGAAGGGATTTTTTCCTTCCTCTCTGTTTTAGTCACTTACAAATTTAGATGCTTCTTATGCTAGAAATTAATAGGCAGATATTAGTATTGGGCAGAAGAGTGGAGAGAATAATACTTGAGCACGTAGACAGAAGCTTCAAAGCCATGTTGTGATTTTCAGGTGCTGATGTTGAAACTCTGTGAAGAAGTCCTTTCTTTTCAAGCTTCTTGGAACTCTTGGAAAGTTACAGGTTTCTTACAGGATCTCAATCACCAGTCATTTTGAAAAGTCTTAGCAAGAGGCACGATTAACAAACATTTCATCTTGAACACTAAATAAGTTGTTTTTCCCTGTCCTTTAAAATGGACATGGAAGGGAAACGTAAATATATTAAAAGCATGTAAAAAAAAAAAAAGACAATTTGTCACTGTAGGATTTCTTCCATGTCTTAATTGGGATGATCTTATAACTGTAACACCGAAAGAGTTGCATGTGTGGTTATAGCTACCCTGCCTCGTTGTTATAAGTAATCTGAATCACGCTCATCAGAGCTCGGTCAGAGCTCGGTGCACAGTAGCCGTGGCCAGAGCTCCTGAAGACTGGTATCAGCCGAGCTGTTACCGTGGCCTTGCCTGATTGCTTCATGCAGGCTTTTGGATACTGGAGACCTTCTTAAGAGAGTTATTTTTAGCATTCTCATATTTATTTTAATTAGCATGTTTGCTGGTAAGAAGGGGCATAATTCTCCTTTCCCCTCCATCTTTCATTAGGAGCAAGCACAGGTTATCTTTGATTTTCTTCAGTGTTCGTATCTCTGTGCTCTTACTGCATCTCCTTTTGTATTGCTAATTCTACTTCCTCTCATACCTTTCTTTCTAAAAAAGCACATAGTGAATTTCACTGTTGAGGACCACTGGGAAAATAAAGAAAAAAAAAAAAAGAAAAAATTCACATCTGCTTTAATCTATGCCTGGAAACGGATGGATGGAGAAGCAGTACTTGTAACTGATAATTTTGCTCTTCCCTGTAAAGGTAAATTAAGACACAGATTCAAAAAAGTAAAAGTGGAGTGACATCTGGATGATCTTTTACTTCATAGTTACAGCAAGTCTTAATATTTCCGGTTAGAGTCACCAGGTGTGTAATACTGAAGGGCTAAGATACATCAGAAGCTTGTTTGGAATGAAGTAGTGAATGCTTTCAACTTCCCAGTTACTTAAAGGATAGAAAGGCCATCTCATCTGAGGATGAGTGGGGACTGTTTGTCCTAGGATGATTGCTGGTTCTGCACCTAGGCTAAAATAAATCTCTAATGTATGTATCTGTGTGCTGCTGAAGTGAACAGTGTAGACATTATGATTTGCACTTTGCTTCCTTTTGTTTTGAATTCAAAGGCCATCCCTAATTGATGGAGGTTTCCTTTACGATGCACTTATTTTCAAATCCATCATGCAGTGCTTGTGCTGCCCCTTGTCTTCTTGGATGCGCTGGTCTTTGACCCAGAACTGGTAAATGAACCCTGCAGGGAAATCATTAGAGAATTGGAACGGTTGTGGTGGAGGGACCAAGGGTCAAACCATTACCTCCCCGCAGGACCGTCGACTTAAATTGGACTTCTTGCTTTTCAGAAGCAGGTCAAGTGTCAGGGACGGCTGAAGTGGTCAGGTACAAACCAATACAGATCATGGACACAGTTCAGGCTTTTTTTACCTTAAGAAATTAAGGCTAGGCAGGATGGACTTAGTCTGACGATGCCTTCTCCCTTTCTCTTCTCTTTTCTCCCTTTAAAAAGTAAAATTAAAATCCCGAGAAGTCAATGGGAGCCAACACTCTGACACTAATGTGCTGTTTGTGATCTTTTGGCACATTCATAATTTTTTACAGTAGTTGGTTCACCTTTTTAGTCCGTCCTTGCAGAATTTCAATTTTGATTGAAAAATAACAAATGATATTTCCTAACAAGAAATATCTCCATAATTTCTACAATAAATATACCCCTGCTCTTTTTTCACTTTCTCAACTGTTCTTTGCATTTTTCACACTCTTAAACTCAACAGGAATTTAAAATGACCTTTTTCTGAATGTACAAAATAAATATTTCCTGCTTCTAGAGGAAAAAACTCCACAATAGCACATCTATGGCAATGAAATATAATGCTTAACATGAGAAAGCGTTTAATGATTTAGTTTAGAAATCTGTAGCCCTTGAAACATTTTATTTTTCTAACCCCAAAATTCCAAGCATGGTGAACTTAAATGTAAAATAAGCTTAAAATACCAAAAATGTCAAAAAGCTGTGAGTGTCATACTACTGAAATATAACCACAAATGCTGAAGAACAAAACAGTTTGTACGAAAAAAAGGGGGGGGGGCAGATTAATCTGTAAAACCTGAAGTTCTTTTCACTGCAACTTCAAAGCGCTCCCTCCACAGCCATGAGCTGCTGCGGAAGATGGTTCAGAGCCCAGGCTGGGTTCCTGCCTTCAGTAGCTCCCGCAGAGGGGAAATTTCCCTCTGCTGATGAGAAGCTCGTCCGCGTGTGCCTGCAATTCCTGGTGGAGAGATCCTCGTCTTCTGCTCCGGACCGGGTGGCCTGGAGCCGCTTGCTGACTTGCACACAGGAATAATTCACGAAGTACAGTTTGGGTTGGGGTATCCCTCTCTCAGAAGCACATGAGCTTGCGATCCGCCGGTCAGGGTGGTGCGGGGCTGAGACGTCGCCGTGCCATGCCGCTCCGTGCCGCTCCGTGCCATGCCGGTAGGTCCATTCCGTGTCCTCACAGCCGGGTGCTCCTGCGCCTGGCCCCCGGGGGCGAGAGGGAGTGATGGCGTTACAGCCAGTGCGTTTGAACATAGCTTATTACGGGCTGTTTTTCCCCGTAGATTGCACCTTCGTCTCCTGTTACGTGCAGGGTTCTTGTGGTTGTGATGATTGATCGTGAAGAAGGCGAAGAGGAAATCTGAATGAGCGACAGCGAGACTGTGGGCACTCGGGCCCCGGCTAGGCCGAACCTGCGGCCGGCAGCGCTGCGGGCCTGGCCACGTGCGCGCTGCCCGCAGGGAGCTGCGTGCTGGGGGTGAGGGCCCGAGGCGAGGTGCTGGGGGGCCGGGGAACCTCGGAGCAGCTCCAAGGAGAAGGCGCTGGAAATGCAGACGCCTCTCGGTTTCTGTGCTTGCAGAAGGGATTACGGCGCATCCTGTGCTCTGGCTGCACCTTGTCGGGTGATAGAGGGAGGCCGAGAAAGTAACCAGCTGGAATCAATTATCTTTTATTCCAGCTTCTTTCACTTCCAGCGGCTCTCTCCTCTCCAGCAGGCTAGAGCTGAGAAGTACACAATTGCCGGTGCGCAGAAAGAAATCTGCTTTTGTAACACCTCCGGTATTGTGTCTGGCGGGAGCCAGCTTAAAAGGGTAAGCAATTTGGCAAACAGCTCCTCGCAGAGCAGCGTGCGGCCCGCCCCACTCGGCCGGGAGCGGTCCTGTTTTGGGGTGGGCAGTGGCTGGTCGGGGGAGCACCGAACCGCCCTGAGCGCTGGGGAGGAGGAGGAGGAGGAGGAGAGCCAGCCGGCGGTCTGTAAAAGTGAATATGGAGAATTTCCATTCGCAGGAGCTGCTCCAGCTTTTGATGTTTATGATGATGAATGGCGTGTAATGAG
The DNA here is from genome assembly GCA_013399115.1 of Anseranas semipalmata. NCBI lineage: Eukaryota > Metazoa > Chordata > Aves > Anseriformes > Anseranatidae > Anseranas > Anseranas semipalmata. The sequence goes on along the minus strand of VXAA01004161.1, from coordinate 896,601 downwards.
CGGCCGCACAGCTGAGAGGAGCAGCTCTTTGAACACGGCTTTTCTGTTGTAACGTGTCGGTACTAACAGCCCGGCTTCCTTTGATAGGAGACGGTGGGCCAGGAAGCAAGCTGGAAGGAAAGCTCCTCACAGAAAGTATACAAGGCATCAGGGCTTTTGCTTGTCAGTCAGTCGTGCAATTTGTTGTAAAACGTGAGGATTCGAGATAGCGCAGATCGTAGTAATGGTCGTATTGGTCAAGTTGTAGCCCGCTGGAAAGATAGACATGGCCGTTTCCTTATGTCCATGCAGGGAAGATGGAGCATCCACTGGTGTTGAGTACCGTTCGCAAGAGGGAGCGGTGTTTGGGTTTTCCTGGCGGGTGGGTAATTACGTCCTCCATCGCTTCTCTGGTGCGGGAAGGGACCGTGACCAAGCGGTGCTCTGCCTGTTGTCAGGCGTCCCGCACTACCCGCTCGGTAACCCTAGAGCAGGCGGGCTGTACGTAGGGCCTGTTAAGTTACTTACTTTTAACTTAGTGGCACTGTTTCCGAGGTTGTGAACCTCTGGGCTTTCTTCAAGTCTTTACAGTTATAATCCAGCATAATGAATAGAAAATAAAAATATTCTGGAGATAGCATTGCTGATACCTAAATTTAACGTAATATTCTGAAAAGCTCTGCATATGAATCTTGAAATCGGTATATACTACATTGTAGTGTTAATTTATTTAAATTATGTCTAGCTTTACACAAATCTCACTTTTCATGTATATAGGTATGTATATAGATAGGTATATATGTGTATGGAAGAGGTAAGACGTTTTCACTTGGCTGTTTGTTAACTTCTGACGGGAGATAAAGGACTAGCACTTGAAACACTGAGAACTTTTCCCTTCCTTCTTTGCATGTTTGTACCCCTAGAATTACTGGTACTGTCCTCTCTCTGATTTAAAATTCAGTAACAAAAAGAAGTTAACACTAAATGTCATTTTATAATTGCAATAATGATCACACAGCTGTGCTTTCCTCATTTTGTAATGCACGTCAGGATCAGTTTAGGAGCACAGCCTCATTTCCTGCCCAGACGTAATGCTGGTGACCGTTATTACAGTAAGAAAGTTCTTCGTGTTCATTATGGCTGAAGTCAGGCGGATGCCTGGGCGGTGTAATGAAGGCCAGCGTAAAAGGATGCTGCAGTTCTGGGTTAACTGCGCGTAAGCTTTCAGTCAGCTTGGGACGCGTGCATATGGGTGTATGGTCAGCAGAGCTGTAGGAAGCTCACGCACATGTGCTTCTGTGTGTGTGAAAAACAGAAATAAAAAATAACTTAGATGTGCTATTCTTTCGTGAGTTAAGAAATGTTTTCGTTATTTATGAATATGTGAAATTCTGAGGAGGAGCTCTTACACTTAAATGAACCTGTGAGCAGCCCATAGAAAAGCAAGTGCCTGCAGCGCTAATAATGAGAACTGACAAGGCAATCCTGCTGTGTTTATTTATGACCTTCTGCCTTTGTTAGCTCTTGTGAGAAATTCCTTTCTAACCATAACAATATTGCTGGAGTTTGGCACTGTGCTGAGAAATCCTACAGAGCCCTGAGGCCCACTAACTGGCAGTGGTACAGCTCCTAACAGATTGGCATGATTGCTGAAATTTTTACGTGTTTTTTTCTTTATTTATTTCTTTACTTAATTCGTAAGACTGTTTGTTTGTTTGGTACATTTGCTTATTCTGACAAGCACCCTTCAGAATTATTTTGGGACTTTGTGACGATCCCAGCTTACTGATTTGCTTTTTTCCCCCTTTTTTGGTGGTCTTTCTATTGAATACCTCAGAGGATGAAATGAGCTTTCATTTGATAGTTCATCAGTTAGATCTTAGAAGTTGTAAGAAAGGCAGTGTTTTCGTTTTGTTTTGTTTTTACAGAAAGACAGCAGTACAGAAATGGTGCCCTATATGTAGTCTTTTCAGCGTGGAAGAACATGGACAGGGGACTAGAATGAGCGCTCAGGCAATACTGCAGCGAAGCAGCAATGACTTTGCAAGCCACACGGCGAAGCTTTGGTCGGGCTACGAACCACATTCTTCTCAAGCTGTATCCCTTACAAACCGTGACGTGACGCAGCTGGCTCTTTGCCCATCCTCCTGTCACACGCGTGCCCCCGCAGACCTCTCAGCCCTGCTCCCCGAGCTCTGTTATGTTGCTCAAACACAGGTTTGAAAGTCGGAGCGGCAGCAAGAGGTGGGGCTGCACCTGAAGTTCTTGCAGGGCTGAAGCCCGTCTCTGCTTCGTCTTGCAATGACTGGGATGCGGATGCGGACAGTGGTTCAGCGGTCTGCTGTGTGTGACGTGGGGGTTTCCAGGTGGGAGCAGCAACAGCAGGAGGGGAAGGGAAATGATCACTGTCTTGCATGGTCATGGCAGGCCCTCTTACAAGCCACAGTGGTGCTTGCTGGAGGGAGCCACAGCAGGTCCATGGCCTGGCAGGTGTTGGCGAAGGACAACTGGCACCTCACGTCCAGGGCTGGGTAATGCACGGTGTTACAGCGGGCCAGATGGGGACGTCCTCTTCAATATGGCTCCACCAAGTGTCCACTCACGGTAGTCCATGGCTGCCACATTTTGGCCAATGCTGTACGCTGCACATCCTACCTCTGCTTTCTTGGAGCTTTTCCATAGCATGTTTATTAGCATTGCATTGAATTGGTAGTTCAGTGGAATACCAACATCCTCCATCAAGCCAAGAAAATTTTTGGAGGAATGGTCTCATTGAAAGCTTTATCTAGAAGATCTTGGGACTCCATGTATTTTCTGTGATGAGAAGAAAAAGTTGCAACTTTCAAGCATGCCGAGGCACTCAAAAACTCATAAAAAGCTGGTTTTCACAATTCACCGTTGAAGTCTTTTCTCTCTATAATCTAGTACTTAAAGAGCAGCAGTAATTGGTGTATGGCTTTTTCTGTAGATTGCGTAGTCTATATGGTTTAAGACTTCTGTCGTGACTTTCCCTGTTCCTCCTCATTTGTTGGAGTTCAGAAGTGTGCCTAAAACTGCGAGCCTGCTGGATAAAAGATTAGCTTAATGTACTCAAAGATCAGGACAACCATGTTGTTATCTTAGTCTCAGGATAACTCTTCCCACCCCAAAAACAAAGTTTGTAAACCTCGGCGAGGACAGCATGCTTAACAGGAGGCAGGCGAGGGTATTGGCCTTTGCGAGTTTTTTCTTAAGGCTTAATTGAAGGAAGCACTCCAAGTTATCCTTCCCTACTAGTGTAATCAAGATACTATTTCAAAAGAAATCTGAGGCCGAGACACCTTTCTAAGATTTCAAAAGCCTTTTGAAATTTATACAGAGGTTTCTGAAATGTAAGTTCTACCCAGGTCTGTTAAAACCGTATCATCTCAAAATATCATGTTCCCCTGCAGCTCAATTATTTTGCACAATGGTGTGCCCAACCAGTACTGAATTACTGTGAGGAGCTGTGAACTCCAGAATTTGGGGTGATTATGGAATCTGGTTCTAGCTAGTGTGTGCGAGAAAAGAGCTGAAAGTTTTTCTGCTTTCTTACTGCCTTGAATTTCGTTTGCCATCCTTTTCCCAGGTTACTTGGAAATGAAGAGGTGGGAGGGGTGAGTGAACAGCTCTGGAAGCATAATCATTTGATTTTGCTGCCATGGCCCATAGACCTCAGAAAGGAGTGAGCAGTTTGTGTACTTGTGGGTGTGCGTGAAGCAAAGCAGAGCCAGAATGATCCCTTGTTTGTTTGCGCTCTACCGGTTGTTGAACTTGGCACCCCTGGAGCCGTGTTAAGTTCAGAAGAACGAAAGAAAGCCCAAGAGGGAGCATCATGGGAGAGTCCTGCGTGATGCCAAGGGAATGAGTCTGGGGTGGCAAATTTAGCTGAATTTACTGTGGTAAACATTGTGACACTCATTTCTGCCTGGTCCCCCAGTATAATGCAGCGTATCCAATTGGCTCCAGTTTTGATAAGTGAGACTTTGTTGATTAATACCGTTCTCTGAGGCAAGTCTCCTTATTCAGCCTCTTAAAAAAACAGGCATTTCTAACGTTTACCACTATTCTTGGTGTATATGTTTTTCTCCTGCTTTCAGAATGTGATTCGAGAGGAAGAGGTGGAAAGTTATTGGAGCAGTTGTGTTTTTGAAGTTTAAGATGTGTCTCTGGCTTGTTTACCACCTCATGTAATTGTGGTATTTGGTTACACAGATTCGTCAGAGAGAGAGAGAGAAGAGAGGCACACGATGATGTATGCACAGTCCCTAAGCTGATGAAAAACTGTGTTTTGTAGATCTTTATTCTTACGCTAACCTGCTGGGACATCTCCTTTATCAAACCATGACTCCTATGAAGGGTATTAATATGCCAAAAAAAAAGGAAGCACTGTAGATCAAGAGCTTCTAAACTTTGGGTGTACAGGTTCATCAGTTGTTTTTACTCTTTATTGTGGTCCATGTGTAGCTTTGGGCTATCAGAACAGCTCACTTGTGATCAACTTGCCTAATTTACTGTGGGGTGGAAAGGTCTGTTTTCAGTGACCAGCAGGCGATTGATGGACCAACGCTCCTTCTGTTTTCTCAACTGCAGTCTCCAAATCAAATAGTGTTGTAGGTCCAAACTTATTTGAACAGCCTGGCTGATGCCTTCTGAGTGCAGTGTGGGGTAATCTGAGAAGCACATATGGAAAGACATTAACTTATAATGGCAAGGTAGGTGTGTTGTGACTGAGTAGTAAACAGCAGTAGTAAGCAGTAAGGTACATTGAGCTGTGCGAGGTTGTGTGGCCATATTTAAAGAGCTCCTCCTCCATGAGCTACCCTGCATAGACCTGTTGAGAATCTCTGCGCTGCAATCAAGTGTAGGCATACTGCAGTATAGACATGTTGTGAATTTTATCACATTTCACGTTACGGTATCCTGAAGCGGTATTTGCGTCTTGCTTGAGCTGCACCTGCAAAGTCTCAGGTTTTTGAATATGTAGTCTCAAGACAGATGGTCTATTTCTGACTGCATGTGCTGCAAGCTTCCACAAGTATGGAAGCCAAAGCAAATGGAATAAAGGGAGTAAGCAATAATTTCTAATGCACGTCACTGCTGCTCCTGCTGAAATTTTAGTTTTTTTTTCAGATCCATGGACCCGTGTATTCTTCTGGTAGCGTCTTGTTCTTCTGTCTCACGTCCTTTTATCCAAAATGATATTTGTCTGTGTCGTGACTCAGTACTCCCCTTCTTGCCTGCTTGTTCAGATTTCTTTCAAAACCAGTTAGAAAACAGAGCAAGCAGGTAATGGGAGGGGGAGTAGGAGGCATGTCGTGTTTTCCTTGTGGCTTTGTGATGCTCAGTTCAACACAGTGTTAAGACAGAAGCACAGCTGGAGAAGCAGATTGGATGGACCAGCCGTGCAGTTGTCCGATGGCCATGCGAATTTTAAGCTTACTGCAGAAAGGAAGAAGGATGGTCATCTCCAAAACAATAAGCTCCAAAGAGCTTGGAAGGTTCTAGATTAATGCATATTTATCTTCAGTCTGCTTCCTTTCTGTTTTATCCTGCCAATTGAGCCTGCCTTCTCAATGGGGAAGTAGTAGCAGTACGTAATCTAGCAAATGATTGTGAGCCAAAGAGGTGCAAAGGAAGGAAGTTCTTACGTCTTACCTCATTGTTCTTTAAATGAAAAAGCTTAGCTTTAAGGGAAGGGATTTCATGGTTGTGTATGTTTGATATTGACACTGAGGAGACTGAATGAGTGGTAGTATGAGTATGACTAGATTTTATTAGGTTGCTGTTACGCACATTCAACTTTTCTTTCTTAGACTTGGGGGCAATTTGTTGTTTTCATTGATTTGGCTGCTTTAAATGATGATAATTTATTTGCTGTAGCTATGAGAGTTGTTGGCTGAGAATTTTTCTTTGCTATAATACTGAGGAAACAAATGGCTCCTAAGGGTTCCTGGCTTTTTGTTTTTAAATTTTATTCCCAGAAATTCTACGTGCTAGGCATTCTGCTTCAGAGATAAACAGCGAAGTTTGCATCCTGAGAGATGCAGTGTTATTGTTTTCCTGTTCTGGAGATTTACTGTTTACTTCCGATATAAAAAAGTATAGTTGTCAGACAAGCTCTGCATCTTACCTCTTTACAGTCCTTGCTAGACTCTGTCAATTTGCTTTGATAGCACATGGGTCATTACTATTTATTGGTTCGTACATGGGAGTCGATGTTTGTAAAGTATCAACTTTTTTATGCCATTAGGAGATTTCTTGATGCAGCTGGAGACCTCAGGAGTCCCCTTCCCATTAACTGTCAGGGAATTACAGACCACATAATGACTGGCACTCAACGCTGCCAGCGAGGTGCGTGGCTGCCGGTGTTTTCATGTAGTTCTTGAGGCTACTGTGTCAGTTTTGAATTTCTAATTGCCCTCAGTTGTTTTTGCTGTAAAGCTCCTGTCTGGACGAGCAAGTAAGATCCCATGGTGGAGCAGTGTGACTATCCGTCTTTGCAACTTCTTCTGATCTCATGTCTGACAGATGCGGGCATGTCAGAGGCTGTTTAGATTGCTGTAACGTGGTAGCTGATCCATTCGTAGGGGTTTGGATTTGCAGGAGCCACAAGGATATAAACCAGTTGTATGTCACCCAAAGAAATGGAGAGAAATTATCAGTGTAAAATAGTTAAAAATACATACAATAGTTTAAAATACACAAGAATAAACTTTGCCCTGAATATACACAGGGTTATGCTCGGATTAATTCCTAAAAAATTAATGTACTTTTGGAAATAAGTTCCTGTGGTGTGGTCCAAGTCTACCCAGCTATGAGCACTGGATTGAATTTACGGTGGTCAGATCTAGCTTTTCTTCTTGGACGTCTGTGTCAGGTCAACAGTTGTTTGGTTTTGGCTTTTGCTTTTAAATTAAAGTTGTCTTGCAAACAGAGATCCCTTACTTGTTAAAGCAAATGCAGTAAGTAATGATTTTTTTTTTTAAATGAATTGGGAATCAGTTGCCACCGTGAGATGCCGTATTCCGTAGAACGAAGTCCCGCTGCTGGTTAGGGCAGCAGCCGGGCGGCTGGTTGCATTTCCTGACCCGCACGGGTCGTGCTGCCACAGCGATGCTCGCGGTCAGCCAGGGTAGGAGCTCGTGGGCAGGCGCGCACAGTTGGCTGTTGCCTGCTGAAAGGCTTCTCTGTCCCCGGCATGGAAAGCCAGCAGGTCAGATGGCCCTTCCTGAGAGACCCCTGAGGTAGTTCGGGCACGTGGGTCCTGGTGTTCGAGTGAGCAAAGTGGGGGCCGAGTCCTGCAGTCGGCTTTCCATAGATCTCAGCCCCTGCTCTGCCTCACCATGTGTGCTTTGGTGTTCATATCGTAGGACCAATACCTACCTGTGGGACCTATACCTTTAAAAATATATATATAAATATATATAAACTGTTTGTTTCTGACTTCACAGTGAGTCTACTTAACATCCCTTCCATTTGTCAGAGGAAACATTCCCATTCACTGAGTGTCCAGAGAAAACCCGGGCCAGTTAAAGTCAGCACCAAAATTCGTATCGGCTTGAGTCAACCTGTTTAAAATAACAAAAAAGCAAGCCTTCCTTTGTTCTTTCTTTGTTATTTGTTAGGACTAACTTTTCTTAGAAACAATGTTTTCTGTGCAGCTTTAATCAGAGGGATTTTTTTAGGACTGGGAATTAATTTCATATCCAAATTAAAAATAAGAACTGTCCAAAACAGTCATTTGCTTAGTGATTAGGTAGTAAGCTGTGACTTGAATCTGGTTTCCCAGGTTGTCTTTTTGTAGATAATTTCTTGAATACTGGTGTGATTCCAGAATCCCACACGTTGAAAGAGAGAGGGCAGAGCACTGGCACGGCATTATTTGCTTATACTCTTTCTCAGTTGCTTAAGTGAGTATAGGGCTTTGGGGAAAAAGATTTTGCATCCTGGGGGACTTCCCTGTGTAACTTCTCAGAGAAGGTATTTGATGCTGATAGGAGCCTTGCAACACCCAAGGTGTTTTAAGGAAGTGTGTGCAGATTGAAGGAAACGTTTCCCTAGCAAGTGTGCCTACTACACACCACTTTGTCACTAAAATTAGTGCTAGAAGTGTTTTTACCATATACTTAGAATTTCCTTCACCTAGAATGGTGCATGAAAAGTTTACTATATACAGGTTAAAGTTAGCAACACTGAAACTTAGTAAGTGGAATGAAGTAGGTCTGTCAAGCACTATGACTAGCTAAAAGTACCTCTGCCCAAATACTATCAAAGTTTGGGTTTGTCTTGCAAGCAAGTTTTTCATATGAAGCAAATCCTTTCCTTACACAAGTCCCGTTAAACAAGATCTTTTCAAGGACGTGCGTGGAATCTGTTTGGCGTGCTTGGCAGAGGTTTGCATCGCACCTGGCCAGGAAGGAGGGCACCTGTTGAGGGGTGGGAGCCTCTGAGCACGAAGGGGTTTTCCTCGTGGTCCCCAGTGCTCCTGCCTGTGCGATTTTCCAGTCGTGCGGCAAAGGGGAGGCTGTTAGCTCGCTCGCTGTCTAGACAATGTGACCAGCAGGGCCTTTGGAAGTCTTCTTGAAACGTGCTATTATAGGCTTCTTTGTGATGAAAAGAGGTCTTACAAATATCTTGAAATTTAAACAGAGCTATTGTGGGTTTTTTCTTTGTGTGCGTATGTGTGTTTGTCAGCCAAGCGATTTGTTCAAAGTTAATCTCAATTACAGAGCATATTGTTCATAATCCCCCACGGTTCCAAAACAATAGCAGAGTGGATGTCTACTTGAATGTATATTTACATACTTATATGTAAAATATGTTTGTGTGTATATATAATTTCACTTCTAAAGTGGTGATTCGTGTTGAGGAAATGGATATTTCATGCAGGATTCTGTCTTTTAAGCAGTACCATCCTCCATCCTGATGAAAATACTGCACAAAGGCCTGAGCCGAGTAACTGCGGCGTGGGTCCTGCAGGCAGCCGGTCGTTGCAGTTCTCCACGCTGGCAAAACTGAGGGCCGGGTAGAGCCCGTGGTTTTCAGCTGTAGGTGTTTAGCAAGGGATTCCTTTAGTAAAACCTTGTTTATGTTTTATGGCTGCTGGGACAGTCTCAAGCAAAACCAGCAACTGCATGAAGTGTTTGCAGTGTAAATTTTTGCTCCATAGTGAGTGCTCTAATCCTGTCACACTCCGTGTGTGAAATTGTGATGGTCTCCTTTTTGCTGTTTATTGGATCTAGGAGTATTCCTTAGTTAAGTTAAAGATATATTATATTATATTATATTATATTATATTATATTATATTATGTGTGTGTCTGTGTGTTTTTTCTTGTGCTCTGTTTGCAAGTAACTGCGGGTTTCGTGACTCTGCAGTTTACTTCCTTCTACCCCTTGCTGGCTGCGTTGCAATTGTAAATTGTGTGCTATTCCAAGAGTGGCTCTCTTGTCAGCCTGATAAGATCATACCACCAGGAAGGCATAACATTATAATCCTGAGCACAATGTGATCCTGTTCATTTTAGCTCTTGTACTTGTCACAGGGACAAGAATAAAGGTTGTGCATGGGTGGAAGGTGAGGCTAGAAGTGAAGATAGTCAGAGATAAAATACTTAACTAAAAGAGAGAATTTGTGCACGGGGACATTTCAGTTTATAAGGAAGGTGTAATCTAGAAATGAACTTTGAAAACTGTTTGGGATGTCATGAATAATCCTGAATGTAAAGCTGACATAGAGAATACAGAATTTTGATGCAGGTTTGTGACGGAGGAAAAAAAAAATGTCCTCTATTTTTCCCTAGATTTGGTATCACATTTGAAGATCTGGCCATACTGATACCATAGGCAAGAGTAGTAAAATTATTCTTCAAGAACCAGGTCTGTATAACAAGAGGTTTCTGGTAATTCTAGACTTGCTACGTTTTACTCAAAGAAATGAGTGCTTTCCAGATAAAACCTCTGAAAAGTGGCAAAATTTAAGACATGCCTTAGGGTATGGGGACTTCATCCCCTTAAAAGAATCCCTGCAATTACCTAACCTGCCAACTTTCCAACAAGATAAATGGAAGCACTGTAGCTTGAAGGTGCCTTGGTTTGAATGAGATGCAGTAAGTAAGGTCTCTCTGTTCTTTACAGGCATCATAGATCTGATAGTACTTATAAAAGAAGAATAGAGTTGGTGCCCTGCTGACTAAATTGTCCTCTAGAGGAGTATTAGTTACAGAGCTTCTTTGTTAACTAGGCTGTGTGCTTAAACCACTGTGAATTTCTCTTATTAGCAGGCTTTTTAATAGCTTTACATATGGATATGCTAAGTAAATGCACGTATATCCATATAATTTACATATATGATGTGTACGTGTACAATATCTGCTATATAAATAAATGTTTGTGATGTGGAAATTGCCCGACTTCATTACTGTTCTGCTACGCTGAGGAAAAAGCCAGCATTAAAATACTGATAATAGGAGAACAGAAAGCCAACTTCTGCTCTTTCGGTCTGGGTGCTTCCCATAAAGTCTTTCTTCTTCTTGTCCTTAATTTCCCAATTAGCTTTTGTGGATAACAGAGATGTTTCTAAAGCCTTTGTATGCTGGAAGTTTCCCAGTTGCTCACCAAGTCGTGCTTTCTACCTGAAAAGACTAGGTAAGGCCCTGAAGTGTATGGTAGTGAAAAATACGCAATACTGGTTCGCAAACGACCCTGCACAGAACGGCTGATAATTATCTCTTTAGCCCACCGTAACACAAAGGAAAGCTCGTGCGGCCTGGCACAGGCACCTGCATAGACAACAGCCTTTCGTGCAGCCTTCTTACCAGCTTTGGCGACCGATGGGTTCGCACTGTACGGTAACACCCTCGACGGACGAGCTGGGTGGACTGGGCGCATTCCTGCGCGTCGCCCGGCCCCGGAGGGCAGCCCCGCGGCCTGTGGTGCCTGCGCCCGTGCGCGGCCCCGCTGCGGCCTGCCTGGCTGCCCCGCTCTGTGCGCTGCGGGAGGGAGGCCCGGTTCCCTGCCTGAAACAGGCCGGCAGCGAGCGTGAGCTTTCCTCTCCCTCTTCTCTGCTTTTATGAATGAGTTGCATCAGGTTCGCGAGGAAATCCCTTGAAGGCATGCACTTGAGGAAATGCCTGGGACTTGTCAGTCACTCCACCCCCACGGGAGATTAGCAAAACGAGAAGTCATAATGCGGCCCGATGGAAAAAACGAACGTGGTTCCTGTCCCTGCGTTCTTCCACGCGCACGCACAGCCAGCCAGGGAGGTGCTGGGGCGAGCTGTCACGTTCTGCCTCGGTCTCTGAACGACAGACGGTTTCATCGCGGACACTGCTAACTGCTTCATGGCTCTTCCTTATTTTGGTTTGCTCGTTTTTCGAGTACTTGGTGCCTTGCTGCGACAAGTGAACGCTTTAATCCAAAGACCATGTAAAAACTTTCTTATTCTAAACATAAAACCATGTGTTCTGTATCGCTTATCAGCTGGGTGCCTATCTATTTTTTTACGCGGAATTTGTATTCATTTTGAATAGGCTCTCTTCTGCTGCATTCGGCTTTCAGGGTTTCATTATATGCTTTTCAGCAGCATTTGTTTTATCAGCACTTCCTGCGGCATTTGTTACACGTTACGACAGCATTGATTCCATTTAAAAGAATACCGTATGATGTATGGAAAAGCAGTAATTGCTTACCTGTTTGTCAGATACATTCTACTGTGAAAATCTCTAGCGTTACTGTATGTGGTATCAAACAGTGTTATTTCTTGTTTACATTTTCTAAAGTTAATAGTTTCAAAAAAGAAACAATGAAAATAGTTTATTGCCAGCATCACAATTAAATTTCCCTTTTGTAGGGCCTTGGAACTCTATTCTTAAGTGAATGAAGAGTTCACACAAAAACTAAGTTTGAAAACTTCAATCTTTGTTTTTTGTAGGCTTAATGAAATACAAATACAATTTTGTGCTTGTCAGAAAAAGCAAAATTAAGCTGTGGTGAGAGTAGTGCCTGCAGTCTTGTGTCTAATTCACATTTGGAAATGAGGTCTGTGAAGTGTCCTGTAGAGAGCTGAGCTGGGTCAGCTGTATTTAAGTGCACCTTTATGCCCAAGGAGTTATAACACATAGCATTCTAGGTGGCTTTTTAGGAATGTTTCTGATGTTTAAACTGCTAATCCTACTATTTCCATGCCTTGGAAGGCTGACACTCTGTTAGGGGAGACTAGAAGAAGCCCCTTGTAACGGAGATCAGGCAGCACTCTTACGCCGAATACAGCACTTTGAATTTTGTCCAAGTTGCGTAACTTCTAAAAATAACTTTATTTTTGTTATGAAAATGAGATAGCAGTGAGTCCTTGCTTCTTGAGCTCTTCACCCAGGCAAAGCCCAGCTGTGTTTGGACTCCTCAAATGACTGGTCCTGTTGTCTCCAGTGGAACTACTTCCATGAGTCAGGCAACTGAAATCACTATCAACCAAAGTAACATGCTCTGTGTCATCCCAATTACTTGAAGCCCCAAAGGTCATCTCACGATTTGCTCGTATATGTGAAGTAGCTCTGTGCCTTAATTCACTAATAGAAATAGCAGCGTGCTCCCTAACTTGCGTCTTGCCAACAGTTGATGGAGGCACAGCTATCTTTGCGCTTTTCTGTTTGCATGAGATCTTTTCGTCATGCTTAGGAATTAACATTTTTCCTGAGAGTTAAGGGGCACACGCTTGCTTTTTCACAGCATTCTTGTTTTTTCTTATCTGATTTTACAATGATTTAAAAACAAATTACTCCCACAGATCCAAAGATGAGTGTAACTATAGCTTTAGGGAGTTTAGTTAGAATTCAGATGTCCTTTGACCAGCGGAGGAAATGTCTCATTGAAAACATTGAAAATGCAACAGTTATGAACTGAAATGGAGAAGCTGTTTTGCAGTGTACTCAAAATTGAAGAGAAACTGTGAACCTGGATGCTAGTCAAGCTGGTATTTGATAGAAGTACAGAAGCAGCCTTTCTTACTGCTAAGTGGCCAATGGGGTCCTGTATTGCTGCGTGGGGCAGGGCCCTACTTTTGTCTCTCTTCCGCAAGGCGAAGGAGCTGAACGCAAGTATTATGAGGGCTACGTATTCTATACCCTTCTTCTGTCAGTTTGATGATGGTTTAAAGAGTGGAGGGTATAAGCTGTGATTCTAACGGGAGCAAACCCCAAAATGAAATACTGTCTGCAAGTGAAACTGATGTATTATTTTCATTAGCTTTGGTATGCTCAGGCAGAATTTGTGGGATTAATTTTGAAAGCTTAATCCAGATGGAAAAGGTTAAATTCAATGTTGAGTGAATTTGGTTCCAATTCATTTGTTACCCTTGCTTGTTCTTTTTCTCAAAAGAATTAGAGATTAAGCAGAGAGTTGTACATACTATCCTCTTTTTCTGCCATCATTTAACTACATGAACCAGCATTAAAGAAAACCTCATAGTTATCTGTGTAATAGGTAAACAAATGGACCTCGTCCCCATGCTATTTCTTATGTCCTATGGCTCATGTATTAGTTCCTACAACTACTTACATTCTTTTTCCTTTTTTTTCTCAGGATTTGTCTGGATCCATTGATGACTTGCCGACTGGAACTGAAGCAACACTGAGCTCAGCTGTTAGCGCATCAGGCTCTACAAGCAGCCAAGGGGAGCAGAGCAACCCTGCACAGTCTCCATTCTCCCCTCATGCTTCTCCACATCTCTCTGGCATCCCTGGGGGCCCATCGCCTTCCCCTGTAGGCTCTCCTGTCGGAAGCAACCAGTCGAGGTCTGGTCCCATTTCTCCAGCAAGTATTCCAGGTAAGTTTGTTCCAACAAATAAAATCAATAGAAAGGTTTATAATTATTGAAAATATATATTTTTAGTTTGAAAATTCATTGGTTTAGGATAATCCTGCATTTTCAGGGTTTTTTTCTGCAATAAAAAATGCATAAATAAGTCGGGGATAATTTCAGCTACCAAGCCCTCAGAGCTCTCAAAATTCTGAACTTGACTGCACATGTGTATTTGTTAACTGTCTTTTCATGGCCCATTCCAAATGATTCTAATTTTCGTGCTTGGTTCATTTATCATCTATCTGTCACATTCCTCTGTGTTATTTACAGGGTCCCTTTTTTATTTTTACTGTGTATTTTTGTTGTCTTCAGCTCTTGGAGTTGTATGGTGGCTTAAGCACCCTTAGTATGAGGCAGAGATTTTCCAACTCTGTGTAGTGAAAACGTTATTTGGGGTATGAGTGCAAAATTTTTTATGAGATATTAATTTATATTTGCAAAGGTCAACACATTACTAGGAATTCAACCCCACTAGTAGTAATTTAAATGATGCTGGTATGTTTGCCACTTGCTGTCTTGTGCCACAAGATTATTAATGTACATTCAGAAATTTGTGAAAATCTTTTAAGGTACCCAGAAGAAAAAAAAAAACATGTTTGTTATTTCAGATGAGTTTGTTCTTTTTTTGATGCTCAGATTTTTTATTGTTTTCTGACATTCTGAATGCTAGAGAAATTCCTAAGAGTAGAACAGTGCTAGTATTCCCCTGGGGTGATACCAGTAGCTGACAAAACCACAAAAAATCAGCATGGAGCTCAGTTAAAAAGCAAAAATAGTGTTGTCTTTTCATTAGATGTGCTGTAGACCAAATGCAAGTTTAGATGTAGTGAGCAGCGTGTGTTTTGGTATTCAATACAAAGGTTTGCGAGTGAAATGTACATGCCTATTTATACACAGAGGTCAAGCTAGATAAGCAAAGGGGAGTAAGCTCAGCACGCCCATGAAGGTTGCATCCTCAGTGAGTGTGTCAAGCCCTGATCTGCACACGTGCCCTGCAGTCATTTCTTTCCCCTCCAGCCACTCTGGCTGGCAGCATGTGCTCAAGTGGAGCAGGAACAGCAGGACGAGTGGTGGGACAGGAGCCTTCTGCATTACAGGCAGGACGGTGACCTTGTAGTCGCAGCGCATCTCCCACTGAGTGGCGTAGAAGCCCTTCCCTGTTGTTGAGTGAAGACAAATAGTCCACCTAGCAGGAAAGGTCGCTGATCCCAGTCTGAGCTAATCCTTGCACTTTACAATCAGGACCCAGATTTGGTGGCTTTACAGGAAGGTCTTGACTTCTGTTTGTAGACTAAAGTTCAGTTTCTTCAAAAATTCTCAGCTTGATTAAATTTTGAATATCTCTAAACAGTCAGTTTCAGGCAAATAAATTGATTGATGTTTTAGCGGCCTGGTTGCTGAACAGGGGAACAGTGTTGTGAAGTTGGAAATAGCGTTATTGTAACCATGGCAGATAAGGATGTGAGTGGAACACTTTGTAGGGAGAAGTAATAACTTTTATCAAACCAGTTAATTCCTTTGGGATAAAAATAGAAGGGCTTTGGTCTGAAAGGTCAGGGTCAAAGTCACTTCACTTCAGCTGAGCCCAAAAGCTTGTTTTTGTGACCGGCCTAATGAAAAGTATTAGCTCTTCATACAAACCGTGTCACCATTTTGAATGCCAGTTTTCTAGTCTGTTACGGTTACACAGAGCACCTCTTACTCAGGAAGCATTTTTATGAATGGCACTAAATCAAAATCGCCTGCTGCTGGTTCCCCAGCTCGGGCAAATTCCCGCCGTCTGTGGCTGTTTTGATGAAGGTGAGCTCTCAGGTGAGAGCTAATGCCTTGCTGTCTTCTGAGCAAAACCAGGCAGCTGCGTTAGCTCTGCTGCTGCTGTTGCTTTTCTCAAGCTACAAAATGAAATGAGTAAAACTGCTATTTAAAACCCTGTGACTAGTGGGACGCTGCTGGGTGCTCAGGTTTTCGAGCCATGTGAACTACGCTGCGCTCATCGTTCTCCCCATTCACCTAGCTGCATTCCCACCCTTGTGCTTCATTACTAGGATTTTGTAGTTTTTTTTCATCTGCCGTACTCACGAGACACTGGAAAAAAGTAATACAGAGCTTGTTTGCATTTCTGGGGCTGTTTGCAGTGTTCGGGTTGTAGCTGTTTTTCAACATACATTGTGTAGTCTAGCGTCTCTCCTTTAATAATTTTGTTCACTGCTCTTTTCCTCTCCCTTCTCACCCTACCCTTGTTTGTTCTGACCTCATTCCTCTCCTATTACCTCCTGCGATGTTGTGCCACAGCTTCTCCATGTGACATAGATTGGCTCTTTCAATCATTCTCTCTCCAGCAAGTTATTGTAAAATGAGCAGCTGTTGTGTTGCTGATAGCTATGGCTAGGGAAAGCCAAAATGTTGCAGGGGGTTCTTGGTGGGAAGGCCGTTAAAATAAAGGTGTTGCTTTCCCAGGGTTTGCTGGAAGAGAAGCATCCTTTTCCTGATGCCTCCTTCACTGCAACAAAATTGACGACTAATTTAACATCAAAAGGGCAGACAAACAGGCAGCCCCTTAATAAACCTCCCAAATGGCTGATTCAGTTCCACTGCCTGTTTAAGCTGCTTCCCCACCCCACTGCAAATCTGTCTTCCCGTATTGCTTTCTATCACACATTGTGAATTTCATGGGAATGGACTGGCACAGGCAACACTGGCATTGGCACATCCCTAGCTCAGTGGGCATTTCCTTCCTGTACTCTTTGAAATACTGGACAGATATTTCGTGTGGTAAGTGGCACACATATACAGCCTTTGTTTCCATGCACGTTGCTGGAATAGACTGGGGAGATTAACCCCTAAGAGCAGAAAAAGCAACTTTGCCGTGTTTTGTTTTGAAAGAGCGTTTTATCTCAAAATAGTTAACACTTCTCTTTCAGACACATTTTTGTTACAGAACTGAAATCTTACTCTTTTGTGATTTGTAAAGATATAAAATGATATTCTGATTTCCTATTAAGAGGATCATTACTCTGCTTTGCCAGAACTCCTGATCTCTTTATTTTGTGGCCATCTTTGTAATTAAGGTACATGTTCTTCCAAAAAATGAGATACGTTGCCCTGCACTGCTTTAGGTCTTGAACTGTGCCTGATTCAACCCTAAACCATTAGTGGAAGCTGACACAGCACATCATCAAAATGCACTGCTGTTGCCAGAAGATTTAGTGGATGTNCTTGCTCCAACCATTCCGGTTTACTAACAAAGCAAAAATGTAAATAGGCTAAACTACACTTTCTTCCCCTCAAGCATCCCCAGTTTTGATCTCACTGGCCAAAGGCTTTTGTCAGCTCTTTCTCCCTTGCGGTGCAAGCAGCAAAAATTTTTAATATTAAGAGTTGTGTGGAAGATTGCTGATAGGCCAGGGATCCCTTAACCCATGATGGATGAGCAGATTTTGTATGAGTTAATAGATTATATTATTTTTAAACCTCTGCAGCAATTTTTATTTGTATAGAAAATAAGAGTTTGCTATACTAATAATAAAAAGCAAATGTTGTCTATAGAAATACGTAAAAGTATTTTCACATAGATCAGTATTTTGACTTGCACTTTTATTGCATTTACTTTCTGAACAAACAAGGTTATTTCACTCTGTTAAGCATCAACTGCACTGTACTTTTTATTATTACAATTATATTGATGTCTTCTTTCACAAAGGAGCGTGAATAAAGCTGGAGTTACAATTTTCAGGAAAAAATCCATGTGTGGATACTCTCATCTAGGAATGCTATTGTCAATCATCTTGATTTATGCTGACCAGTGCTCAGCACCCTCCTCTGATTAACAGTACCCCAGGTTCTTAATTCTGATACTTACACGAGGCAGTGGACGTGTTCTATTCAGTGACCAGCTCTGTTCTCTGCAAACCAGGGGGTCTTCCCTTCCTAGAGTGGACAGAATTATGATAGCACTCCAGGCAAAAAAAGGAGCAAAAGGGGAGTGGGGTGCCCAGAGCGGGCTGTAACAGGACTTCTTGCTTCAGTGAGCATGTTAGTCAATGTGTGGATAGACTAATGATGTAAATAGTGAGAGAGAGGAAAAAAAATGAGTAATGGTTAATCTATCATAGTCTTAAAGGACATTTTAATGCAAAAATCGGAATAGGAGCAATGGTTTCTTTCATGCTGTATAAAAGGAGAAGTCTTATAATTGTCCTGTTTTCAGAAATGGCTGCAGCAAGACAAGCGAATTAGACTGATTTTGCTATAAACAAGAATTTGGAAAAATCTTTTGCTTGTCATGGAGCTATTCCACATGCTTGCTCCATTGACCATCACTACTGGTATATCATGCAGCATGGACCCTTTTCAAACATTGAGGGAGAGAAGACTACCATATGAAAGTGAATTTGCAATTCTGTATTCTTTGTTGAAGTTTTACAGATACCTTAACATAATTGCAAAACAAAAATGAGGATTGTATCCTTTTAAAATGGATAGAAAGATTATTTTAATACATCTATCAATATTTCCCCCTTGGCTTCTCCGGAGGCAAAAACCTTGCAACAGCTTGTTGCAAGGAAGATGCATGCTGTTCATTGGCATCCAGACCAGAAAAAAAAACAAAACACAAAATGCCATTGACGTAGCTATGTTCTTAATCGCTACTAGTGCACAAAACATCTATTCAGCAGTTTTGCAAATCTAGAATGCTTACGAATGAAATACATGAATGTTTCACATAACAATCATTTAAAACCCTGTCTTTTGAAGGGTTTCAACAATATGTAGAGTTTTTCTTTATTTTAAGAGGAGGAAAAATAGGTAAACTGTAGGCATTCCATCCGGAAGCATTCATTCTAGGATATGGCGCGTTTAACCTGTGTTACCTATTAGAATTCAGCCTGGGTCACAACCTTTTGTCTCAAGGCATCATGAAATAAGCAAAGAGTCTCAGTCTAGTTTCTTGAGGAGAGCCCGTGCTGCAGAAGGCACTGTCAAAGCATCTCTCTCACTTGCAAGCTGGTCAGGGAGATCAGGGAGGTGTCCTTCTCTGCAGAGGTGGTCTTCCCAGAACAGGTGCAGGAAATGAGATGAGACAGAGACCTGCTGTTCAAGTTCCTCCTGTTATATTTTCCTTACAATAGAGGGTGTCATATTCCAGAACCATCAACCTGCTGTTTTTCATCATCTCTGAGTTAAGCTTCAGAGGGAAAAAAAAACAAACCAAAAATATCACCAAACCCAGCATGCCCTGCGTGGTGGTTTTCAGTGATAGTTTGTATTTTTTAGTTTGTCATGTTTTCACTTAATATCTGGTTTATCACCATTTATATTTCACAGTCAGACATTTCAGTTTTGGTTTTTAATTGCTGTGTGAGACAGTGGTGATGACTGCTTCTGCCCCATTGACTGGCCATCCTGCAGGGTCCATAGGGCACAGCACAGAGGCTCATCCAGCACCCTACAAACCCTTCACATAAAGCTACCGTAGGTGCAGACATCCCCATGGCCGTGCTTTGTCCCGTACATTATTTGTCTCTCCAGATTCCTGTCAGGCCTGTTTTCGCCATCCCGGCCAATGCAAAATGGCTGGGGCGGCCGGGCCGGGCCGCAGCTGACGTGCACGCCCTGGCAGCATGCGTAGAGCAGGCCGCTTCTTGAAGCTCTGTGACTCACGGCTAGCCCCGCGCTGGTACCAATCCACCTGGAGCAAGACAAATGTTGAAATCCAATTAAAATCCTTGCATAATTATGCATGTGCTCTTGTTCGCATAGCAAAATTCAAATATACTTACCAGAGCCACCAAGATTTGACAGATAGGTTTGTATACTTTAAGGCTGTCATTGGAATATTATTGTTTACATTTAGTCATCGACCTTTTCATTTATTTCTTTTTGTGTTAAACCCACTTATGTTTTTTTCAAGAAATTTAAGATAGTATATATTTGTTTTTAAAAGTTTGATTTTTTTTCTGTCATTATTTGGCTACACAAATATAGATCCTCTTCTTTTTATGTGTTGCAAATAGAGCATTAATTTGCATTTTATCATAAATTAAAAGGTTGTCTTTCACTCCCTCATCCTTTGCAATATTAAACAGTGATTGATGAGTGAATGGGAAAAGTCATAGAATCATAGAATCATAGAACGGCATGGGTTGAAAAGGACCTTGAAGATCATCTAGTTTCAACCCCTCTGCTCTGGGCAGGGTTGCCAACCACTAGAGCAGGCTGCCCAGCGCCACATCCAGCCTGGCCTTGAATGCCTCCAGGGATGGGGCATCCACAACCTCTCTGGGCAACCTGTTCCAGTGCCTCACCACCCTCTGAGTGAAAAAAATTCCTCCTAATATCCAACCTAAATCTCCCCTATCTTAGTTTGAAACCATTCCCCCTTGTCCTATCACTATCAACGTGTGTGAACAGGCGTTCCCCCTCCTGTTTATACGCTCCCTTCAGGTACTGGAAGGCCGCAATGAGGTCTCTCCGGAGCCTTCTCTTCTCCAAGCTAAACAAGCCCAGTTCCCTCAACCTTTCTTCATAGGAGAGGTGCTCCAGCCCTCTGATCATCTTAGTGGCCCTCCTCTGGACCCGTTCCAAGAGTCTCTCATGTTTCCATCGGTACTTTTTTGTTGATCATAGAATGGTTTGGGTTGAAAGGGACCTTAAAGACCATCTGGTTCCAACCCCCCTGCCATGGGCAGGGACACCCCCCACCAGACCAGTTTGCCCAAAGCCCCATCCAGCCTGGCCTTGAACACATCCAGGGATGGGGCAACCCCAGCTTCTCTGGGCAACCTGTTCCAGTGCCTCACCACCCTCATAGTGAAGAATTTCTTCTGAATATCTAATCTAAATCTACCCTCTTTTAGTTTAAAACCATTATTATTTGTCCTATCACTACATTCCCTGGCAAAGAGTCCCTCTCCTCCTTTCTTGTAGGCCCCCTTTAGGTACTGGAAGGATGATGTTGAAAGATGGTTGTTATACCTAGATAGAATACAGCATAAATGTGATGTGATGTCTAACGGCCACCCCTTGTGATGGGGTGGGCTGTTAGAGTTTTCAGTGTTAATGTGGGTTGTGTATCACTGCCATTAGAGATATTTAAAGCCGCCCTCGTACTTCATGGTTAGTGTCAGAACTGACTAGACAGGTACGTGGTATGTCCCTCCTTAGAAGAAGGAACCTGAGCAATTGCAAAGGTGGCTCGAATTAATTCTAGGCCAGCTAGAAAATAGACATTTAGCCTCAAAAAGAGGACATTTCCACTACATCCGGATAATACATATATTTTTTAAATTAATGAAAAGCAAGGTATTCTCTCTCCTCCTTAGGGACAGAGTTTATGCGGGTTGAACTGTTGAAAGCTTCGAACGGCTCTTTGACAGCTTTGCTGTGTAGGTAGACACGGAGCTCGAATTGCCAAGTCGGTTTTCAGAAAGTAAACAGAAAAGAGCAAGTGGCTCTGACAGCGAGCTTTTCTGTTTGCTCCCCATCTCCAGATAACAGTGGACTCAAATTATTGTGATGTGTTGATTGATTACAGCCGTTAAGTTTCTTAGTAATCAGTTTCATCACTTATTCTCAATTCACACTTGCACCTTTGATTTTTCTTCCACAACAGGGTGATGTGGGTTGTCGTTGACTAATGAAGAACAGAATTGGTTTCGGCATGAGACAAACGGAATGCCGACACCAATCCCAAAATGCATTAATCTTTAATAATCCACATCTGCATGTTTATAAATGATATAACCAGGGGTTGCTAATGTTGATACTCCCCGTTCCAAACAGAAAGTGACACAGAGGTGGTGTCTGCGGGCTGCAGGCAGGGCGCGCGGCTGCGTGTCGCCGGCGTGACCTTGCGGAGGGAGCGAACCGGAGGAAAGTTCCGAGCTGATTGAAACCACGCGGGGAATCGCTCTGCTTCTGCACCAGTGTGTGCAGCTTATCGCTGTTGGGCAAGGTGAAATGTGGCATGATAGATCTTGTCTTCAGGAAGATCAGACCCACCAAATGTTTGTTGGAGGCTGGTTTGCCTCCAGGTGCTTTCAGCCTTTCTGCGTGCAACTCGCCATTTTCTCCCCCTTCCCCGAGAACTGCACTGGCTGTGCAATGTGCATTTTAATGCAATAAGAAAAACTACAGATCATCTAAGAAGGTTTGTTCCTTTTGAGGATAGGATTAGTGAGAGCACATGCATTTTACTACTTAAATGCCTATTAATCACAGGCGATGGAGTAGTACAAGAAGTAGCAGGCAGGACAGGCAAAATAGTTCATTGGCACATATCAGCTCTGCTCCACTTTCCACCTACCTGCCTGAACTTGAGAGGCTCAGAAGCAGGGAGGAGTGAAACTCCACCACAGCTAATGCCACCAGATGATTAATATTGATCCTGAACAATTCCTACATGGAGCTGGATCAAGGAAAAAGAAATATGGATTAAAAAATACGCAATTTCATTTCATATTTACCCTTTCTTTGGCATCTCGCATGATTTCACACTGGATATATTATAAATAAAAGTTGATATATGGTTTTGTTAAAATTTGGCAATATTAAAATTAGGACTGAAGGTTTCTGTTAGGTGGCAGACACTGGAAGTGTATGTACGACAGCATTCTTGTGTTCCTCAGGCTCTTAAAACCGGTAGACACAATGAGGAACAGTTTAGAGAAAAACTTTCCTCATAGCTATAAATGCAGCCTAGAGCATGAGCACCGATAATGAAAAATCCTTTCTTTTGGAACTTGGATTTACTTCCTAAGTGGAATTCTTATGCTTTAAGTTTCAGATGTGTGATGGGGTAGGTGTCATTTCTGGAAGGAAGAAATGAGCAAAATATAGCGAGGAAATAGTACCCTGTCCCTTTTGTTAAGAGCTTTTAGTTATTTAGCACTTGCATCAATAGCAGTTTTATATTCTGGTTAATTGACGTTTTATAAAGAAGTTGAGAATGCTTTTTCTCTAGCTGAAGCATATGCTTTTTGCATTAGCAAACATGTAATGTCACGTCCCAAGTAATTACGAATGACTAAATCCATGCAGCCTTTCAGTCTAAATGCAAGCAAAGCTATCATTTTTTTGAAAGGCTTAAAGGGACAGTGTTAAAAATACAGCGTGGTTACAGGGTTTGTAAAGAACACAGACACTTCTCTTGATGTTTTACACAAATTCCAGAAAATATGATTTACAAAATCTAAAAGCAGTTCAGAGGCCCTGTAGAGGTGTGAGAGAATGCGCTGGGCAAGCTGCTGCTTCCGCCTCTCCAACCCCCTCTCATCCCAATTTGCGCCGTTGCTTTGGAGGGACGTGGTGGCACAGAGTGCAAAACATGTGGCGGGGCGGTTAAATGAGACTTTAGGAAAAAAAAAAACGAAGTCAGTGGCTGAGCTTTGAAGAGGTCTGTCTAGTGCGGAGCAGTGAGCGAGTGGGGAAAAAAGGAGCAAGCGCCTCATCTAATCTTTCTCCTGGGGACCCAGGTGGACAAATTGGCAACCCTGTTCACAGCCCTCCCCCCCTTCTCCTTTGTACCGTAAGAACTGCTAATCGGATCCATGCTGCTGCAACTGTGGTTAGTTATTAACAGAATAAAAGCAGATTTCTTCAAAAGAACGGGTTGGGGAAAACGGCTATACAAAATTGCAAGGTTGTTAGAATCTTAAATGCACAGCGGTCGATTTTTTCCTATTCTGAATTATACGATGAATACAGTCTTTCATCTGTCACTGTGCCCGTTTCTTCAGAAGGCAGCCAAACATTAAGCTTCTCAAACAAAAAAAAGTGTTTGAAAGAGGAAAAATATTGGGGAGGAGGAAGAATAGGAAAATGAGGAGGAGAAATCAGGTTTTGTTTTTATTAATTTGGCCTGGTGAGAGAAATACGAGCTTGCTGCTTCTATTCAGTTCCTGCGTTCCAGCCTCCGTGAGCCACCATTTCTGAATGCAGGGATTAGAGAAGATTTAACTGGTTGCTATCCTGGGCTGCGCGATTCTGGATTGGCCTCCAGCAGAAATATCATGTGCTGTGAACTCTCCTGAGCTTAATGGAAATAATGCATTAAATGAACGTGGAGTTAGGCAGAGGTGGGAGTCGAAAGAATTTGATCCCCCGAAATGAAACTTCTCATAACTGTAAAGTGAAATTACAGGTCTAGGATGGGTGTTATTGAGGATAGGGAAGCAGTGATCCCTAGGTTTAGGCTGACTTATGCCTTCACTTATATAAATAAATAAATGATGTGTCCTTAATTTTGAGGGGCTCTAGTGCCTTCCTGGTTTGCAGCAGGATTTTGAAATTTGTTGGAGAGGAATAATAGCTGTCAGGCAGACAGGTGCTCTCTGTGGCCTACTGAAAATCCGTTCGTATTTGGATGAGTCGCAGCCTTTTGAAAATTTCCATTGACAGCTGACTTCGGGCTTCTTGCCAAAGTCTCAGGAAAAAAAAAAAAATCTGTGATGCTGTGGTGCTTCACTTCGGTCCAAACACCGGGGTGGCTTCCGGATGGGGCGTAGATGAAACAGGGCTGCAGCGGCTGTGCTACTCCCTGTCCCTTCCAAGCAAAGAAAGCTTTTGCCTGCGGGGCAATGTTTGCTTTCCTGCAACTTGACACTCAGCCCGTTGTCAGTTTAGGTGGTACTAACAATTATTTCACTTTATACTCCTGAGTATTTCTTAAAAGTCTTCATATCTTACTCAGTGGTTACACAACCTGGGAATAAAACTTGGATGTCCGATTTGGCAGACACCAGCGTCAGCCACTTAATTCTCTTTTTTTAAAAAAAAAAAAGGTCCATAATACAATGAATTATTCTGTACTGAGGGTGACATTTGGGTAGTGTTCCATAAGTAATACCTTGGGACCACACACTGAATAATGAGGATGAAAGAAGATATTGAATAGCTACCTCATCCTGTCAGTGTCATCTTTGTTTTAGGATTGAATGTTATATCATGTCAAACAAGTAGCTTCTGGTCATGAAATAAAGATGTTTGTGCTGTTGCGTATGTGCAAAGAAAAGTCAGAGCTAAGGTTGTGCGGGCCACCTTAACGCAGTGTTGCATATTTTTTAATGCAGATTTTAGCGTAATTTAGCACTTGGGTTACGGTGACCTCTGTGGAACTTGCTCAGAACCCAGTCCTTGATACGTTGAATATAATACAAATACGAAAAAGAACATGGAGTGTAACTTCTGAGGATTGGCAGTCTGAGAATGATGTACTTTGAGAAAAGAAGATTTTTACCTTTTGATGATTTTACATGGCTTGTGAGTGATACTCATGTATGTTAGTGAATCCAGTGTCTTTGGAGAATGATGCATTTGTTTTAAGAAGCAATATGGAAAATCAGGGCCAGGCCCAACAATGTTTTTGATAACTTTGCAATGTGGAACATCCGTAAATGTGGCTTAAGTAGCCAATCTTCACATTTGCAGCCACGTTGCATTGCTGCGGTGGAACAAGTGAGCCGCTTGAGACCTCACCTTCAGAAGGCCGCGCAGCCAGGGGCCAAAACCACCCCAAGGCTGGAGGGCTCCGGGCTTGTCCGGAGCTCCCGGGTTGCGGAGGTGGAAATTGGCAGAGTGAGAAGGCAGCAGTGGATGGGCAGCGCTGCTGTCACTAGCGAGGGGCTGTTAGCTGCAGCACGGTGCTGAGCGGAGCCAGAAGGCTTGCTTTGAGCACACGTCCCTGCGTTTCCCTCCCGGCTGTGTGGGTAGCCAGCGTGCGGATCGGAAAATTGGAAAGGGTCCTCGTGCTGCTGACCTGCTAAAGTATCTCCTACCGTGTGGATACGAGGAAGGTTTTAGTATTTTGTGCATCTTAATCTGGGGGATACGCAGGCAGCACTTGTTTTTTGTTCAGATGAGTAAGTCACTTTAAAAATACTGATGATACAACAGGAAGCTTGGTTACAATGCATAAATTAAGGAAGAAAATAATCTTTCTTCTTTAGAGGTCATAGGCTTTGTAAGATGAAAGAGATAACACAAACCACATGATCAGTCTCCCTTTATGTTGCCCATAGAAAAACTTCTTTCCTTTGAGGTCATTTGCACCTCACTTCCAATTTCCTGAAAAGCCCATTTAAAACAATCCCATACAGAAGCCTATTTATGATCTTTCATTTCTGATGTAGGGATCTGAGACCGAGTGTCCCTTCCGGCCTGTGAGCCTTTACTGTCACATTGACTGTGATATAATCCCATTATTTTATCAGGTTTCATCTTAATACTCACTAGGTTTCCTGGACCTCATTATTCCTAAAAGGAAGTTGTTTCAAATTCCAGTAATGGTTTGATTATCATCCTAAACATTGTGCTCTTTTTCCTCCCTGATATTTAGCCGCAAATATATTTTTAAAAAGAAGTCACGAAATAACAGCTTTACTTTTTGCCGTGCTAAATAATACAGTCTTCTATCATGTCATGCTCATAGCCATTCTCAGTTCCCATTCCAGTTAGCATTAGGCTTTTTTGGTTTTGTGTGCTCGAGGGCTCATCAATGGCACGTTAGCAGTGGCATTATGTTTCCTTACCTCCACTGGAAATAATTCTCCTAATTCATCCTAATAATATATTTTTTTGATTCAGGGTGACAGCAAATGGTTAGTCCTAATTGCCAACAAATATAGTCAGATTTTCCCTCCTTGCCTTCTCCCATTTCTAAGTGATAAGCCTATAGCTTTTCAGTTAGAAAAGGCCTCTTTCTGGTCCATAAGTATAGATTTTTGCATTTTTGTTATTCCAACACAAAAGGTGGTCCAATTTCCTAGATAGTATTTTGATCATCTATTATATTGACTATGCTCCCCTAGTTTGTAGTTAACTAATGTCATTAATACAGTCCTAGTGCTTAATTCCTAAATTAGATTGAGAATTGTCCCAAAGACAACCCACAAGATCTTTACCTTCTGACTTTCCTACAGCCTGATGTTCCCCTTTCTACACAGTCTGTTTCTGTGATCAGTCCCCCTGGTCCCCATTTCCCCGTTCCTCACGCATCTTAAAATTCTTGTACTGATATCCCTCCTTCCCTCTTTAACCAGTAATTTCCCAGGGGGAACCTGTTATCACTGAAGTGCTTTCTTGATTCAATTGTTCAGGCACAATTCTGTGAGGTATTGTCCAGAGCGGTACAGAGTAAAGCTACCGAGCATCCTCCAGTGTCATTACATTGATGGGAGCAGAGAGCCCTCAGCATGTTTCAAAACGTTACTGATTTGGGCAGTAATTCATCATAAGGACCCCTCCTCAGCAGGATATCAAAGGTCTGCTCTTTCTTGCTGTGTTGGCTCTAAGGAATTTACTTTTTACACTTTAACTGCAGATTTCATGGCTATAGTTATAATGCAATCACCATTTAGTACTTTTCTCAGACCACCTTTTCCAAAGGTACAATGCAGTCTCTTCTGCTTCAAGCATAGGTTTTCAAAGTCTCATGCAAAATGTTTAAAAGCATTTCCAACATAATTTTAAAAATAGAAAACCAGCTTATAACGATGTTATTAAGTAGTTTAAATTCTCTCACCTCTTCAACTGACTTTGGTAAAAAAAAAAAAAACAGATGTACAATATATAAGGTAAGCTGCTGCTTTTGGTAGTTTTAACAGTTAATTTTAAGATAGTTATATAAATTTTAAAATCATTTTGTTCCTATGTTAAATCTAGGTGAAAGAATGAGTGTGGCGTTATCTGTCCTTTTAACATGCATTACTGTATTTGCTGTGATTTTGCATAATAAAAATACCGTGAAACATCTGTAGTGCTCGCTTTAGGTAAGTTTTGGCAGGTAGAGTATCTCAGCAATGTGGCAACAATACTATACAAAACATGGGAAAAGGTTATTCCTGTTTAAACTTCCATCTGCGTATCATTGGGTCAAAGGAGGCAGTAGTCTGCCAGTGAAAAAAAAAAAGTGTTTTTTTTTCCTCTTAAATAGCTGTAGAATTGATGTTTAAAAAGAAAAGAGGTTGTTTTCTTTTGTAGAAGTTTTCCTTCCCTAATAAAATACAAAAGTCTGTTCATGTATAGTTTAAAGCGGCTTCCAAGAATACCAACTACAATACTGGTTGAAAGGGAGAAGGATTAATATCATTTAAAGGAAAGAAATGAAAAATCTTTAAGGTCATTTCTTTTCTTGACAAAGAAACTTAAAAAGCGTGGCAGACAGGATCTTCAAAGGTTTTTAAAAGTCCTGTCATCCACTCCCAATCAATAGGAGTTAGATACCCAAATTAAGAGTTCAGTTCAAGCCTTCAAAGGTATTTGGGTGCTTAACCTCCTTTTACCTTTCAGATCACTTCTAAGGATAAAATGGCAGGTCCACTGACAATATTTTTGTGCAATACTTCGCGTGTCCAGCACCTGGATTATTTGTAGCACCCACTGATAATTAGCATAATGGCCACTTCTGTTGCAAGTTCATTCCTTGTTTGAATATGTGTAGAGTTGGTTGTCTTGTTTATGAAATTGTTTTTTTTGTGTGAAACAAAAATTTTGGTTTCCAGTTTCTTTCAATACCAAAAAAAAAAAAAAAATCAGAACGCCAGCTTTAAAAAGTGAACTAAAAATAGCATTAATGTTTACAGAAGCTATAAACAATTTCAGTGAATTCGCAAACCTCCTGAGTTTGTATTCCCAAAGGATGCAGATGAAAATGATTTCTTAGTAACATGTCATATGTGCTCAGTTCTGGAGTTTGATTTTCCCTGTCAGTGCTTGCACATCTGCATGTGCAGGATAAGGCTCCTGCTAGATAATTGAACTTATTATCAATGTAAAAAATTAAAGACCTGCTATAAATGTATTCAAAATATGTTGCCTAATACAGATCTTCCATGCAATATTAATGTCTCTTAAAGTTTGCCAAGCCTCCACCTGGCAGGGGTCCCACTGGGAGCTGTGGGGTGCAATCAGAAGTACCTCTGCCTCTACTATTATTATTAAATACTTTTAAAATCTTAGATGGTTTTCAGGAAAAAACAAAAGCCACAGTTGAGATTTACTTGAAGCATTCTGCCCCAGGCATGCGCGGCAGTCGTGGCAGTGCCACATCTTAGCACGGCCTTGTGCTCGTTTGGGGTCTTGAGTCTCCGAATCCTTTCTGTCAAGCAGAAGGCGCTCATTGTGGTGCAGGCTCTTGCCACAGCCCGCTCTAAGCCCGTCCGTTATCGTCACCCGCTCCAGCCTTGCCTGTCGGGCCGTGGGTCCCGGAGCCGCGGGCGCCGAGTGGCACCTCTGGTCCTTTGGAGGAACCGCGCTGCCTCCGCTCCAGTGTTGGCGCCTGTGAGGCGGCTGTCGCAGCTCGCGTTGCCCGTCCTGTTTGCTGGTGCAGAGGCACTGCGCCGGAGTAGCTGGGCGGGGATCGCGCCCTACATGTTATGGGGCTTCCTTTTGCTCGTTGGCGTTCTCTCACTGCTCTGGCGTCGTGTGCAGGCCCGCCATAGCTGGTGGCTCTGAGGCCGGGAGGTGGGCAGGGCAGGGCAGGGCAGGGCAGGCACGGCCCCTTCCCTCGGTTTATTTCCAGCTTCAGGCACTTCATAGCTCTAAAGAAAGAGCAACCCCTGCTGGCTCTCCTTCAGCTCTGCTTCCAGCTCCAGAAATAACCACAGGATCCTCGCCTCAGCCATTAAAAAAGGGTGGCTGCTAAGCACGAGGAAATGATTCTCAGCAGGCACAAATCTATTTCATGTGTTTTTATTCTTTCCATTTCTTCTAAACGGAAAACAATCTGAGCAGTTTCTGAGGATGAGGGATATAAATCTGTCTGCTGCTATTTATACCGTGCTCGTCACTGCAGTGGCTAAGTGCTTAAAATATATACTTGCTGCCTAACCTGAGGTGGTCTTCAGGCTGCTTGGGCTGCCGAGAGCAGGGACGTCTCAAACCAGCAGCCACCAGCAGTCCAGGAGACGCCAGCTCTTGGTCTTCCTCCCGCCCGTGCCGTAGCAGCGCGGGGCCCCGTGCTGGACACGGTGTTGAGTTGTGGCCCGGAGAAGGGACTTTGGTCTTTCATCGGCGCAATGAGCACCCACTGCAAGCACCACGTAGCAATATCGAAAGGGAAGATTTAGTGTCCTAAGCCTCGCAGGCAGCATTGCGTGTGCCATTCTTCCTCTTTGGGTGCATAGACAGCAGTGGATAAGCTGTGGGTGTCTTCTGAACAAGGCCATAGAAATGAGCCTGTCTGTTCTGGATGGATATTTCAGTAAGCAAATATCTTCCCTTTGCCTTTATTTGAATAACAAGATACCCCTTTTCTGTCTGATCCCTTTCAAACATGCTTCGCGTTTACCACATGCACCTACGTATTACTCTTTATTCCCATGTTCTATGTGGACATTCAAATAACATTAAAACCACTGATTCATTGAAATACTTTCTAAACTGTTGTTGTTAGTCATTTTTGTATTGACTGAATTTTTCATTGGTAATATTGCTGGCAGCGGGCCATGTCTGCCTGGCTGGAGGCCAGTTTAAGCTCGGCAGGATGAGCCCTATTGTTCAGCAGACTTGGATTTTGTTAAACCCTCTAACAGAAATATGTGTCAGGAGATTTGCAGCTATAAATTGGATCATGTCGGTGAGGTTGGGAACTCGCTCAATACAAAATTGTACATTTCGCCATGCCTGTTGCTAAATATGTTTATGCATGTTTCCTCCCTGGGTTTCCAAAACAAAAAAAGAAAAAAAGAAGAAAAAAAATGAAAAAAGCTGAACCTGTTGAGCTCTGTCTTTAACTTATACAGCTGGTACTTTCTTTGATGTTGAGTGGTTCAAAAATGCAGCAAGGCTTGGTTTTGTGCATTGCAATGTTAAAAGCAAGTCTATTTTCCTTTTTTTCTCTGTGTGTTACAGGCAGTCAGATGCCACCGCAGCCTCCTGGCAGCCAGTCAGAATCCAGCTCCCACCCTGCTTTGAGCCAGTCACCAATGCCACAGGACCGAGGTTTGTTAGGTGTTTGGGTCTTTTTTACAGTTAGTGCCAAATGCAGCCTTCATTTAAGTTGCACATTAGTAATGTGAGATTTTCCCGGTATTTTTTTCCTCTTCCCAGAGAAAATAATGACAATCCTTATTTTAAAAGGCTCTGGGGGGTTTCCTTCTCTGGGGAAAGAGCAATTGAATAGCAGGTTTTACCAAAACATAATTGGAAACAAGGCCTTCTTAAAATACAGTGAATACCCAGAGTATAAAGCAGTTTGCTGTAAATGCTCAATTTATGTCCTACAAAATTCAACTTTTTGTTGTCTGTCTTGGAAGTGAGATCTGTAGAAAGTACTATTGAAATAGTAGTAGCTACAAGCACTGCAGTTTTGTTACTGTTCTTAGAATTCTTATCTCCAATGTCTTTGCACAGACATGATAGCTAGTGCTCTAGCCAGTTCTAGAAATAAAAATATCTTTAAATATAAAGAGAAATCAACTACTTAGGTCAAATGGTTCAAAGATTTGGAAATATTACAAGGAAAAACCTTCCAGGCAGTAGCACTGTTCTAAAACATTACTTCCTAGCAAGTGCTCATCAAAATAAACAGAGAATTATTTTCTCTTAATGTTACCGTTTATAAACTTTAAGCCCTTTTCCTTTTGCCTCCTTCCTCCCTAGCTCATGAAAAGAGAATTATCACAGCTTTCAGTCATGGCCATACGATCAACTGCTGTAAACCGGGCCTCCTGTCCATGCAGTGGTTAACATGTGCCAGCAACAAGCTTGCAAAACAGACACATGATAACTGTGATAAACATGGAGTTATTTATGAAATGCCCCTCCTAAAATGTCTTGCTACCAGAAATATTCCAAGTAGCACCATATGGGGATACCATAAATACTAGAAGTTTTCTCACAGTGAAACAAGTTGAACTCACAGAATGACAAATTTCTGGGACAGCATCCAGGAGAAACTAAGAGGATTCACAAAGAGGAGGAAAGAGTCCTAATTTTTGCTATTTTTCTGTGTTGGATGTCACCTCCTCCAGGAATGCTGATTAATGAGAGTATTAAATAGAAAATTCCACACTCAACTCATTTGTTTTATTTCCTTTTCAGGTCATTCTTTATACACAGTTGTTAGTGCAGGGACTTACTTTCCCTTTAAAATTGTTTTAGGGTAATGTACATGCTTGGTGAAAAAATAGTGGCCTCAGTACCCAACACAAATGTGTTACATTTTGTAGGACAGAATGTCACAAGACAGTGGGAGTGAATCAGGTTGAGGCTTTGAAGACACCAGCATCTCAGAAAGATGTGTGCATTTCCTGGCATGACTGGGTCTTGGAACAAAATGTGACACTGCTCAGCAATAGTTGTTTCTGCAGCGTGTGTTCCTCACCCGGCTTTGGGGGATGAGTTAGGTGGATCTGACGGAGCCCTGAGGTTTGGCTGAACCT
Organism: Anseranas semipalmata; assembly: GCA_013399115.1. NCBI lineage: Eukaryota > Metazoa > Chordata > Aves > Anseriformes > Anseranatidae > Anseranas > Anseranas semipalmata. Next base: position 864,365 of record VXAA01004161.1, on the reverse strand, counting down.
TTTGTTATAGAACAAAACTGGGTGTCGGTGTATGGTCGGGGGAGACAGAGGGGCACGCAGAAATAAAATAGAGAAGGCAGCTACTGACACTGGGAAGTCAAACAAGTAAATAACAGTGAGGAAAATAAAATGTACAGGTTGATGTAGTCTTGTTCTTCATCTATGTGGGGGGAGAATTGTGGGTGTGTTCTTAGAGGAAGTGTTTGGGAACGTTGACACAATTTTTGCACGTTTCATATGTAGAATCTGGTATAATATGCATGATCCTTGTGACCCAGCTTGTACAAGAAGTCCATTTGTTTCATGCAGAAGATATGAAATTTGTAACTAGCTAGGTCATATTGATTTTGCAGAACGTGCTTCCCAAAGCTTCTCTAAAGTCTGCCCTATACGTGCATAAACATCCGTGCATTCCCTTTTGCGCCCTGTCATTGATTAGAGGCTCCTTTGAAATGGAAAACTTCACCTTTTAAAAAGGCTGTTACATTAGTTGATTCCTTTGCTTGCTTGAACTGGTTTCCACTGAACTTGAAGACAGGAAGGAGGGGGAGTGATGGGGACTCAAAGGGAAGGTGCTTGTCATTTACTGATAAAAACCTGAGCAGAAAATCGTTGCTGCTAAGGACACCTGATCCATAGGCATCTGTTACAGTAACTTAAGCTCATGGCTTACTGATGCACTTTCTACCAAAATAAAAAATAAAATAAAATAAAAACAAAAAGCCTAGAGACCCTTCATGGGATAAGGTAAAGTTGTTTGTTTTAATACTTTGTATAACATTTCTTTCCTTTATTTAGAGACAGAATTGAGTGAACAACAGGCTGCTAACAGTTTAATGAATAGAATCCTTTGCTCTCAATACTTGGAAAAAAAAATGTTATCTATTGGATGTTGTGAAATTTGATTATCAGGTGGAGCCTGAGCTGTAGCACTTCTGGATGGTAAACCACTACCTTGAACCATTAAGTTTACACATCTTTATTATTAAAGTATTTGATTATATTTTATCCTACTTTCCATGGTTACTCAGCACCCAGCTGGGATTTCTTGTTTGCCTGCCTGAGGCTATACATCCCTGTCACACAGTGCAGTATGAAGCAGCGAGCATATTTTCACATGTACATTCTGTGTGTGAGAGCAGGGGGGTGGTAAAGTATGTATGTATGTACAGTAATAGGAATTTCTTGGGAGACTGAATTTTCTGTGCTCTTCAGCTTACTTTTTATATAGCTTATTGCATACTTTTTGTAATGATGGCATAAAAAGGCTTATGTTTTTAAAATAATAGGAATTTTTTTCATGTCAGAATAGTAGATTTGGATCCGGCTTTCCATAAAGGGAACATGCTGTTGTAGGTAGCCCACCTCACTTCTCACCCCAGAAGTGGTTACCAGTCACTGATGTTTGATGCCCAGTCAATGAAACTATTTCTGTTTTACCAACATGCTTTGTCTACACAGGCAATAAGAAATTCCTTGTCTTTTTATGTGTATAACTTATGGTCAGCTCACAAGTCTTTCAAAGTACTGGTGCTTGAAGTAAGTCCCATATAACTTAGTTAACTGTTGGAGTTGGAGAGCTGTGGAGACAGAGGGATATGTAGGATTGGGGTCGGATGTCTCTTGGAAAAGCAGGAGGAGCCATGCTGGCTCACCTACACATGCATTTAACTGCTGCTGAATCCCAGCAGTTACCATTACTTGGGAATAACGTGAAAATGTACTCATGCCTGTTGAAGCTAGTCATTGAAACTTACTGCTGGGGGGGGATCCATGTTTTGTTCTTTGTTTCTCATATAGCTACTCCAGATTTTTCTTTACTGTGATCAAGAGTAGATTTTTTATTTTTTTTTGTATTTACTGAAGTCAAAGCTTTTCATTAACTTTAGTTACATCAGCACCTAGAGGTAGGGAAGCAGTGATACCTCAGCTGTCATACCCATTTGGCAAATAATTGAAGTACAGTCCATTGAGTTGCCTATTCTCAATTGTACCAACCTACCTGATCGGTTTTGAGTTTTGGAGGCTGCGCTTTGAGGATGTGCTCAGTAGCCAAAACTGCTCTGTGGGCCAGAAGGTAACTGGATGGATGAAATAGAAACCAGCATATCCAAATTAACCCCCTGCACTAGTTTCCTGAAGTGTGAAAAGGAAGTCTTCTGTCTTGACCGTTAGCTTATACTCCCACACTTACTTTTGCAACCTAATGGAGATGTCCATTAGGAGATATGTACATGGGTATTCACATATGTAAACACTAATAGGAGAAAACGTGCCACAAAATGCTGAAACAGACAGTTTCACTCCTGGAGAAATGAATGGTTGCTTACCTAATTTTGAAAAAGCTTAGGAAACTTACCAATTTTAAGAAATATATTTCATGCTTTTCAGGTTGGGTATGTACACGTCCAGTTTCAATCTTACATTAAAATAGTGAATTGGGAGCTCCTGAAAACCATTGAATTTAATGGAAACAGTTAATGACTTCATGTTATTACTCCAGCAAGCACTCTCATAATGGGGATACTTAAAGAAGCCTTATTTATTAGTGCAAATGTATATGGGTCAGAATTAATTTTTAAAAAATCTTTAATTGTTTTCCCCTTATAATTTTCACAGCGGTATGTAGTTAAATATTCATGATAATGCTGATGATATGCTAAAGGTCTGAAATAGATCTGGAGCCTCAAAATCAACACAGGTTATTTAACCCTTTTCATCTAATGCACCATTGGGGACTTGCTCAGTGAAATCCCAGAGCACTGGAATAATTAGAAGATAGTAATGAGGATTTAATTAGTCCTTGAGATATGCTGAAATAGGACCACTGAGAACTTTTCTGTTTGGACATGGATTGCAAGCAGAATTGATGCCGTTGCAGCTGCTGTGATGTGCTGGAAAATGTATTCCATTGCTGCAGGCACTTTCATGGCACCATTCTGTGCCTGTCAGATCTGTGTGGAAAGTGCCCGGAGTAAGCACCTCCAAAATTGTTGAATAGTAGCCTTCCTCTTCTCCATCACCTTCTCACAGTACCTTTTCTTTTTTCTTTTTTTCTTTCTTTTTTTTTTTTTTTTGGTCATTCTTTACATGGTGTGTCTTTATTTCTTTATGTTGTCGACATGATCCAGCTTTTGAGGATTGTTGTACAGTTATATGCTCTGTTAAAAACATATCACAAACAGGGACAGGGAGTAAGAAACTACAGGCTTGTAGGAGTACAGGTGTTATACTAGGCAAAATTGGGATCTTTTTGACACAAGTGCTTGTAAGCTTTATCCTCAGATCTAGACCTTATTTAGTATTATATCTTCACAGAAGTGATATTTATCAGTAGCTGCAATATAGTAAATTTAAATAGCTTTTTTGGCAGCCAAGATGTTATCCAGCAAGAGGTAGTAACAGATGGGATGTGATCAGGCATTTTGATGTTCTCTTTGTGCTTCCCTATAAACGCTAAGTAGCAACTGAATTTCTGTAACTACAATTTCCTAATTTGCCCATTAGATTTCATATAGGTATTTTTATCCCCTTCAACTGTTTTGTGGGCATGCTTATTTGTACATGATCATCACATAAATTCCACTGTCATATATTTTCTTCTAACAAAATATAAATGTTTTCTTCGTCCATGGAAGACACAGAATACCAATCTGGTATTTTGCCTGTACAATTCCTGATCAGATTTATGGTTTAATACTGACATTTGATGGTAGAGATTCTTTTCCCTGAAATCTGTTTTCTTCTTAAAAAAAAAGAAAAAAGAAAAAAAAATTAGAAGGAAGAAAATAGATCAAAGAATTCTTATTGCAACAAAAAGATACTTATAGTTTGCTTTTAGATCTTAAAAAGACTTTTTCCCTGCGAATATATTTTTTGCTCTCATCTGGGGATTTGGGATCTATTCAGAGCACTGAGGAGCTAGAGAATAAAATGATTCTTGTCATTAAAATTCTTCTGCTTGCCATGTTAACGATGACACCACTTAAGGTTAAATCAGACTTGGTAATAAGTTTACTTGATGTAGACTGAAGTGTTTCGGGCTCTTAAAGAAAGATGCTTGAGACATGCACTGAGTGCAAAGCCACAGGTATGTTTGAGTGCCTCTTCTGCACGTAGTATTCTCCAAGTGGGTCAGTACAGAGGAGCTAAGCTCCAGCTGATGTGCAGGAACACTGTGCCAGGTTGGGAGAAATTCTTCGTACCCAGAAAACTGGGGTTAGGTGAATGTGCCATCAACAGCCAGAAGAGTGCTTCATGTAAGGAGAAAAAGCAGGCTATAGATGAAATTGTCACATGTATTTTGAGGGAATTATTTCATTACAAGGTTAGCTGTGTAAAACATCTCTTTCATCACAAGTGATGTGACAGACCAAATCAGCACTCCCATCCCCACTTCTTCTGAAGGGTGCACAGGAGCATACAGAGTTGATCTGTACGTGAATGCAGAGCCATGCACGGAGCCATGCACTAAACTCCTTCAGTGACTCAAAAAGTTACGTTAGTTTCTCAGTTCAGTGAGCACTAAATTTATCAGCAGTCTTTAAGAGGATCAGGCCATCATTGATTTTTTTAGTGCTGTTTTTTTAATTTGGTTGTAAAGTTCCTGATGATTTAAGTTGGATATAAAAAAGTAATTTAATTTTCCTTTAATTTCAAATGTGTTGATCTGATGAGCAGGTTTGTTTGTTTTTTAATGTAAACACAGTTCTTTTCTATTTTTGTTGCAATAGCACCCGAAAGCCCCATTTTTGTACCTGTTGTAGTGTACTGCATCATGTACTGACGTAAGGTTTTGCTGTGCAATGTGTCTGCTTTATGATGAATAATCAAGATCTTTGGGATAAAAGGTAACTTGTTCTCACACTGAGCTGTGGGAGAGAATAGTTTTGTGCCTGATTGTCTGTCATACATTGAAGGAAGACTTGCTTTTCTTGCTTTGAAAGTATTTGAAATGATACTACTGTGCCAAACTAGGTTAATTCTTAAAGAAATCGGTTGCCATTTCGGGATGTTGGTTGCAGACTGTACTTGGATTTCAGACATATACCAGCCAGAGTCAGCTCTAGGGTGATCCGATTAGTTGTGGTATGCACTAAATATACAGCAGTGCTGGCTATCTGCAAGAAGAGCTGCGAGAGGACAGGGTATGATTTACATGTGATAAGGCACTCTGGGAGAGAGCAAAACTGCAGAAGTAGGATTTGAAGTAGATAATAATATCTGTACATTCAAAACCTGGAGTCAGGTCTCCCAAGTAAATTTTGTATACTAGCAGCTGGTCATTGCTTTCTTCTTGCTGATGTTAAATCTTGTTATACCTGGGGATGAATCTTTATGTCATTTTTTAAACTAAATTGGGGATTCTCTTTTTGAGATTAGGGAGTAGAATTGAATTACTCTGAGAGAGTTTATATAGTTGCCAGCACAAAGACTTCTCAATAGAAAAGTTTCCACTGACTTCATTAGACAGACTTGAGATTCCCTGCCTCTGGGCTCAGGGAGTGAAGTAAGCCACAAGCTGTCATTGACGAAGAGCTTGACGAAGTGTCACTTGGTGTTCCTGTCACCGGGCTTGCTGTAAAGTTGTGAGCGCGGTCCCTGTCCCTGGGACAGCTTCCCATGGCGGCCTATAAAACTCCGAGCCACCTGTGCTCTGCCTGCTTAACAGCATCGTTGTTTCAAGGACGCCCTGCTCCCTCTGCACCTAAGTTAACCTTTCTATGAAGCTTCTCTAAAAATAAAGAACTTCTGATCTGAGGTCCTTTATGCCTTTTTAAGTTCATATGTAGGGCAGTGAGCTGAAATCTATGTAATAATGTGTGTATTAATAGCTAACACTAGATAGTTCTTTTCATCCCAAAGGATCCCAAAAGGCTGCAGAATAAACACTCGTCAGGGAACAGCTGCAAATCAAGGAAGGAAGAATCAGTCGAATCATAACTCATGGTAAAATAAGACTGAGACGAAGACATTTGGGACTGAGGACAACATGCTGATTTTGTATTTTTGAAAAATATTATGATTTATTTTACGTGCATACAGGACAGAAATGAGACGTGTGTATTTTAGTCGTGTCCACAAAATCCATATGTATCTCATGGTATTCAATATATTTACTTCATGAAAAGGAAGATCTGAGTTGAGCCATGGAACCTTTGAACAGGAGTCTCTGGGGAGGTTAAATTTTTCAAACCTGAAATTTAGACCATTAAGCCTGCAGGCCTTGCACATTACACGTTGAAAAATGCTGTTCCTTCTTTGCTCTCCTCCGTGATTTTCATAAGTATGCATGTTATTAGGGAAACTTAGACAAATGTTGATTGTATAAAGCAGGCAGGCTCCTCAGGTTTTTCAGATTGCTGCTCAGATTAATTCCAGCAGCCCAAGCTACCCAGGGAAATTGAGGATTTGCTTCAGGTTCAGTTGGGGAGGTGTGCATGGGGGGGTGCTTTTGTGCTGCAATTCAGCGTTACCCTGATCTTCCAAGCACCGTAGTAAAAGCCTCTTGCATAAGGCATGTTACAGTAACAAATTATGTGTAAGATAGTGGATGAGCAATGTGTTTTTGCGCTGTCTGTTTATCAACATCTCCGCAAATGTCTTTCCTTCTCTGCACTTAAAATTTACATCAGAGAGCATTAGGCAAGGTTTGCATTAGGAAAGGTTAGATATTTCTTCTCTAGCTACCATATGGGTAATCTGTCTGATCATTCCCCAGATTCTAATTTATCAGTGATAGATTATATGAATTTCAAGGCTAGGCATTAGCTGAGGGAGGTTTAGGGGTGGGAAAATTTTAAACATTATTGCATGCTATACATAGACTGGGTTTTATAATATCAGAGAGAGGGAAGCAGCGGAGATTCAGCCAGTTAACCTAATAGCACAGCTGGTGAAACACTAGGGGGTCTGGGTTAAAACCTTAGCTAGGTCATTAGTTTCCATCTTCCCCAAAGCTACTAACATTGTGAAGAGAAGCAGTCAGACAAACAGTGAAGAGACTGTAAGATAGATAATAAAGCATAATAAGAAAATACTTTAAAAATAAATAAAACCAATCCAATGCTTTTTCTTAAATAGAGCATCGATTTTTTTTTTGTGAAAAGGAGAAATACCTCAGTACTCTTTGCAGGAAGCACCAATTTTGCTGAAGTGATGTTTTCCAAAACTGCTATTTCATGTATGCAAAGAAACATCTTCGTTGAATGGGTATGAAGAAATGTGGCGGTCATCCTGCAGATATTAGCTGATACCAACATGAAAATAGATTGTCCAGGTACAAATGAGAAACCATGTTGCTGTTACTCTGGCCCAGAGAACTTTGGATGTTTTTAGTAGCACCCTGTGCACTTGAAGGAGGAGGAAAGGCTTTATGTTTCTTGAAGAAATTGCTCAGTGTAGAAATCAAGATTTTTTCACAGTTAGTGGGGAAACAACAAGGAAATATTCTTTGGGATTTTTTGTAAAATAGATTGTGATTGGAGAAAGAAGTGAGGATTATAAAATCTTTTTTAGCTTTTATAAAAGTAAAAAGAAAAAGAATTACCAAGATTATTAGCCTTCTTGTTAGAGACTAAAGAATAAGCCTCTTAATTTCTCCTGTGTCAGTGGTCTCAGTGCATTCTTTAATGCTGCTACCCTTCAGTTGTGTGAGTTGCTTCTCAGCAGAAGTGTTCACTCCAAAGCAGGGATATTAGCAGAGGTCTAGTGTAGTCAATACCTGTGTATTACCCGTGTCGTTGTAGCTGCTTGGGACACATCTAACAGGCTCATACCAGAGCCATCCAAAGATATGTTATTGCTGCAGCGCTGTAACTTAGCTGTGCTAAATAAGGATCAGTATCTTGTTTGCCATCTGTTTGTGAAGGTGTTTTATTGGATTTTTTTTTTTACCAGCCTATTAACTGGACAGAAATATTGAGAATTAGTATTTACATCTTCTAAATGAGGTTTGCACTGCACAAGCTGATCTATTCATGCTCGCCAAGCCATCACCCTGTTATATATATTACTAAGCTGTATGTTCCATGCATGACAACCATAGGTTTCATATGTACTGTCACCAGTCCAGCTGGGAATATTTTAATAAGTCTGTCTTCAAGAAAGTGACAATAAGAGCAGAGAAAAGTACATCACTTTCAATGTGAAGAAATCTTGTGCCTGCTTGCTCTCGAGGCCAGTTTTCTTATGCCACCTACATGGTTTCACTGGATTTACCTGGGCTAAATACTGGTAGGTGGGTCAAACCTTCCCCAGTTTCTTCATTGCCGTTACTTGTTTAGACTTGTATAAAATTTTTGGCTGCTTAGATTTTTTTTTTCTGGTATCTAAGTATCCCTCACAGTGTCCTTTTTAATGAGCCGCTCCAGTGTTGACCACGCTGTTAGAAGACGTTCACTGCAGTACCATCGCCAGCCTGTGCAGACAACCTGATTTCATACTTAGGATCCTCGTATCTCAGGTTCATGCGACAGTAATGAACTCTTTCAATTACTGAAAGTCTCTGTTAGTGTTTGACCTTGTTCTATTGGGCGTTTCCTCACAGTGCTCTCAGGTGCTGACTGCAGACATGCCTGGCTGGGCAAGAACGCAGATACGGCTCACCAGTCCAAAGACCTCCTCAGCTGAGATGCCATCTGAGACTTGCCGTCTGAGATGGGCAGGCTAGGGAGAGTTTCAGACTAACTGTGATATTCCTGAGTATCCTGCCATGTTAACAGCTTGCCGAATTTTAGTATATTAATTGCACAGAATATTCTTTCTTGTTTGTTTAGCTTTACGCTGCTACTTCAGCCCCAGTGTTGTTTACCTATGGACAAGCTACATTTGGGATTTGCTGCTCTAGATCCATCTCAATTCTGTTGTATTATCTGATGGAAGTCCTGGGATAATGAATACAACCCAGATGGCTGTCTGAGGAAGGCATGTCTGCCAGAAACTGTGTCATGAGTGTGCAAATGTGCTCTTTTTTCTCAAGGGTACTGGTCAGTGCCTTGCTAACATACTAAGCACTGGAAATTTGTGTGATTTCCCCCTACACCTTCTGCAAGTTTTTCTTTTATAGGTAGAGAAAACCAACTCTCTTTTCACATTTAATTCTCTTGAGCTGACTTGTAAGTAGAGAATTTTATGTTATTTTTCTCTAATTGTTTGATGATTAGAAAATGTATCCAATATGTTTCTGCTTTTCTCACTCCGTGATTTCCAGAGTAATAAGCGGGCCTAGCTCTTTCCTTAGCATCTGCCCTCTAACAAGAGGAACTTTCCCATTCCCTGCTCAGAAGAGGTCCTGAGTTGTTTTGGTCCCATGCTCTTTCACTAGCCATACCTTTCTAAAAAGAGCAATAGCCTGATGTATTTTTTTCTCACATAAATTCTTTTTTTGCAATGTACCATGGCAAGTCGTGTCTTTCCTCATATTTTATTTATCAAATGTGTAATTTAATGATGATCTTCTATTGCTCTAAACTCCAAAGTTTTCCTGAGCTTAAAATGAATAAGTGTTCTGTGTGTTTTCAGGTTTAATTCATTCATGAAAATCAATGAACTACTCCTGGCTAAATCAAAAGACCTCTGATTGACTGTGGGTTAAGTGTGTGCCAGTAGAGAGTTACTGTCTATCAGCAGATGTACAGTAACTTGTTACTTTGCAATCACTTCCTTTGCATTTTAGCTCCTGCATTCCTGGAAGGGCTTTTTCATATTCAAGCCAAGACTTTAAAATATCAGAAGAATCATTTCAGACTTCACAGCAACACCCAGCACATTCTAGAGTTTTTTCATGATCAATGCTAAAGACATAGTATTCAACAGATGATTTTGTATTGGTCATTGTACAAATGTAATTAAGAGAACCTTAATGCATAGTTTCATGAAACTCTAGTAATTCACTATTGTTAATCTCTTTTATATATACATAAGCATAAGGGAAAAACAAGATTTTAGATGTTTTACCAAGGCACTGTATATGATATTAGCTATATGATGTATGCTACAAGATGTTAGTAATATATAGGACAGTGGGAGGTTCATTTTTTTCTTTTTCTTCCCCAAAGGAGAAGAAACACTTCCACCATAAATATCGTAAGCGTTACCTATTTTATATTATATCTCAGTATTTTGCTAAAAAATAAAAGAAAAATATGCTGCCACCTGACCATTTTGAAACATTGTATGTATGTTCTATTAGAACATGCAAACATGTTATAGTTACAATAGTGAGCTAATTGTTAATAGTGTGCTACTGTTTCATTTGCAACTAAAAAAAAATGCAAAGACAGCTTTACAACTTCAATTGGGTTCTAGTAAAAAAGATCATCCTTTAGGTGTATAAATATAGTATAAAAATAGCTAAAATATGAGAGTACTTAATATATTCAGTTATTCCTGAAATAGCTTAGTATGCTGAATTCCACTCAAGTGTTTTCTTGGTAAGTAATCTCTTGTTGTGATGGCAAGTAAAGCATCATCTGTACTTCTTTTATCACTAATATTAGGAGAAAGGATTAGGTTTGTTCACTGATGAGCATGTTGCCATTGCAATTTTTAAAGCCTTAACTCGTGGTTGTTTCCTATCAATTTCTTTAAAAAACGACAACAAAAAACCACCTTGTTGGAGGTTGACATGTCAGTTGCGGTCTGGCTATTTAATCATTCCACTGCCTTTACTCCAGTGCATTTCTAATGTAATCCTCCTTCCCTTCTTTACAAAAGCAAACTTTATCTTAGATCTAATTTTCTGGAAAGAAAATTTATTTCTGTTTGTATTGGTTATAAAATGAAGTTGAACACTAGGGAAAATGTGTGTAAATAAAGAAAAATGAATGTATGCCAGCTGCTCCCTTTCATTTCTGATCAGATTTCTAGAATTGATGTTGTTTTCTCTTTCTGATGCAAGCATGTTAATGTCTTGACCAGGAACCCTCTTTCTCTCTCAGATATCTGAGCTTTCTGCAAATATTTGAAGCACTTCAGACTCATGCACTGATCTCTGGAGATTCACTGTGCTCTCATTGAGATAGATGAGGATAGACTCATCTTTTTTTTAAGGGAATTCAGATCACATTAAGGACCTGATCTTACTTTCTTCTCCATAAGATATCTGTAACTGAAATGACTCCTCTGCTCTCTGCGAAGAAGTTGGAGGAGATCCTATTTTAAGGCAATGTTTCAACATAACATGCAGACAGCAATAGAAGATAATATGGCACAGATACTCTTCCTGCATTCCAGGCTTCCTTTTTCCTTAATTCTTCACCTGTCCATGCTCAAGAGAAGAGGGCAAAGCCAACCTCATCTGAGAGCAATCTCACAGCCTCTGGGATGATGACACAAATGACACGTCAAAAGCTGTTAAGGAGTCTGTTCTGTTCATGTTGTGTTAATCCAAGTCCCAGAGTTTACCTGCTCCACCTCTGTTGCAACATCTGTGTAATCTGAAGTCAGAGCATGAGTTTGGGTAGTGTCACACAGCTATCTCTGCTATGTAGTTACTGGCATGGCATGGTTTTGGCCCATGCCTGTGAGCACTCCCTGAGTCCAAGGCATAGATGAGGCGGCACAAGGGACTGCATACAAGAGGCACATGGATAAGACTGCCAGGTCTGAGTGGGGAGGTTTAGCCAAATGGACACAAGCGTCCCATACCACTCTCCGGGACGGGGAATGGTCCTCATGTGTTTTATTTATGACTGTACACATAGCCAGGCAGTCCACTCCACAGCAGCAGAAACAGATGAGAAGTTGTTTCCTGAAGAAGAGGTCATTTGAGTGGAAACTGTTATTTCACTTATTACTCCAGTCCCTTCAGGAGCTGTTCTGACAACAGCAGAGCTGGCTAAAACTGATGTCCATGTTCTCCACTAGACTCAACAACCAGCAGTTCCTCAGCATCACTACTGGAAATCCCCACAACCCGTGCAAGCGATAGCTTGTCAATGCGTCATCCATCCTTGTGGTGTAAAGAAAAGTATGGCCTGTGATGATAACTGGGCTGAAAACCCTTTATCGCTAACACAGTGTTTGCAAAGTTACCTCATATAGATTAAAAGGCCCATGGTGAACAGAAAACACTTCTTACTAGATACAGGACTAAGTTTACTATCTTTATAATAAAAAACTTAGTGTGACCAGTACAAAATTTTTCATTTAAATGGATCCCAGGAGTGTGATATATATGTGGTGTATGTGTATCTGGAATGTGAGCATTTATTTCCTACAGACATACGATTGTATTAGGTTTTTGAATTAGTTACAGTACTGTCAGAAGCAGACATAGGCTTTGTAATAAGATTTGTGTGAGAGTGGAACTATCTTGAGAAAAGAGGGGTCTGTTTCAAAATCAAGCTGAATGGAGAAGTTCATATGAGCTTTTCTTTGCAGAAGTGTGGAGTTTTCCAGCCAATATTTACTCATTCTCAAGCCACCATTTCTCCTTCAGTTACTTGGCTTGCTGTGTCCCAGTGCGCGTGGTTGGGCTTCCTCCAGAGCAGGTGTCGAGCTCTGACTTCACAGTTCAAGTGTGATCAAATCAGTTGTCTCAGGGCTTTGACAAAGGTCAGGAAAACTCCGCGCATATTCTACCCAAATTTACAGGTGTTAGAGTTTTAGCATGTTATGAGTTGAACTGTTTATAGTACAAAAGAACTGGGCACAAGATAGAGCAAGACCATCTTGGTGCTCGTTTTTTTCCTTACAACCTGTGGCATTGAGCTTATTGTCTCTTTGATGGGGTTTTGGTGGATGGAGAAACATGTTATGGAACAAAGGTTTGAGGAGGGCTCAAAAACTTTTTACATTTGTTAGGACTCAAAGCCTAAGTCCTGGTAAAGTACGCACCACTTTTCATTTGTACAACTTTGAGATACTGTCCCCTTCCATAAAGCACTTTGTCACCGGTTTGCAAACAGGCAAGCGACGTGGAGAAAGCCAGGAAGGTCGTTCACCCAATGTCACATCAGTAGCAGCAGCGCTAGGATGAGAAACTCGGCCCTTCCAGTTCAGGGAGTGCTCGTCAGAGCTGCCTGCAGTCCCCCCGGGTGGCAGGGGTGGCTCACCAGTACATGATGTTTTCAGTTGCTGGTTTGGTCCCATGCCTGTATGTAGCTCAAAAGAAAAGTCTGTGAGCCATGTTACCCGTCTTCGTTAATTGCGCACTGGGTGGTCAGTCCACGTCACATTTGATGCTAACCGCTGGGAGGGTGTCCTGGCACTCTGGAAGATTTACTGTTCTGCAGCCTTCTCCTTCCTCCTGTCACGCACTTCTGTCTCTCTTCATTACTTGTCTTTGCTCATTTCTCTCCTTTTTTATTTCTCCTTTTTCTAATCCTCCTTTCAGCAGCTTCCAGTTGTCCTCTTACTGTCTGGGGTTTCGTTCTTACCTTTCTCCCATTCCTTCGCTAACGTAAGGAAAGGCCTAGCCAGTGCTGACAGGAGGGGTCTCTCGGCTTTCAGCTTCATACCTCCGCACACACACTCCATGGAAATTAATGGAAGGAAGAGGAAACGGGCACCTTTCAGAAACTGCATTTCAGCCCTCTGCAGTCGTGAAAGAGGGGTGCGTGGACAAGCTGTGAGGCAGGCCAAAACGCGGATTTGCTCGTGCACGTTTTCTTACCCCGCAGCAACGCGCGGTATCTCGCGCTTCCTGGGGCCAGGGCGAGCCGCTGGCTGCCACACGTGCCATTGGGAGGGCTTCCGTGGAGCCGGTTGCAGCAGAGCAAATGCTGTGCCTCAGCACGCCCGTGTTTTGCCCCACAGAAATATGAAGATGAAATTTAATATGCAAATGGAACAGGAAAGAAAGCGGATTTCCTCAAGAAATCAGAAAATAACTTGCTGCCTCTTCAGTACATCCTCTTCAACGTTGAAAGCAGCACTAAGACCTCTCAGGGTAAAATATTACAAAACCAACATCCCTTCATGGATGGTTCAAGGGCAGGATTGCAGGATTTTTCCCATTTTATGAAAACTAAAAAAAATAAACACAAAAACCTTCTTCTACCTTCCATTTAATAGGCTTGATTCTGTTCCTTTATATGAAGCTTCCAGATTTTATAGCATTTTACTAGGTCTCTTGCTGCAGCTTTTGAACCTTAAATTAAATTGGGATTCATTAATACATTTATGAAAGGGGAAAAAAGAGAGAATGCAATACAGACATGCTGGTGACAGTCTGCAAGAAGGACATAGAGTACAGATACATACCAAAATGATCTTTTTTTCTGGCTGGTTTGGCTGGTCTTCACATAAAGGGAAATTTTAGCTTCTGAGGGTATACGGGCAATAGGAATATTTACAGTGGATTTCTGTATGCTGAAGCTATGCATTTTGGTAGCAAACTATATTTTTAGAAGTTACGATACTCCTACCATCAGTCATCACTACGGCATCATCAGCAAATTCACTACTGTTTATTAGTTAATGCAGACAAATGCCATTATTTTTTTTTCTTCTAAAGATCATTCTAGTTTTAAAATCAGCAGCCATTTATAACTAAGCAGGACTCCCCTGTCTTTCTTTTACAACTAAAAGCTTGTGAGCCTTGTATACAGGTTTTGGTTGTTGAGTCAGCTTTGCTGACTTTGAGGTGCATTTATTTCTGTTGTGTGAACAATACCAGTTTACTGGATATCTGTAGTCTGAAAATAACTAAGGAGGTTTTTTGTTTTGTTTTGTTTGGAATGTCAAGGATTTCTTAAATAAAGAACAGTCACCTGAATATTGAATTTTACTTTGGTGCTTTTTTTCCATTTAGGTTTTATGGCAGGCATACAGAGGAACCCCCAAATGTCACAGTATGGACCTCAACAAACTGGACCTTCCATGTCACCACACCCCTCACCTGGAGGCCAAGTGCATCCTGGAATTGGTAGCTTTCAGCAGAGTAATTCAAGTGGTACTTATGGGCCTCAGATGAGCCAGTATGGACCACAAGGTAAAATGCTTGCTGTTAATACATACCATAATTTCATATATATATTTGTAAACAAAAAATAAATATACGTATCATGTATGTAAGAAGGCAGGTGGCTGTGCAACTTACTAAATAAATAAATAAATAAATGCCCCCCCACACACACACAACACCCCCATGCCCTGTTCTTTAAAAAAAAAAACAGGCAAAACTGTAATTCAGAGGTGGAGCTATACCTTGTGGAAGAAGCTGCTTCTGTTATTAGCACCTTTGTCTGTATAAAAATAGTGATCTTAAAGTGGGCAAGGAAATGATGAATCTGTTGCACTGCCAGGGCCATTGTTTCGGAGGCCTAGCATGTCATGTCTGGGATGAGGCTGAGTGTGACCAAGCATGGAATAAGGGTCACAACACCAATCCCAAAATAGGACTTCTTTTCTTAGACGGAATCCCAAGGCCAATCTGAGATTGTGTAGTGACTGTGAGGGTTAAAGTCTTCTAACGAGCATAATAATACGGTGGCTACTGTGGGAATATAATATTGAGCTCTAATGCATACGGTTTGTGAATTTTAACTAACCCTTCAGACTGAGAGAGACAGTTCCTTTTATTTTGCTTGTTTGACAAAATTGTTGAAGGACTAAAACAAAAACAAAAGAAACAATTTCTGCCCCTGGACATTCAGTGCATACAACCTTGAACTTGCCTGTTGTTTTGCCTTTAATGGATAACCTTTATAAAGTATGCATCTGTTTAGAGGTTTAATGAACTTCAAGTCAAGGCACAGAATATATAAGGCACAGTATTTTCTTTAAAGGTACACCAAGAACCTCTTCTGTTTCAGCACTTCCTACTACTGCTTTCTTACTTAAAATCCTCAAAAAGGATTGGAGCCAGTGATGGGAAATTCTGCAAGGGTTCAGTGGCTTGCCCATGCTAGCAAGGATGGTTATTTTAGTCTCCAGGGTTTCTGAGAACTAGTTCTGTTGTTTGTTTGAAGGGAGTCTTGCCGCCCTATGCAATGTTCCTTTCTTTTTCACCTCTGGGTTGCATTTGTTTTAGTCTTCTGAACGCAGGGTTACAAGCCAAGATCTCCTAGTTTCTAATTTTGGCGCTGCCTTTTACTCCATCTTTCAACTTAGGCAAGTAGATTCATTTCTCTGCTTTGCTTTCTGTAACTGTAAAACAGGGCTAGTAATGCCTTATAGCCATGTGCGAAGATTAATTACCCAACTCCAGTAGACTGGTGCTTTCCTTTTATTTGGAAAGTGTTTTGTGGCCATAAAATGCTGTCCAAGTGCTTATTTTTATCTGCACAGAGAGCAACTAGCTTAACTGGTAAAAATCCAGTGGATTTATGATGTGCTATCCTGACTTCCAGCTGTACTGCTGCTGCTGAGATTCCGAACCATGGGAATAGTGGGTGTCAAGTGCAGTAAAACATTAGCCATCCACACTGATTGAGTGGAAAGGTTTTTGTACTAAATCAATGCATTTAAGTAACACGCCGCATACTACTTTCTTTTTTGCTTGAGTTCAGCAGTTCTTTTCCTCCTGCTGTAGATGAAAGTGCCTATGTAATGATTTTATGGGTCGCGGTCAGGAAGAAACGGCTATTAAAAAGTGAACTTGAGGGGCAGGAGGAAAATGAGCATCATTGTCATTAACAGGCTGTTTCAGAGGGGTCTGGTGAATAGTGTGATGGATGAAAAGCATGTTCTTCTGCCAGCTCTTGGAGAGTACTGGTGATCCTGTGCACTGGTCATCATAAAATTAGGGCCCTGCAGACTTTAAGCTCTACAGGTAACAAATAGAGCAGAAGAATACTGCGTTTTCAACGGCTAATGTGACCATTAATAAAATACTGGGATGAATATGGTGATATTTCAGTCATGTATTTACCTGGATTTGAGATTTTAATAGCATTTTTCATTTTTAATGAAGGTAATCTGTAATTGCATCTCTTAACATACTCTCTTACAAAGCACAATTATATGCCAGTGTTGATGAATTTATAATAACGTTACCCCATTTGCTTTTTATTGCCAAAATAACAAATATATTAAAAATCACCTGGGTTGCAAACTGGTTCTTAAATTATTAAACTACAGTAATTCTCAAGGATTTTGTTTGCTTTTCTCATTTTGTTCACATAGGCCTTCCTCCAGAATATTGTTAAGCGTTGGCTGAGTTGGACAGGGCTACTTGTATTTTTATACATGTGTCAAAGCATTTTGTGACGTTAAGCTTAAATGTTGAGTTTAAACATAGTCTAAATATTATTTTTCACTCTGTGCTTAGTCCTGAAAACCATTGCTCTTTGCTCCTGAAAACTGAGGCTAGTGTCTCTCTGTAATGGAATTGCTCACTGTAGTGAAGACTATACCAGTAAGTTTGGGTTGGAGGAATTAACCCAAAGTTCGCAAGAGCAGAATGATCCATCAGATACGTATAGCTGATTTATTTGTTCTTCATGTGTTTGCATGACATTTAGATCTATAAGAAGAGTAAAACATATTTGCCCAGGAAGCAATTCCAGATTGGGGACCTAGCCCAATGCTGTGAAAGCATTTCCCACAAAAATAAAAAATGGCTTTGGCTGCACACTTCTGTATGTCTGTGATATAAAACAGGAGCATACAGTACAGAACATTAGTTTTATTTTTTGGTTAACTCCCAGCAGTTTTCTGTCCCCAGGAATAAAAAGAAGCAAAGTGAGAACGGGAGCTGAAAGAAACAGCCTTTCTGTTTTGTATTTGAGCAACATCTAGCTCGTGAGCTAATGAAGCTCTGGACTATGACCTGAGTATCAAACTGCTGTCACAGCAAAATGTCCTTTAAATGCACTCTGGAGAGCAGTCAGCTACTATAGTCAGTTGGGTCTTTTAAGACCGGGGCAGAGAAAAACTTACTGCAGATCAGTAAAAGGTGTCAGAAATGCATCCCATCTCCCTAACTTTTCCTGCTGAATTCAGCACACTGTTCTGTTTGGGTATAACAAAGAGATGAACCACTACTGAATGCATTTGAACCCCAACCCCAAAACTTCACAGTAAGTTAAACCCCCTTTTGTTCATGGTAAAGTAATATAAATGAGTATTTGTGCTTTGTAACCCTTAATGTTGGACTTAAACTCATTTCACAGAAGCACTTTGATATCTTGCTCACACTGATTTCAGAATCCTAGATTTTAAAGCAGTAGCATCTTAAGGATGAGCTACCCTAAGTATCTTGAGAGTCTGGACCTCTGAGTCCAGTCCCACATGTGCTACAGTCTGTGGAGTTAATAAATACCAACCATACCCAGTGAGGTCCCCTAGGTGAAATACTTTCAGAGGAATTCAGCACAATATATTTAAATTGTCTGCATCTGTATGGGGAAAACTTGATGGTTAAGTGAACGTATAAGCAATTTTAAAATGTCTTTAAGTTACTATTTTCAATACCGTGAATCTGACCTGTGTCCCTAAAGCAAAGAGCAAAACTAACAGGCAGTTCTCACATTGCCCTCTTTTTGGCTCACCTAGAAATGGCAAGGTTTCAGAGCACTTTGTTCAGCAAACCTGGACAAAGTGGACTGAAGTTTCAGCAGTAAGCATGAACATCTGTCTTTGGCAGATTGTTAGTAGGCTTTTTTATGTTTTATCTTCGCTATGCTTCTTTTTTTCTTCCTGATTCCAGTTACCATGTTGTTTTTTTCTCATGCATTTGAGAGACCGTGTCTGTGGGCACAATTCTGCTCTGGTTGTGGGGAGCTGGAATCAAAAATCCCTTTGATATGGAGGGGAGGAGTTGTTCAGTGGTATTGTTCAGCCGCTGTTGCCAGGCTTGTACCCACTTGAAAAGTGTGGGCTCTTGGACTTGGCTGCCTGACACGTCCAGCTGATGTGGGCTGGCCTAGCATCTGCTGCATTCATTGTGTTTAATGCTGCATCCATCTGTTTTCTGTCAAAGCCACTGCCAACAAATTACTAATCTATTAGAGAAACATGGAAATAAGATTGCACTCCTCATTCCTGGCAATTCCTCTTGTATTTTGTTTGGCTTTTATTTTGCCTTTTTTGTGGTCTGGGAAAGGTATAAGAATAGCTAGTACTTGAGGTATTGAGGAAATGCTTAGGAAAAAAAAACATGGAAAAAACATAGAAACTTGTTTTCCTTACAGAGAAGATACCACTTCCCTGTGCTCTTGGATGCGTATCCCTGGAGATGAATGATTAGGAGCTATTTTAACTGAGCCACATATTTTTGTGGAGAAGATTCCGCTGCTTTTTTCTGTGTTGTGCTTATGCTGGAGAAGCCAAAACATGAAAGAAGAGATTTTATGTCCCAATTCAAAATAGCATCAAAACAGCAATAGTATTTAGCATTGGTGTTTGCTCCTCCAAGTATGCTGCTGAACCGTACTTTGTAGAGCTGAACTGACAAAACAAATTGGCTTTATGTAAATTGGACTGACAGTAGCTCCCAGTGATTATGAATATCAGGTCTGCTAGTGCAGGGAGTGAATTTGCTTCACTTTGGAAGCAGTGTTTCTAATGGCACGTACATAAAATATGTTAACTGGCTGTGTGTAGTCCTTGAGCGTACATGCACTCCATCTTACCGTATGGCATTTTTCTCGCAGAAAGCAACTGGCAAACCAGAGGAACATCCAAGTTCTGTGTTACAGGTTTAACACTAAGCAGAGCAATAAGAAACTAATAGGCCCTTCATTTTGTGGGTACATATGTTGGATCAGAGGCATGGCTTGAGCAGGTCTCGGCAAACAGAACTCTGGTTAGGAGCGATGGCTCGCTGAACAGAAGATGGTCAGCTGGCAGCAGCTGAGCCTGCAGGAGGAGAAGAAATGACAGGGCAGTCTGAAGTCAGCATACAGCTGAATCTGGAGCCTTTCATCTCTGTCAAACCACATATCAGGGATCCTTCTGTGGAAAAAACCGCATGCACAAATCCGATTTCTAAAACAGAAGTGAAGCATTGTTCCATTTCCTTGGAAAGCATAGGTCACACATGGTTTTGCTGAAGAGAACTTGTACCAGAGTGAGTCAGTTGCTGGGTGGGGAGGAGGGGAGGATTAGCCAAAGCACAGCAGCAGGAGTGTATGAATTAATTATGTGTGCATTCAAATGCTGAATGAATATATTTATTTTAAATATAAACAGGAGTTGCATGCCGCCGACTCCTCTGCCTGGTAGCTGAGGCCTGAGGAGAGATGCGGCTGATTTCCACGCTCAGGAAGAGTCCACTGGCTGCCTCCTTCAAGCGAGCGTGGGAATATCTAAGAGTAGTCAGGAAAAACTGCTCTGCGGCATCCCACAGGGAGGGAATGGGTCGTATTTCCACTAATCTGCATGAGATGGAAATAAAGACGAGTCGAAACTGGTGACCAAAGTACCGGAATGTGATCCGTTTCTTAAAATACTTTTCTGTTATATCTTTACCATTTTTTTTCCTTTTCTCATGCTGTTTGGGTTTGTTTCTAAAACACTGAATGCCATACACTTACTTTTTCTTAGCTTTCAGTATGATAGGAAAGTCAGTACTCAAGTAATTAAGTACTCAATTTAAGCTGCTGCAAGTGTTCCAGTGACAATGTAGACTGGGGTCAGCCAGGTTTTCATGCCATCCTTCATAAGGCGCCTGTTTATATTAGCATCTTTGCAGTATTGGTGATTATTCTTGTGATGCTAGTTTTCCCAGAAGAACTGCGCTGTGAGCTAAGACACTTTCTGCTGGCAGAGCCAAGCTTTGCACTTACCAGAGCAGGGTGGGAGGGAGAGGGAATGTTCCTAAGGGCCCAGCAATAGGTCAGTCCAAAGCATCTCTGACACAAATGGACAGAATGGTTAGGAGCAAGGATCCAGTGAGAACAGCCTGTTGCAGAAATTGCAGGAAGATGAAGAATAACAACATGAAATTACAAAAATAAGATTTTCTCTTGAGCTTTTGTAATGGGCTTCTTACATGCCATGTATCTCTACTGCACAAGGCATTTTCGTACTGTGTACTGTGTTGTTAACCGTCTGGAGGCTGTGGTTTCCTGTATTTGCTGTTATCCCGTGACATTTATTAGGCACAAAAAGTTTGAGGGTATGTGGAAAACAGGTTCATAGGAAAATTCAGATTGGAAGGATGCTCAGGAGATTTTCTAGGCCAACCTTGTGTTCAAATCAGGGTCAGATGTAAGATCAGAGCAGGTTACTCAGGACTTTACCAAGCTGGGTCTCGAAAACCTTCAAGGAGGGAATCTGAACAGCCTCTTTGGGCAGCTTGTTCCATTACGTGCCTGTCCTCATGGTGAAAAAGTTGTTCTGCCTTGGGTCCTGCGCCTTTCCCTTCAGTTCATGTGTGTAATTTCTGTGGCTGCTAACTTCCTAAGTAGAAATAGTTGCTCAAAAGTTTAATGTTATTCTCTGTACTTCTTATCATTTTGTTCAGGAAACTACTCCAGACCACCAACATACAGTGGCGTGCCCAACACAAGCTACAGTGGCCCAGGACCCGGCATGGGTATAAATGCCAACAGTCAGATGCATGGACAGGGGCCAAGCCAGCCTTGCGGTACCATGCCCCTGGGACGGATGCCATCGGCTGGGATGCAGAGCAGACCATTTCCTGGAAACATGAGCAGTATGACCCCCAATTCTCCTGGCATGTCTCAGCAGGGAGGCCCTGGGATGGGCCCACCCATGCCAACTGTGAACCGTAAGGCACAGGAGGCGGCTGCAGCAGTGATGCAAGCTGCTGCAAACTCCGCTCAGAGCAGGTATGCAACCAGGTGAAAGGAGCTGAAACGAGTGGCAATGTTTATCTTACCGTTTCTGAAACAACAGTGCTGTAGAGGTGCATGCATATGCATTTATACGTTTTCTGTCTGTCTGTGCCCCTATCTCTGAGAGGAGGTGGTGTGGGGGAATACTTCTCTTTAGATTAAGAGGAAAGCATGAAGTTGTATATTTGAGTTACCCTCTCAAAAAGCAGCTGTGACGATGAAGATGACAGCCACTTCCATTTTGGTTCTTGGAACTGTAGGCTTTAGGAAAACCCACAGGGTTGTGGTGACATTAGGAGTTGAAAACAAACCCTGTGCAATTTGAACCCGATGAGCTGGATATATGCATTTGATCTCTGGTAGAGAGAGGGCCAGCACGTCCTTGGCAGCTTGCCCCTGCCAGGGAGTAAGGAAGCTTCTGAAGCTGCCCGTCAGCTCTTGCGCTTACTGCCCATGTGGTGAGTGACAGCCATGATGACAGTTCTCTTCTGCGGGATGTTCTTGTTCCTAGGCAGGCATGCTGAGGGGAGCAGCTGGAGGGGAAGGGCAGAAGGAGGCATGAAAGCAACGTGTAGTTATCTGGAGTTGATAACTGCCACCATGCATCCACAAGAGAGAACCTGCAAACTCAGGATTGTGGAGGCCGGAGCTGCTGTCTGGCTTCTTGTCTCCCCTTTGGGCAGCATAAGTGCACATTGCCATTTGTGTGTGCATTTTGGCAAAGGCATTTTTCTGTCCATGGTTATTCTTAAGATGACTGCATACTTACAGTGAAATCATATTTTCTGGGAAATTTTCAGATTAAGTTATTTCCACATTTCCCTGGACTGAAATAATTCCTGCTGTATTTATTATCTTTTTTATTTTTCTGTTAAGAGAAGTTCCATTACATTTGAGAATTACACAAAGCTGGTTCCACTGTTCTGGTAAGCGAGTTTATGCGTGTGTGTGTATTAAGCATCTTGCATTCATTTATGCATATGCATACACATATGCACATATACACATACAGGTATTTATCACTCAGGACCAGTATTTCTGGACCCTAGAGTTGCTGTGATTCCAAGACACAATGTAGAAACAAAAATAGGAAGTTAATATGTTCCTCTATCTGTTGCTTTCTTGTTTTGTGAGTTTGGAAGGCAAGTGGCTTTCAGTGATAAGCAATAGCAAACTTCTAAAACAATAACAGTAAATTTTGTGTACTTCGTGTTCTTCTTCAGTGAGACAGAACCACACTCCCTTAAAACAGACCATGCTTCTGCAGATACCTGTGAACCAGCAGTCTCTTGCTTGTGGTGGTTGTTTTAACAGAGCTGTCTAGTCAGATTTACAGAAGTCTGCTTCTGGCTGGCTGGTTAGGCTGTAAACTGATAGGTCAGGCAAGAAAGAATAAATGGGCCATCGCTTCAGCTGCAGGGACACTTTCTTTATAGTCACGTAATGAAAGGAAAAGGACACGTTTGTTGGTGTTTACAGCAAGACTTGGTTTGGAATAAGTGGAAGGTATTTGGTTGTGGTTCAGCTTACACTTCAGGCATAGTGTGTAGTGTTCGATCAAAAACTAGATTAACTGATCACCACTCCTGTCTCACACCTTCCTCCCAAGTCAGTTTTGTAAAACTGCATTTGGATTCTAGCTTTGCCTGGGCAAAAATACGCCATTTCAGAGCCTTTTCATCACATAATGCCCATTCCAGTGATCCAGCACCTGTAGAAGAACTGCAGTCATCAAATATCTATTGCAAATACTGGCTATTTATAGGGCTATTTATAAACTACAAATTGAGTGAAACCTGTCATGCTCCTCTGATGCCACAAGGTTACAAGCACACTGTTTTCCCCTCAATCTCAAGTCAACTGTAGGGGAGAAAGCATAATGGCTTTTGGCTATTCCTGCAAGTCCTCCTTCTATTGTATATGGAAGGAATGTAGTTGACAGTGATTCGTATTTGTGATACAGAGCAAATCCAAAGAGGCTGTTCTTTTGTTGTGCTTTAGGCCACCATACATGGGGTCGCCTGCTTATCCCAGCCAGTCTGGGGCTGGTGGACACCCCATGTTTTCTTCACAGCACCCCAACTGTGGCAACGCTCAGGCTCCCTTGATGCACCAGCCTGACCAGTACCAGTAGGTAGCTATATAAACTGGACTTGCTGTGCGACCTTGGCAGTTTTTTTTTAATGTTTCTGAACATGCCATCTGGCAGCTGAAGGAATATAAAAATCATGTGAAATATACACAAATACTTGCATTATAGAGGGGATTTAGTTTTTTGTTTTCTTTTTACTAACACCACTGTGAGAGTACGGTGAAAATCTGCATGCCACTCTCTCACAGACATTCTGCATGGCTTTCGGCATGGCTTTGTTTCCTTCATGCCTGAGAGGGAAATGAAGAAGCTCATTGCTGAGAAGGAATGGGATCCTTCTCTCTCCATCCTCCCCCCATCCCAGGCATCATCTCTCTCACCTTGTTGGTGATATTTTTGCTTCGCAGCAGTGCAGTGCAATGTCATTCTCCTGACTTGTTATTGTCGTTATGGTCTCAGCAGTGAGCCACTCCCCCAAAGCGTGGTACCTTTCTGACAGGTGATTTACTGCAGAAGTGTTGACAGGATTTCTTAATGGGATTTTGAAGTTTTGAAACTTCTTTGAAGTTCTATTACACTGTAATTGAGCATGCGTGTGTTTGAAAAATTTCAGCTAGTTGGTAGAAGGATTTTTAGGAGCACTAAGTGTCCAGTCCAAAACATTCCCTGAAATGTAGCTACTGTTTTTTCAGTGAACTCCTTCCAGCTGTGACTTCTGTAACCATATTATAAGTTAAAGCACTTGGAGAATGTATCTGTACTGGCTCCTAGCCTGGTGCTTGCTCACAACCTAGTCTCGTTTCACCTGAGATTCAAGTTTCATGGACTTCCCTGCTGTCAGGTTACTTCAGTTATTTCCTCTCTAGGAAATCTATAATACCCAGATTACTGCTGCCTTCATGGTTATTAACAAGTTTTAATCACCAGTTTTCTATAGCTGCTTTTGTTTGTGGTGTGTTTTTTTGTTTCATTAATAACATCATTCATATATGTGCATATGAAAAAGTAAAAAGCAAACCAAAAAATTATAACAGAAGTCTACTGGTTCTTCTGTTTAAAAAGCAAAAATCAGTGAAATGGGAGAAAACTTGCACCGTACTATTTTCTCTAATTGAAAAGACATCTACTGTTATATGCAAAAATGCATGAATAGTATCCAGCGTTTTTCTTTGTATGTCTTGAGTTGATAAGATTCAGCTGTGGAGTTCACAAACTATTGGGTTTTCATTACCATAAAACACACCCCTCTATGTAGAATTAAGAGGAGAATGGAATGGTTGTGTCAGAGTCATGATTACACAGCAGTATTTCTGTACAAGTTGATTGTGATCCCCTTCAAGGTCCAACTTGTTGAATCAGTAGCCAAATATCAATAGGGGAGAGAAATTTATCTTCAGCTGCTAATCCACAGGATTTGTCCTTTACCAACTCAGGAGTCTCATTTAGACATAGAAAGCTGGTTTGCCTCTGCTTTGCCAAGCCACATTAAGCAGCTGTGTAAAATGAATTTAAATGGCATGCATCAGAATGAAATCACTTCCACTGGGGCAGAAAATCAATGTTAGTTAACAAGGGCTGGATGATCAAGACCTGAGTGTCAGCTGGTTATACCTAGGTATCATCCTCAGTGCAGACCACCACTCTTTTAATTAGGAAAGATAAAAATATAAAAATAGAAGTAGTGGATATGGAAGATAGTAGGTTTACACCATTTGAGTTAGCCTTTGACCTCACCAGGAGATCAGCTCTATGTTAAGCTTGGATTGCTTCCTACAGCTACAGAACACCTTTCCTGTAACCTAAAATCTTATAATGTACTAGTCTCCCATGCACCCAGGCCAGCATTTCCCAAATGAGATCTCGCATATCAGGCTAAAAGAAAGAGAAGTCTTTCAGAGATCTCTTTGTTGGACCAGCACTATCTGTGGTTTCACACTGCCAAGGATGTTTGAGCTTGGTCTGGGTAACAGGTTACAGCAGGCACTGCGAAATAACTCTCTAATACACCGTGTTGTAATTCACCTTATTTTCAGGAAGACAGTGTGAAGGAACGGCAAAATAGTGTTTTCCTTTTTGTGTCCGTCTTGGTCACAACACACCTGTTGACCGATAAGGACTGTACATTGAAGATCTAATATATCCACTGAACTCTGAGGAAAGACTTTTCTTAACTTTTGTTAGCACTGCCCAGGACACCAGGGGCTGGTTCTGCTGCTGGAGGTTACAGCTCAGTGGAGACCTCTGAAGACGAGATGGTTTCAAAATATTAAGTCTTTTAGCACATTATAGTTCTTACAACAATAGACATATTTATAGTGATAGATAAGTATTTCTGTGTGTACAGATCTGCAGCACAGTGAGCCTTCAGTAAAATCAAGCAATTTTAAGCAAACAAGATGGCATTTTCTCTGCTGAGAAAGTAGGGATTTGAAAGGCAGTGAATTTAGCCAGTATCTTCTCAAAACTCTAGCCAGTTTTGAGTTCCTCAGTTTGTGGATGCCCAACTTGAAACTTTTGCGGACCGTGTGTTCAATGTCTGTGAGCTTTTATGTTTACTGCAACAGTAAGTGCAGACTTCAGAGAATTGATTGTTTGGTTGACAATTGAAGTCAATAGACATTTTTGGAGCTACGTGCTTGTGACCATCATTTTCAGTATGTCTCTTACCAGCAGGGAGTGTCATTCTGAGCATGTCCTAGCAGTTGAAGATGTGACTGTGGTATATGGAAATAATAATAATAAAAAAAACTATCTGTGAAATAGCCAGCTTATAATACTGTTAGCACTGTGGCCTTAGGAAGACTCAATTCTGTACTAGCTGGCAGAAAAATACACTTCCAACTGGATGGGTAAGTGAGCCTTTTGCTGGTGCAACTACAGTTATCAATACCTGAACTAATTACTATAAAATGAGTTTTGATGTGCCTACAAGAGGAGCAATCCTATCTTTGAATGCAGTGTCTTTGAACTCAGTGTACTCTACTTTAATATCCTTCTTGGGATTGCATGTTCCAATTTTGTAAATTAAAGCAATTTTTTTTTATAGATTGAATGAATTTAGAATTCAATTTTATTGATTTTAGAGGAGAAAATTTAGACATAGTAGTTTATTAAACAGAGGAATTGGGATCCAGCTTATCTATTTGCAAACTCCGGCCATTTTAAATCCTGGAGATCAGGTCGCTAAATCTAAGGTGGATATTTACATTATAGTTCACTGTTCCCTATGCCACCAGAGAAATGGAGTTCAGTCTCTGTAGTAATGTACGGTGTTGCATTGCTTTGACATATTTTTAGGCACTTTAAAATGTGGTTTTGTCTAAACTGCTCAGCAGTTGGTTCAGCATAATTTAAGCAAAGCGGGTTACGAAAGGGTGAGTAATCATAGGCAATACATATATGTGTGTGCTCTCTGTGATTCTTAAACATAAAAGCTCTGAAGTTCCAGTCCAGCTGTAGAGAAGCAGAATTTTTAACTTTCGGATTTTTAGTTCACTGTCAGCTTGACCAGACAAATCCTCAGGAACACAGAAGCCGTTAGAGTCTACTGCCACCAAGTAAGGCTTCCTGGAGCCACAGAGCTGGCTCTACCTTGAGCCATTCTCCCAGATTCAGGGAAAATAAGGGCTGCAGGATCATACTAGCTGATCAATCTTCCCTTCAGTCACAGAACCCAAAACTTTTCATTCTGTGCTAGAATTTAGACTTCAAATTTTCTTCCAAGTCAAATGAGAATCAATTTGTCCATATGCTAGAATTGCTTTTTCCCACGGAGCTCTAGTTAAAAGTAGTATTTAGCAGCTTCCCTTTGTCTTATTACTCTACTGGAAAAGAGCTGGGGACTTGTGTTTTAGAGTGGTAACTTTTTGTTTCTTCAGAGTGTATTTTAGTATGAGATAAATAAAGTCTTGGGGGACACTTGACAAAGAGTGACAATCTAGTCCATTTATGCTGTTGATGATTATAGATTATATGGGATATAGATTATATGGAGAAGGGTAGCCACGATTTAAAGGACAGAGAAAAACATGCTACGTGTGCTGCTTTTCTAGGATTACTCTCTGCATTTTGTGTAAGGACACTGGAAGGACAGACTGCATATAGATGTTAGTTCTTGCTACCTATTTACTTGGGGAGGGGGAAGGCAAAGAGGGTGGTAGAAGAATCTAGTGCAGCAAAGCCCAGCCAACTGCCTGCTGCCACCTCTTAAGACTCCTTACCCTTTGTGTAAGGAGTTCCTTCAGCTTCAGTATAAAAAGGACTCCAAGGCCAACAGCCTCAACAACTTTTGGAAGAGCCCCATATACAGAGAGCCCACATCCTAGGGGAAAGGTATATAGTTGCTTTGGGGCTTACCCATGAGGAGTGTGTGCAGTTGTATATGAATAGGTTTTACATCCATCTCTTTATAAAATGAAATCTTAAAATATTTGTGTTATCATCTTACAGAAATGTAGACAGTTACAGATGTTTTTCCTTTCTAATGAAAAGGCATACTGTTTTGTCCGTAGTTAATGGATATTTAATAAGCCCATAGTGTCTACATGGTATAGTGAGTGACCAGCTCCCAGTACATGTTCAGGACAGTGAGATTAGGTACTACAACCTCATCGTGGTGAGGAAAACAGTATAGATAAGTTTGTATTCAGTCCTCAAACTGATCTAAAAAAGCTGCAATTATATTAGAGGATTTCTGTTTTACAAACAGACAGTTAAAATCAGCATAAATTAGATAAAAACATGTATTCTATATGTCTTCTTTTTAGCCTGTGTGTGTATATATGCACATGCACGCTCGCACACATACCCAGACTAACCTTCCATCAGCATTTCTCTACTGCTATGTATGTATAATTCATACTCTGTGTCGCTGGTGCCAGCAAAGCACTTTTTCCATATTATTTTCTCCAACAGCAGGGTAATGCAACACTGCTGATGGACTAGAAGGTGCTGGTGAGGAAATATAGTAATGGACATGGTGCATTAAAATGTCAAAAGGAAAAAGATCAAGGCGAAAATTGCGAATAAATTTTTTAAAAAAGAATAATAATATAAATAAAAAACAGAACTCTTTCAGGTGTTTTACATCCTAGATTCTGTCAATTTCTATGCGGTATTTTCCAGTCTAGCCTTTCTGATCTTGAAACTTTGGGTTTAAAATTATAATTACGATTTTAAGAAGCTGTGGTTATGTATCAGGGAGTCTCGAAGTGCTACAATAAAACTTCATGTCTTTAATCCCTGGAGAGAGCATATATTTTCCATTGTTTTCCCTTTTCCTATTAAGCTTGGAGGTGCTGTTCTCTGCTGGGAAGTGTGGTGGAGTGCAGGAAGGTTAAGTACTCATTCAAGTTTCTTTGCTTATTCAAACCAGGCTTCTTCTAGATGAAAGGCTGCCAACTGTTAAATCCCCAAAGTAAACGAGGCTGAGATAGGACTGGGAGCCATAATTGGAGCCAGCGCTGGGGTGCGTTATCTGTTGTCTTTGAAATAAGCCCCTAGCAGAAAGGCTCTTTCTGCCCAGTCCTTCAGTTAACATTCATATACAGTTACCAGGAAGGAATCACTCCTGTTCAAATTCAGCCCATTCCCAGTTCTCAAGTCTCAAGGTGTCGGGTTATTCCCCCCTACACACACACACGCACACTCCTCCACTGACTCCCAGAGCTCTGATGTCCTTTAGGGATTGTGACAGATCGCACTGAAATAAGCCCTGCCTTACTTTCTGGTAGCACTGTTTGAATATCCAAGCAATAAATTTCAGTCAGTGAAAACACATTTTGGCTTCCAAAACAAAACAAAAAATGTCCCTGTATAGTTTCAATTGGTTGAAGCAGTACTGCTTCTTGGCCTAAGTGACTGTATGGTGTTGCTGTGAGCTAAGAGTAGCTCCTGCGCTTGCTCCACCTGAGGCTGGCTGCAGCAATGGGTGGAATATTTTCTCTCTGTGCCAAGTTTGTGTGTGATTTGAGGGGTTAAAGCCCAAATACTAATGATTCTTGTAACTGTAATTGCTAATGCGGCTATTTTTCTTCAGAAGAACCCATGCTTCTTCCCTCTTCATGAGAAATGGTCGTTTATATCAAGCTGTGTTTTTTTATTCTTTCTTTTTTTGAAAAGGCACTTCCTTTCCTCGTGTTTTGCTTTTCAAAGCAGAACCATATTTGGATTTTTTCTGCAATGTATTAGGAGGGGTGAAGTACAACGTAGCTTGTATGCATTTGCTATAGTAAAGGGGGAGCTGGAAACACTCTTCTGTGATTTTTTTTTTAATGGAGATGCCTTTTGTAGATCAGCTCAGAATTGCTGATAAAATTGTGTAAAGGATGGGAAGAAACTTTACATGCTGAGCCAACCAAAGCCATTTCTTGTGGGAGATTGAGAGAAATATGTTTTTATCTGGAATTTTGTTTCACTAAAAGGTAAATCCATCATTTTGGAACCCTGAATGTCACCATACTGCAGAGCTCACGCAGGCAACCAGTGACTTGGGGAGAAGTTTTTTTTCTTTTTTGGTTACTCATCAATCAAGTAGACTGCTGTATGCTATTCATGCCATTAGAGATTAACCACAGACCTCAAGAGTTCTACTCCTTCCCTCCTTTGGAAAGTAACAATTCTTAGGTTATGGAAGCGGGAGTATGTTGGGAAGGAAGGGTGATGTTCAGAATCATGAATGAGAATTTTCAGTCATCTCAGAGGTGATTCTAATTTGATTATTATTGTATCAGGCTTATTTTTGGCTTGATTTGGTTATTTAGGAGAGCTGTTGCCCTCTATAGAAGTACTATTTTGAAACAAAATTGCAGTGTAGGGCTCTGTAGCTTATTAACGTTTTCCCTCAGAATCAGCTGTTACATAGAAATTCTGTACTTCGAGACATGATCTTTAGGGTGTTAAGAATGGAGTACTTCATTAATTGTTTTTTGCATAAAAGTAAAGAATAAAGGAGAACCTTAGGATGAGTGCTCATTTTTCGGTTGGCAAGAAATGTTTCAGGTGAGGAAACCAGATTTTCACTTTGTCTTTTTGTCTGTTAGCCAGAAGATCTACCCGTTTAAATCACTGAACTAGTCAGAAGAAAACATGAGAATAGCCATCTGTTTAATGGGACTCATGAAGAAAGCTAATGCCACGACTGCCATGTGTGATTTGGCACATATATTGTGCAAGTACAAGACTGTGACTGAACAGTCTAGGGTTTTTGTGACAGAAAGTGAGAGACATAAAAAATGGTAGGCGGGTTTCAGGTTTTACAGCGGTTTTAAGATTTTACGCTGTTTTACAATGGTGATTGTTGAGAGAAAATTAAATAATTTTTAGCAGTGCTACCTGGGGAAATACGAGTGGGAAGAGCCCTTTGCTTCAGTAATGGAGTTCAGAAGGGTAGCATCTGTTCTAACTAGACATCTAGGTAACTTTGTAAGAATCATACTAAACAGTAACAGCAGTAAGTTTTTTTTAATGAGAGCCACCACTTTCACTAACACATTAAATACCTGTTGCAGTTGTTGCAGTATGTTTCAGGCATCTTCTGAGCCAAAGATGAAGAAAAGAGCCAGCTGAAACTATGTTGACATATGCACCACACTGCTGCTGTGAAACTGTCTGGAGTGCCAAAATGCTGAGACTGATGGTAATAGTGGTAGTAATAATATTGATAAACATGTAATAGCTCCAGGCTATTGGGCAAAGATAGGTAAGTGAAAATGTGTCTGCTGGGAAATCCCTTTGGAGAACTTCTTCTCCATGCTGCTGCACATGCACAGTTGCATTCAGCGTGCTGTCAGCCAGATGACATTTACTATGAAAAGATACATTGAGGAGCTGGCATGAAATGATCAGGATTTTATTAGATTTTCAGCTGGTTGCCAGCACAGCGAGCTCAGTGGAGCTGAGTGGTGCTCGGAAGCAGTGCGAGAGTACGACGGAGCATTGCAAGGATGAGGTGAGAGGCAGCGAGAGGATCGTATCCCAAGATGAAAGAGCAGGGAGGGCAGGAGTCAAGCCTCTTGGAGGTGGTGCCACACCAGAGGAGATTGAATTGATGAAATCCACAGTGTGTCCTTAGCTTCCTGTAGCTTTTTAGCACCACGCTTTGGTGACCTCCTAGCTATGAGTGTACTGGGAACAGACTCTTACCCACTTTCAAGTCATCATTCTGGGAGAGAGTTCATAGGGCCTTCCGACTTTTTAATAAAGCTATTTATAAACATGCACAAAAATAGAAGGTACATAGTGAGAGAGTCATATGAGTCATTCCTCACTTTGGTATCAAGTCACACCAGGCTAAATCACCCTTTGTGGCGTTCTGATTCAGCCTGTCTGCATCACACCGTACAGGGCAATTTTTTCATTTTTTAATTTTTTTTGCTAGATACCTAGTTCATGCATGCTTCTGCTTGCCAAACAGCATCCTTCTTTCACCCACCACACACTCCACTTGGGCTAAGAAATGCATCTCCTTTTAGTGCTGAGATATTATATCTGATGGGGACAGGTGCAAGCAGCTGCCTTGAGAGCTGCTGTTTAAATCCACGTTGTCAGGCAGGTAGGCAGGGGTCACTAAGAACAGAGCTTCGATGGGATTACAAGCCATTTGGCTTGGCCCGCTTTTCAGTAGTCCTGCGTTTTCTGTCACACAGTATTATATTGCATTTATCTAGCACAGGTTGCACTGACTACAGAGGACTTTGTTCTTGTACAAATAAACTCAGCCGTGGAGGTCTTGCTGCAATTGTAAGAATGCTGTTTAATAAAGGCATTTCAGGGAATCCCTGTGGATTTGAAGACTGGTGACCAAATGCTGTGGTCACTGTGAAATTCAGACCAAAAAGACTTTAATTAACACAGAAGGAGCTTTATAAAAACAAAATGAAATAGCTGCAACATTTAAAAAAAAAAAAGAATACTACAGTATTTCACTAAATATCCTTCATGTCTTTCAGTCACACACCCTTATATCAGCAGGATCAAATGAAGTTAAGGATTTGTTTCTGCAGGCTTGTGCTGTTTTCCCCATTGTATTCAACTACTTTATTATTCTTCTGGCAAGATTACTAATCTTGGATTTCTTCCTCAGTTTTTGCTATCTGTAAAATGGGATAGAGACATTTATTCTGGTTTCAACATGGCGTTCAGCAGTACAAATGTTGTGTAGCTGTATTGATATTAGCATCAATATTCATGAATTATATATGCCTCTTGTGTTGCTCTTCGAGTGTTTGATGCGGTGTAGCAATCCTATGTTTTATTGGGCTTTAAATGAGTACTAAGAAAGGTAGCCTGTCAGGCAGATGTTTTCACTGCAAAAATGGTTGATGTGATGATAATAGCACATAAACAAGCATAAGGTTTTTTGGCTGCTTTTCTGAGGGGCTAAGCATCAAATTAGTCTGATAGGAGCAACTAATTTTTGACTTTCTTCTCCCTCCTTGGTTGTTTCTTAGTGAAATATAAATAATGATGATGATGCTAAAAGCACAAGTATTTGCGTAGTCAGAAGAAAAGGAGTATATTTAGAAAAGCTATTTCTGTTATTCTTCCAAAAAAAAGTATGCTATATAATAATCTTTAGATCGGTCAGACCAAGAAAACAGGCAGTTTACTTGGTCAGATTGCAGTGGATTACAAGGTGATGTGCACTGTCGTATAATTATGGTGTTAGAAGATTATTCCCCATTTTAGCATTGCGCTTTAGGCCCGGTCGTTGAGCAGAATAGTCTGGTGTTCATTCTGTGTACCAGGTGTCAGCAGACAGACAGATACACACAGTACAAATCTGTATGATTTTTCATTTTTGTTTCATGGTGTTTTGTCAGTGTCGTGTGCATTTCAGAGCCTTGGCCTCCCTTTTCACGCATGCACACACATAAGTATAAAATTCTCTTTCTCCTTCTAACCTGAAAAATGGATTTCATCAAGAGCCTCATGGCAGAGCTAACACCTGTCACATCACCGGCTTTCATGGCTGCTTTTCTAAAACTTTGTTATTGCAAGTGGTGAGCTTCCCTGCCGAACAAAGGGAGGAAATGGAAATCCAGGTTAGTACATTTATAGTAGCAGCTAACAAGAGAGGGAGATACTTAGCTTTCATACATGGTATTTTGAATTTGTTTGTTTTATTTACATGGGAATTGCCTTTAATGCCTTTTTATAGCTTTTCAAGCCAGTATTCAGATTTCGTGTGTTGGCCTTTGCTAACAGTGATGACTCATTGATGAACTTCCAGTCAGAGCAAAGCAAGCAACATTGCTTTTTATATCCCCTTGCTCTCTTCTCCCTCCTCCAGTTCTCCCATATCCCCTGACGACAGAAATGGTTTCACTTCTCCAAGGAAGCTCATAATACAGCAAGAAGGAAAATCCATAACAAAAGAGCATATGTATCTGCATGCACATGTTTACGTGTAAATTCTCCAGGGAGAAAGCATTTGCAGGTCTCACTCCTGAATTACTCTCATTATAATAATCCATTTGGTGTCAAAGTATGACAGATTATAAGCGCTTAAGGCTAGTCCCAGCTCAAGACAGATTTAAATAAAGTACTTCTAGTTATTGTGCAGGTCAGTGTGTTTAAATAACAACCCCCCAAATCATACTTTGACATTTAAAAGAGAGAGGAAATATTGTCATGCTGCAGACCTGGCACAGATAAGCACAGGGCAATTTGGTCAGTACACTGTGATTTGTGAGTGCAGCCTAACGCAGTCATTTTCACAGTTTGTAATCAAGTAGCCACCTTAGCAGCGTGTCAGCATTAAAAAAAAATGTTCCTTTTAAAATGTTTACACAAATTACTCCCTGGAGACGCTACAGTGCATTCGTTGCAAAACCAATGTAGGTTAAAGATCTGGAGTGAGAATGGCAAACTTCCATGAGCCTGTGCCCCCCCCCAGCCAATTGCTCGGGTGGCCAGGTCACGGTAACAGGGTGATTTTTCAGGTCCAGTGCCTAGGGCTGGGTAACTGAGAGAAATCACTGCCTTGCGCAAGTACTGTGGAAAGCATCAGGAAGCACAATGCAGAGGTGCCCAAATAATAACAGGTGCAAGCTTGTGGCTGCCGGCACATGCGTGACTCAGTGGCAGCTCTTCCCGACCTGAGCTCATTCCTGCAGATCTCCCTGGTGGTGTCCCCGGCCTGCCCATCACGGAGGCTGGGACAAGGATCACGAGTTCCCACCAGCCATTCCCCACCCCAGGAGCACTGCCAGCCTCGCAGAGACCGCAGCCGTACCCTTCCCACCCCTCACAGCCACGCAGACAATTTTGGCCCCCATGTGCCTGCTGCACCACTCCTTCATTGTCACCTCGCTGTCCCATGCTGCCAGCCTGGGGCTCGCCCACAGGCGCACAGGGCGGCCATCTTGCAGCCTGGCCCCTGGCCATGCGCCCGAGCAGCGGAGCTGCAGGGAGACACGTCTCTTACAGCACCCTGCTTTTGAGGCTCCCCTGCGAAGCCCTCCCGTCCTTTGGGCAGACCTGGCTGGGAGGCCACACATCTGTGCTGGAGGGACCTCCCCTGCATTTACCCTGGGAATGGCGGCTCTCTGTACGGACCTCTTTCTGCATCTCCCTTTCTTCTTTCTCCGGAGCATCCACCACGCTTCCATCCCTAAAATCCTTTTGACACCTAGGGACAATGCTCCCAGCCCTTGTTGTTCATTCTTCATTTCCATCTGCTCTCTGTTTCCCTCTTTTCTGCCCCAAACTCTCCTCACCTCCAGCCCATCTAGACTCTCCACCTCTGAACCCTTTAGCCGTTCCCTACACGTTTCGGCGCTCAACTTCCCCCCTGTACTCAGGCTGCCACAGGGCTCATTCCAGGAGCTGGATCAGTTTTTCTGACTGCATGAAGAGCTTCACTCCAGTGTTACAGGTTCAGATTGATAGTAGAGTGCAGAGTGCCCAATGCATGCTAGAAAGTCCACATAAAGTCAGAGAACTTGATGCCTCTGCTCACAGCAAAAGCCTGGGCTTGGACATGTTTCCATACAAAAAGCTGAGTTTTCATTTCTTGTCCTTCTGAGAAACATAGTCCACTTGTGTTGTCCAGAGCTAAAGAGGACCTTCCTCTGAACTCCATTTTGTAGTCAGTTGCCTGTTCAAATCTGAGGAAAATGACAATAAAAACCTTCATCAGATGGCAACTCTGAGGAGATACTGAATCACATACCAGCGAGTGTTCAACACAAGGTCTTAGTGCTGCGGAGTGACTTCTGTGTAGCAATCGGAGACAACACACTAACCTACTGGTGATTTCAGGTCCAATTAAAGAAAGACATCCCCATATAAGAGAAACTGTTCAGCAGCTGTGATCACTTGTGTGCTTCTTTGTACTGTCAGTGCTCTTCTTTCTTACGATTTCTTTGTTCTGCTTTTTAACAATGACCAGATCTTGCATGTCATCCCCTCTTTTCAAATACGTGGACTTCTGCATTAGCTCAGAAGACACAATTAGATCTGGTGCTACTTGTTTTGCAGAGAAAATAGATTAAGTGCAGATTAAGCTTCGGGAAGATTGGAAATGAAGGAAAACAAAAGAGCAGAACACGACCTTCTTAAAAGGGAATGTTTTGAATTTGACCATTTTTATTTTGGACCTGATAGTATATCAGACCATCAACAGCACAATGAAGCTGACAATTTAGGATCACAAGGTCATTCAGGCTGGAAGGGACCTCAATAAGTCTCTGGTCCAACCTCTTCCTCACTGCAGGCTCACCAGAGAGATCAGTCGGGTCTTGAAAACCTCCAAGGACAGAGACTGCACAACTTCTCTGGGCCACCTGATCCAATGCCAGACTGTTTTCATTGGGA
Organism: Anseranas semipalmata; assembly: GCA_013399115.1. Taxonomy (NCBI): domain Eukaryota; kingdom Metazoa; phylum Chordata; class Aves; order Anseriformes; family Anseranatidae; genus Anseranas; species Anseranas semipalmata. The sequence goes on along the minus strand of VXAA01004161.1, from coordinate 827,762 downwards.
AGAGGGTTTCCTTATGTCCAGTCTAAACTTCTTATGTTTTAACTCTTGCCCATTGTCTCTTGTCCTCTCACCATGCCCCACTGTAGAGTCCAGCTCCATCTTGCTGACCTCCTTGTAGGTGCTGGGGAGCTGCTGTTAGGTGTCATGTCCCCCCCACACACACCCCGAAGCTGTCTCTGCCCCAGGCTGTACCAGCCCTGGTCCCTCAGGCCCTCCAGGGCAAATATTCCAGCCCTGAGCATCTTACGGGCCCTCTGTGAAAGTTACTCCAGTTTATCATTCTCTCCTTTACTGGGAGGTCCAAAACTGGACACGATACTCTAGATGCAGCCTACTGAGTGTCGAGTAAAGGAGGAGGATCAGTTCTCTTCACCTCTGGCTATGCTCCTGGTCTCACAGCCCAGGATGTTGTTGGCCCTCTTTGCTGCCAGGACACACTGCTGGCTCACGCTCAGCTCCCTGTCTGCCAGCACCCCCAGAGCCTTTTCAGCAAAGCTGCTCCCCCCTGTCAAGCCCCATCCAGCACCACTGCAGGGGGCTCTTGCTTGTGAGCTGTACCTGTCATCGTTGAATTTCATAAGGTTCCTGTCAGCTCATTCCTTCAGCCTGTCTAGGTCCCCCTGGGTGGCAGCCCTTTCCTCAAGCGTATCAACTGGCTCTGACGTTATGCAAGTGCTGTAAATTAGTAAATTCTCGACAGAGTAGCAAGCAGATTCCCCCCCTTCCCATTTTTAATCTCTTCCATTTGTAGAATACTTGGAGACCTCCTTGTAACAGTAGAGCAGAATGAAGAAATGTGTAGGCTTAAGTATGGTGTTTAAGCTGATAGCATAATCCTAAATTTGTGTTAGCCAGCTGGTTTTCTTCTAAATGTGGGAAAATATATGATCCGGGATCACAGTATTAGAGATGTTAGAACTGGAAAATACCTGACAGGTCATCTAGTACATACGTAATGCAAGATTTCTCTGACCGGTACACTTTCTAATGTGTTGTGTTGTCTGTGTGCAAAAGGGTCAAGTACTGGGGTTTGGTTCACTCCCTTGGAGGACAGCTGCATCTCACCATGAAGACATTTTTCATTATACTCAACATGCTTCTTTTCTTAATTTCTTCCTATTATTCATAATTATCACTTGTGTTATCCTAAGCAACCCAACCATTGGTTTTTGTCACCACTGTGAAGTCATATACTTAATGGGGTTTGTTCAGCTATATAGCCAGTCAGTTGAATTTTTGCCATTAGATGTCACTACGTGTACAGCAAACAGTTTTTAAAAGACTTCATTTTTGTTTAGCCTCTCAGAAAAATGGGGGAGGGAATTGGGAGATGTAGGAGAGAGTCTGGTAGTATACTTTGAGATAACTACTTCTTAAATAGTATGTTGGATATTCCTTTACTAAAAGCAGCACAGAAGGAAACATAAGATTTTTGACTTAACTCCAACAACCAACAGATGATGCTGTGACCTTAAGCATATATAAATATGTTTAGCAGCTGCTGTGTAACATATTTATAAGTGTTTAGTGACCTGGAGGTTAATCAAAATGAGTTTGGTGATCTCAGCTCAGTTCTTAATGGACTCCACTTCATATTATAGCACTGATGCAGCACAATTTGTCACAGTCGGCAGTCTTTACTCAAAGGAGGCCCACTGTGGAGTGAGAATTAAAGGCTGAAGTAATACCTGATTATTTCTCCCTAAAGAAACTTTCCATTCCAGGCCATCATAGAGCAGAATAATACGTGGAGGAACTCTGTACTGCACACTGCACCCAATCCCAGAATAAAATAACATTTACTTCTACAGGATGTCTCCTTTCAAAGTTGCTGAATTAGCTCGTGAGTGCTCCGGTCAGTGCTTTGATAGGGAATAGGGGAAGAATGAACTTCTGCAAGGGATGGTGCTGAGTCTTTTCGCTTGCTGGGTGCTTTCCAGAGGTTGAGAGCTGTATGCCTTCTAACTGCAGCATTACATGGGAGGATGAAAGGGAAAACCATTGCCTTGCCAGATGAAATTTCAGAATTAGGTTCTGCCATTCGGGTCTTTCGGGGTACAGAAGCAATTTTTTTAGACTTTGGTTGTTTTCTTGCTGTCCCAGCCAAAGCTAGTATATCCCTTTTATTTAATTTCCACTCTGTCTAAACTGGAAATAGTTTCCTACTTTTTGATTTAAAGCTGTTGTACAGCAGTGTGCTTTCATGAACTACAATTGAGATTGATGTCCATAGTGGGTAACATGAAATAGGTTGTACCTCAATTTGAGACAATGAACAGCCCCACAGCTTAGAAGATATACATGCTATAGGAAGTAATAGTGTTGAAATATTAGTAGGTCGAGACCAATTTCAGCTTACCTGCAAGGTACAAGTCTCCTGTGTATTTTTAAAGCAAATGAAGGACATTGGAGAGGTAGATACCTGTAGAGACTTCTGTCTTTTCCAGAATCCCATCCTGACTCCATAAAAGAACCTTTCAAAATCTATTATTTCTTTTTTAAAACATAAAAATGCACTTGCACACTTTCTTCATCTGTGCTCATATCTTTACCCAATAGTGGGAAAGATCTCACTTATCCAGCATGGAAAGAACTTTTCAGTTCACTGCATTTGTTGAAATACAGCAATTTTCAGCTAAAAAAAAGGGGGGAGGGGGAGGTATTAAGATACAGTATTTACATAAGAAAAGCTTGTTTGACTGAAATCTTTTAAAGTTGTTGCCAAATGGTCCTGCTCTTCTTTTTTCCCTTTGTAATTTTCCCTTGGAGCGTTGCACCACTGTGCATTTTAAATCTTTTCCCTCCACTACGCATTAGAAGCTTCATCAGGGAAATGACATTGTATGGCAGTTGTCACCTTCATATCAAAAGAAAGCCTTTGCAAGAGTGAAGAAAAGTTTGTCTTCAGAGAGCAAAGGACAAAACTGACTTGGAAAAAGATGCTTTATTTAGATAACACGTTCTCTTTTCCTTTGAAGAAATTCACAATGTGTCAAGAAAAATTAGGCCAAATAGTGCTTTAATGGTCTTCCTTCTCTACCTTCTAAAAAAAATAAATCCATTTCTACCAATTGTGTTAAGAATCTGCCATGAGTTTGGGGAAGACAAGAAGCCATTGAAGTAATTCAAGATTGTTGGTTTTGGGGGTTTTGTCTGTTTTGTTTGAATACTGTATGATAACAAAAAGCAGAATTTACACCAAAACTGCATCTTCCTACAATGACACGCAACTTTCACTGCCTATCAAATAAAATTAAATGCTCTGCTTTTCTTGGGAGGAGGGGGAAGAAAAAAGCAGATAGGTACCAAAGCTATGGAAGGGGAAGGGGGGGAGTTGCTTCATCTTTTATCTTATTTATTTGAAAAACCGCATAAATTTACAGGGGTACATGGAAGAAAGAGGTCTGAATTTTGTATTTTCCTATGTAGGCTATGAATATACAAGTAAGTATATTTGTGCATGTGTTTTTATGTATGGATACGATTTTATACATAGACCTATATATTCATATAGATATCACAAAAAGTGCAGTCTTTAATGATACCAAGAAAAGGTAGATAATTGTATTGTGGATGAAAAGAGTAAAAGGCTATTTTTGAAGTTGGATGAAGCATTGCATTGGGTTACTCTGCTTACTTGGATTGGATTGTTTTCTTTCTTGCACCTCAGTTTCTCTGTAGAATTTGCTAGATCAAGTACAAGTGTACTTACTTGCTCAAGTTCTAAAAAGTATCTAATGTTTAGTCTTCAAAAATATTTCATCTTAAATCTTCACATTTGAAGATGTGGAAAAATTTGTCAGTTTTTCAGACAAACTTAAATCTCAATTTTGAAAGCATTCTACAGGTACGTGATTGACTTTCAAAACCGAAAAGGTTTCTTGTTTCAACAATGTATAGTATGTACATATTTTTTTTGAAAGATTGAACCTAAACAGCACATACAACAAGATGGGCATTTTATTCAATGCTGCAGTCACGTCTGTGGTCATTTTAATGGTATTTGCTAAATGACTATGACTTTGGGCCCTAAATCATTGCTGGAAACAGGACCATCTGTTGTGTTATTAAGAAAAAATCTGTTTTGAAGGAGAAGAGAAGCAGGAAGTTACATCTACATGATTTCATTGGGAGTTTTATGAATGCCCCTTCTGGTCATGAGTTACGCTCAAGATAAATGCTCACGTGCAGTTGGTTTTCTCTTTTGAACCCTGGGACTGGAAGTGCTTACAGGAAACAAGGTGTGTTCGATAACATCAGATAAAGAAATGTGGAAGAGATTCTTTGGCACCCATTTTTCTTCTGGTCATTTCATTGTGTTTCAAGCTATGGCAGGCGAGGATTTCTATTAAATGGTCAAAACTTCCATTCACTCTGAAATTTTTTTATGCCAAACCTAGGTTCCAATTTGGACTTCTGATCACGTTGCTGTCTACTCATAGGGTAAATAATATGAGCTGTATTTTTGTGCTGATAGGTTGTGACATATAAAAACACTGTATACATTTCTCGAAATCTGTGTTCAGTCCAATTCTGTCTCAGATATACAGTGACTAATTCAAGACTAATAGCTCCCCGTGTAGGTAAAATGAACTAATTGCGTGCCTTCTCCTTAGCTATTTGCAAACAATAGGAGATGTATTCTGTGACAAACCACAGTATCTTCAGCAATGAGGTACGTAATGAGACTTTGTGTGTGTGCTTTTTCTTCTCGTAGGCAAGGCAATTTTCCTGCCATGAATCAAAGCGGTATTATGGGATCCAGCTCCCCCTACACTCAGCCAATGAACAACAGCTCTGGCTTGATGAACCCGCAGGCTCCTCCGTACAGCATGGCACCTAACATGGTGAACAGTTCAACAGGTAATGGTGGGTAACATTTCAGGAGTGGCCTTCCTCCAAAAATTTGTATAAAGGTACCAGCCCTCAGCTGATGGCAGAGGATAGCCTTCTTCATTCGATTCACCCCTACTGGGGTAGTTTGGAGTGATTCAAAACTAGGCTAAGGTATTTGCGTTTTTTGTACAGTAACTCATACATTTTTCATGAAGTCCTTTTGCACAGCATGTAGATGAGTACAATGTTTTGAAAGTTACAGCAACACTCGGACCCAGTTTGACGTAGGTGTTGACTAGCAAGTATATGTATATTTGTGTGTGTGTCTGCAAGAGGGGGAAGGAGAAAAACCTCGTCTTTGAAGAGGCTGCTGTTGTTTTTCAGTGTCTTGCTTCCTAAGATTGCAATTTGAGATATTTAATGTGGTTCTGTTTAAAAAAAAAAAAAAGAGATGTGCACCTGCTCTGACTTGAAGATGCTGTAAGTTGGGCACTTAAAATAATTGCTCTGTTCTGAAGATATAGGCCATATTTACTGCATTTTCAAAATTCATGTAACCATCTATAGGGTTTCTTCATTTACTTATTTAAATATCGGTATATGAAATTTAATCATAGTTTCCTTCTGCAAACAAAACATATTTAACATAGATGTTGGATTTATCTTTCATATTGTGACTTGTGAATTCAGAATTATTTACAGATTTGTGTGCAACTTCAAAGACAGGTGAATGTAATTCTGTGCAAATATGCTTTATAATCCTTATTCAGCTTGACATCCTAACAATTATCTTCCATCAAGATGATATTTCAGTAGAGACCAGTTCTTTGATGAGGGAGGGTTCGGATGGATTTTCAGTGACCCTAAAGTGGATCTTCCAAAATACTTATTCCAGTCATGGAGTTTCTGTGCATGCTTTACTGATTACATTAGCCTTTTTTGAAAATCAGTTTTTTAAAGTTTTTTTGAAAGCTGGATATGTTGTGCTAAGGTGATTTGATTTGATTTCTTAGCTGTTTTTGCTTCTACTTGGTTTATTTCTTTACAGATACCTTGCTGCTTAAATTGTATCCTACCAAGAGCCTGTGTTTCAGTATCTTCCTCTCTGCTCTGCTTAGCTTGTTCCACTCCTTCATCCTTTGCCTCTTTCCCTACCTTTCCTTCCTGTCAATTTTGTATGCCTCTGCTTCTTAGGCAGAAAACAGCCATGTGAAATTCTAGTGTCTAGTATGTCCAGAGGGTTTTTTTCCTGTATTTAGGAGCTCCCAAGATACTTAAGAGTGTCTTGTTTTTCAAGAATATTATGTCACATTTTTGTTAGCAGAAGAAACTGAATAAAAGCTGTTAATCAGAAAGCTTTTTTTTTTTTTTTTAAACCAAAAAAAAGGCTTTTTTCAGTCTGTCTTGAAAGCCATTGGTTAGTCCAGACAGCACACTTGTACTGTCTGGATGAAGAAGGAAAAGCTATTGAAAAGACCATTAGATAATAGCTTGCTTTTCCCCCACCAGAGCTGTCCCAGGTAATATTATGTTTTGTTTGTGTAGTTATGTGTTTTGTCTGGCTTGCTGAAATAAAATTACTTCTGAGCATTGAAACTGTGCTATAAATTCTGTTTTGCTATTAGCAGAAGTAATTTTTCCCCCTTTTCCTTTGGCCCCCAGAGCTGCAAAAATAACCAACAGCAAACAGATGGCAGAGTGCCTTGCCTAAGAAGATTTATGTATTCCTAAGGAATAACCAGTTTAAAGGAAGATTCACAGAGGTTTTTTTGTTCAGATAATTCAGCCATTCGTTATTTCATACAGTGGAAATCTGTTCAATGCAAGGCCATTTATCCTAGCAGTCTTTTGTATGGGGTAGTCATACTCTTTTTATTGTGTTATGCATTCTGAAATATTGGATTTTTAATAATTTAAACATTTATCAGGGTTTTTTCTGCCAGTGCATTTGTGAGGTTTTCTTTTGTTCCAGTTTTATTAATTCAAAGATTACCCAATAGAAAGTAAGTATGAGATGAACTGGAGGAGTTCAGTGCACCTCTTTTCCTCTGTGTGTGAGCAGACATGCATCTAGATTACACTCTATTGCTTTACACGGCTGGCCTCCAACAGCACACAGAGTGTGTTGGTACAGGGGGAAAGAAAGAAAATTAGGCATGGATACGCTGCTGGGGCACATGCAGTGGGAACGCTGCCATTCCCATATGCTGACTCGTCATTCTGCTAGGGTCAAAGAAACGAAGGGCTGAGCTTAAGACAAGTGTCAATACAGGACTTAAAATGATATTGTCTTGAACCAGAGGAGCACTGCAGGGTCCACTCTTGCCCAAGCGCTGCATTTGATGAGGTGGAGAACATGTGGATGGTGCCTGCTTACAGGCCGAAAATGGCATTATCTGTGACGCAAAGACCAGCTCCACTATCTGGCTCTGGAGCCTTTTTCCCACTAGTTTAAAGCCACGTCAGTCAGAAAAATCAGGGTTCAGTCGGTGTGTAGGGCCAAAAAAAAGCAACTTGAGTAGCCGCTGATGGAGGCAAGTGAGAGGGTTAACTTGCTGACATGCACCGAGCATGAGCAACTGTTGTTTCAATAACAGGCCAATGAAAAAATACGGTAAGCAACAGGGAGCAGTTGGTTTCTCTTTTTCTGGGTTTTGAGAGTGCAATTATGTTGCCTGTTTTGGGGATGGAAGGTAGGTGTTGGTTTATTCATTGTAATCAAATGCAGTTTTAGGTTTTGCTCTGTGAATTAGAGGAAGATTGCTGATGCTGTTTGGAATTGTTTCTACATGATTGCAGAGCTTCAGTACAGCTGAGTATAACACTTTCTGCTACCCGTTTTTATTAGTATTTACAACTCCTTATTACCAGTCAATCTTATTCTATTATTATTTTTTTTAATTAATATCATAATCAAAAGGAATATCATGTTGCAGTTCTGCATCCTAGTATGTCAGCAGCAACTGTGGATCAAACAGCACATCACCGGGAACATGGAAATTACGAGATTAAAGCAGATGGATCCTTCTGATAGAGTATCCCATCCATAACAATACCAAAAGCTTCAAGAATAAGTGCCAAAATCCCTTCACAATTATGCAACAAACTGCCATACAGAAAAATGGTATCAACTCCACTGTCCTTTTGCTATACAAGGTTCACGTTCCCATATATAATTTACATCTTTTTTTTTCCTCCGTTTTTTAAATTCAGGCTTTAAAAAAATACAACAAAAGGGAGCTTACAAAACCAACATCAATACAATAATAATTTCATGCTGCTAATCTTGGTAATTCTTGTGAAAATTAGCTTTAAAAAGAAGTAATGTGGAGTTTGGATCTCATAGATTTCCGTATTGTACTTGCATGGAAAGTGGCACCCATAACTTTTTCTGCCTCTGCAGGTGAACAAAACAATAGAAAGGCATTCATCTCCTTACTGCCACTACCTCAGTTGTACCAAAACCTTTCATTTTTCTGGGTTTTGTTATTCCCAACAAATTTTGAACATTGGAATACTTAACATGCAACATGAAGCTCTAGGAAAAGTAGACGAATTGAAAGGATGCTCTTAAAAATAGATACAACACTTATGTTTTCCTATATAATATATTTTTGACTTTGTATTTATTTGGCTGAGCCTCTGATAGAGAAAGCAATTACATTTATAAATGTGAAGCATTTTTTAGAAATCTAAATAGTTTTTCTCTGTTTTGTGGCTTGGGTGGTTTTCATTTTTCAGAAGAATGAAGACCTCCGTTTATTTTCTTTATTTTTTGCTCTGACAGATACCTTCATATGAGCTGTTATATAATGCACATTTAAATAAAATTTTCAGAGGACACCAGCAGTTGGTAACAGCTGAAGTATTGCATCACCTGTACTCCAAACAGGCGATGACTGTAATCTGGTGGTCACCATGTGACTGTAAATCAAGCCAGCTCTTAGAGTACATGTACCCGTGTCCCAAAACACGTGCACTTGTCATCCCGCAGCCAAGAGACTTGGGAGGCAGAAGGGAGGTGTGGTGCTGACATCCTTGGCTGCCTGTGCACCCATTTCAAATAAGGAGCCCGAGCGTCCTAGGCTGTGCTTTTACCCACAGGGAAATGGACATTCGTGGCAGGATATTAGGCAGTGCTGCTGTCCCTGTTTTTTTCTTTTTTTTTTCTGTGTAAAAGCAGTGGGGATTCTTTTGCCAGCTCCAGTCATAAATTCTCTGCTTTTTCTTTCTCTTTTTTTTTTTTTTTTTTGGAGGGAGAGTGCTAGGGGCAGGAGGGAGGGAGAAATGTCTTACAAAGGATGTAATATTCTGTTTTGTAGAGTGTGATTTGTTATTGCACTAGCAATAAAGAGAAAAACAATGTTTGTGTATTGCTGCTCTTACAGTATTTCATCATCTTCTGGGACTGATAGTGCAGCCTTTAGCAAAAAAGAATACTTTGCTGCAGTTTCACTCATGTCAATATATGCCTTTGAGTACATTAAATTCAGTGTGGAATAGTTAATTCAGGACCTTGACCCATACTTGCTTTTTGAAACCATTCTAGCTCTTAAATTCTTATAATCAGCCAGAGGCTAGTACTTGAAACCTATTCACAGTATGCTACAGCACTTTTTGAGTCAAGATTTTCCTGTTATCCTCTTCTCTAAAATGTTTTATCTTTTGGTCTGTACTTCACACGCAGAATTATTAGTACCTATGTAGAAAGAGAGCACGTCTTAATTTAGCAGTTTTGTGACAATAACAGTAGCTCACTGCTCAGAAAGGGTCAAAACAATGTTCTTGCTGTAGTGCTTTGCTAAAAAGTGAAGGAGTGTCTGTTTGCAAATCACTGGAGAGTACGTTTGCAAGAAGTTATGAAACAGCATTTCAACAGTGGATAGAAAAGTAGCTGTGGAAACATGTTAGGTAAAAGCTACAGGGAGACCTTACAGTTTGCTAGTCAAACCCTTGCAGTTCTCCTCTTGAAAGTGGAAAGAAATGATGTAGATGAAGCAAATAACTTAGAACAAAAAGTGGAACAGAATTTAGGAAGCTATATTAAATTTTTCATAATTGTCTCCAACTCCTGATAGTTGGAGACCAAATTATATATGCAAATACCACAAAACAAGAAATATGCAATAACAAAATGAATTGGTATTTTTACATTCCCAAACATGATTAATATAGTCAGAATGTGTGGTTCATTGCAGACTAGAGTTCCTTGCCCTTTACATGAGATGTTAATTGAAACCTCACTGGAAAAGAGAATTTATAAAGGAGTTCTGATGGAAACAGGACTACCAGGAATGGGCAGAATTATGCTATTCTTTATAACAGAAATACAATGTGCCAACCTAGATAACAGTGAGAGAACAGCAGAGGATTTAACCATGCAGAATTCTGGTGAAGAAGCGTGATTGTTAACTTTACTTCGTTTGACCTCTCTAAAATTACTTTAGAGGAGAAGGGTCATTTTTGGTTTGCTTTTAACTAAAACTAAGATGTCTTTTTAGCACTTTCACAGCATGAAATGTGTTAAAATGGATTTTGTATGACAGTTTTGCATCCCAGTTTGAAACCAGACTGTGGCATACATTTGACCATTTTGTATGTACATTTAAAAAAAAATCTCTAAAAGAAAAGTAACTTTTTTTAAACTGTAGAATTCAAAACTAAAACGTGTTAGGCTGCCATCCTTCACTCCATAATGGTCACAAGCTGCCCCAGCTCTTCAAACAGTATAAGGGCAAAATGCATACAAATCACATGCTTAGTGGATGCTGGCTTCCCAGTATAATATTGCTTGGCTGTTTTGTTGAGGTTTCACACACATACATAAAAATAACAGCATTTTTAGCTGATCCCAATAGATTTTCTCTGCAGCTGCATCACTTGAAAAAGGCTTTTTGTTCCAATTCTTGAAGTCTTAAGTATTGCAAGTAAATTTTTTTTTAATCTCAATTATGATTTATGTGTTGTGATGACTTTAAGGGCTTGATTGGGCTACAAATGTGCTTTGAAAAAACAAGAAAATGTGCCCATGAAAAACACCAGCAGTTCAAAGCTGAATATTGAGCATACAGTTGTAAACTCACATGGCACATGGCTGGGTAGGTTTTTTTGGCAGACCCATAGTCTCAACCTGCAGTGATGCTAAAGATATTAGCAAATTAGCACTGCAGAGCTTGCCAGCGTATTCGCCAGAGTCCTGCTCATGCTCTCACTGCTGTAATTAAAACTAATTATTTTCTAAAACATAGTAATACATGAATATGTGCAATAATCATTTTGTAGTGGGCAATCTGTGAAGCATTTTTAAAGCTTCTTTTCCCCCTCCTCTCTTTGGCTTGCTATGCAGCTTGCCTGCTGCCTAGTGTGAGCCAGCATTGTCATTTTGCAGACTAGGTCTGGTAATGATCACATTCTTTTTTTTTCTTTTCTTTTTTTTTTTTTTAAGCAATGATGCTTTGCTGATTCTTAAAATTTGTGAGCTTGGGATATGTATTTTTTCCTTTTTCATTCTTTATAGGTTATTCTGGCCTGTGTTCTTCTTATCTCAGATCCTTCCTTGAAAGCAGGACATGACGGGGAGAAAAAAGAGGGAGAGGGAGGGAAGATAATCCAGTCTTTCATAAATGCTGGGCACATGGTTTTCTGCAGGAAAAGAATCGCCTGGTGTCTTGCTGTTGTTCTTTGGTTATTTGCATTGATTCAGTGTCATGGCACCTCCTAGCATCTGCTCTGCCCAGTATTTTCTGTGTATTTATCTGAATGTTTCTTCTTGCATCTTTCTAGAAATCCAGGAACCCAGCAGCTCTGCAGCAATAATACTATACTTAGCACTTGCATCTTCAAATAAAAAAAACCTTAAACTCCTCACACCCCTGGGAAGCAACTGCGTGCCATTATCAGGGAAAGACATTTGTGCGTTCATTATAGTCCCACCTCATTTTGGCAGGAGGGGAAAAGTTGACTGCTGTTCTCAGAGCAGAGTTTGCAGCTTGTAATTCTGTAGTTAAGGCTCATGAGGCTGAGCAATTCGTCCTGAAGATAGTAGGGGCAGTAATTATCTGCTGGACGCCAGTCTTAATACAGAAGCATAATTGGGAAATTCAGCCTTCTTCTCGGATTCAAAACTGCAAGCAAAATCTGCATAATTTTCATCTACGTTAGTCTGTTTCTAAAGGGAAAGTGCAGGAGTTATTAAAGTAGGCTGTTGGTCTGGTAAAATGTAGTGGTCAAGCCCACGGACAGCTGCAGACCACCAGCAGCATGAGAAATGAATTTTTCTTTGTAAAGTGTTTTTTATTGTTGTTGTACAGTGCTTGCATTCTTCCCTCGTTCTTTTTCTTTTATTTCCTCACTTCAACTGAAGAGGTGTGCAGGTTTCCGGATGCTAGAATAAAAGGACAGAGGTGGGATAACCTCTGCTTCACGTGTCGCCACAGTCTGGCAGCAGGAAGCGTTTTTTTCCTACCAAGCCAAATACAGTCATGCTTAACTGTTTCTCCTGTTTTCGATTAGCACCTATGGGTCTTGCAGATATGATGACACCCGGTGAGTCCAAACTACCCCTTCCTCTCAAAGCAGATGGCAAAGAAGAAGGAGCCCCTCAACCCGAGAGCAAGTCAAAGGTATTTACCACCTCCGCACGTGGTGTTGGTTCAGCCCGCAGGAGTCTGCTGTGTTGTCCTCCATCTTCTGGTTTTGGCCTACCCACTTCTGTTCTTTCCTGCATGCCTTTCCATTCACGTGCAATCTCTTTGTTTCTTTCTTTTCTTTTTTTTTTTTTCCTTCATTGTGTGGATCTGAAAGTTACTAGTTCTTACGGCATTTTAACTTGCGGGGGCAAAGCAACCCAAGCCAAAAGTTGCGTGGGGATTCGGCTGTGCCACGTGGGTGGGGAAGAAGGGTCTTGCCTGGTTTTAATACTTGCAGCCATTTTTCTCTGCCTTCAGTTATAGCTTCCTGTTTTGGCCGCCTCAGCAGCAGCAACATACTTTAATATTTTGCTTTCCTGCCTTATTTGATAAAATAAGGTGAACAGCTTGTTTTTTTTTCTTTCTTTCATAAGGGGAAACCCATGCTTAGCATTCCATGTGAGCTTGAAATAAGCATGGTGGCTTAGTGACTTTAGCCAAGCATCCAGCAAACTTTCCAAATTATACTAATTAATAATGTTGTTTTAATACTTTATATATATATAAATATATTTATATATGTGTGTGTTTTCTGTATGTGTCTCTCTGTTTATATATATTTTATATATAAAAAATTGGTCAGTCTGTTAAACTGGATGTATTTTTTTTTGTTTTTAATAAAGTTTGCCCTGCCTTTGTCATATTATTTTTTTTTATTCCTCTACCACAGGATAGCTACAGCTCTCAGGGTATTTCTCAGCCCCCAACCCCAGGCAACCTGCCAGTCCCTTCCCCAATGTCCCCAAGCTCTGCTAGCATCTCCTCATTTCATGGAGATGAAAGTGATAGCATTAGCAGCCCAGGCTGGCCAAAGACTCCATCAAGCCCTGTAAGTGGCTCTGATTTTTTTGTTTTTTGTTTATTTTTTTGTAATTAATTATATTTTAATGCTTGCTTGTTTGTTTTATAAATTCCTTTTCTTCATTATTTATCCACTAAACAGTTTTCTTTCTTTATAACACTGGGTACAAATTCTGCTCTCGGACACATGACTGTAAGTTCCACTGCCTGGCTTCAGTGGGGCCTGAGCATGCTTATCCAAGGGCAAAATTTGTCCCAATAGTACTTTGAAATAAGAAAGAGTAAAATTGCGTGCATCATGCAAGTGTGCTGTCTGGTAATACAGCAGTTGTTGTGAAGAAAACATCCTGTAATGCATCAGCTTCCAAGCATGCGGACTGTGTTGTTAAGGACAATTCCATTTCTGTTCCTGGGCCCAAACTCCTTCACACAACTGTCTTCACTCTGGTTGCTGCACTTGTCTTTGCTAGTGTTATTTAGGAATAAAAAAAAATAAAAAATAAATAAAAATTAAAAAAAGTAAAAATATAAGATCCATCAAAGTTTGAATTGTAGACTTAGCACCACAAAAAAGCTGCCATGTATATTTTCAAAACATTTTTAATTTTGAAATGTGTATTTGGAAATACATGTATTAGGTTCTCAGGACACGGTCTAAAAATTGTTTCCGATTTGATTCATTCAATTATTTTGAAATAACCCAGATTGTGGGTAGAAAAAAAACTGGTGTGTGTAAGTTTTTAGAAAACTATTTTTAGGCGAATAATGTTGAATCATTCTCATACAAGAAAAACCTGAGAGAAATGCATGTAACTAAAAAAAAAATTGCATATATATATATATGCACATAGAAAAATCTAAGTACATATATATACGTATACAGAAAAGAGAATACAGACACAAGACTATATGGCCTGTGGAGAGCAAATGTCCACTTGGCCATTTTCTCTTTTTTTTATTAGGAAAGTGTCTGCTGTTCCTCTTTTTTTTTTTTTTTCTACCAAAAATAATAATGATCATAGTTTCTCTGTAGAAAAATAATGCAATATATTTTTGTGAGGAATATAAAGGTTTTTTTCCAATGTTAATGTGCACTTAAAATAGCAACAATTCTTTGTTAACGATTTAATTTTCATAAAGTGATATGTTAAAGAGTATGTCTTGGAACACAGAGGAAGGCCAATTGGAGTAAAGAAGTTCTACCCATCCAAAAGCCAGCCATGTAGTGAGTGCCCTGAGCAGAGGAGCAGCATGGCATGAAATGCACCACACTGATGTTTTGATGTTTATTTGGCAGCGACTTTGAGTCTCAGAAGGCAGCTGGTGTTACTTGTTCCCACAAAGTCTCATCTTTTTCTTAACAGCATTTCTAAGAGGGTGGTACCAAACATGGGGTTAGTTTTCTTTGTAATAACGTTTTGAGTATTGCTTGTTTGGTAGGTTTTCTGGAGGAAAGCAAGAGAGCTATTGCATAGGCTGTCCAACCCATCAAGTTCTTCTGCAGTGCATTCCTGAGCTCATTGTATAAACTACAAAACAAATCCTAAAGCCATCGTCAGCATATGTGGAGTTTTTCCATATAAATATGGCAAAGTATAGTGTTGGAAAAAATGAATGGAGAAAGTTTATGCTTTCAATGTAAAAGCTTCTCTTCTGAATGCCCTTCTCTTCACATGCTGCTGCATCTTTAGCTTCAGTTAGCTTCTTGGTGCACAGATAGGGATAAATACAGTGCTTTAGAATGATGGAAGAATGAGTGCTGTAAATTAGCTGATCTCTTTTTGCCTGTGAAGGCCAGTGTATTGGATAACTTCATCGACTTCAACAGCAGCCTGACATAGACTGGAAGATTGATTGCAGGCATTTTGTTACACTTGAAAACAGGCCAAATTTGTTCATTAAATCCCAAAGCTGCTTCATGTGCTACAACTTCTCCATTCCAGCAGAGGATAAAAGCAAGGGTGAATGGACTCACAATGTCCCTGTGATCCTTCTAAGTGGATCCTCTTTCAGCAGTTCTGTATGGAACTGAGGCATAAGAAAATGTAAAGAAGGAATTATTTTGTGTAGTGTTGTGAGGGCTCTTAAGGTGTATAGGTAAAAGGACACTTCTGCTATGCTAATTTTGCAAGTAGCATGCATCCCTGACAGTGGCTAGGTATCTTCTTCTAAAAAAAGAGAATTTGAAAGTGGTTGTGCACTATGCAGGGTCACTGCAACATGAGTAAAACAGTAGGTTATGAAATCCCATAAAATGCTGTGCATTTTTCATAGGTACACGAGAACATGACAGTAGAGACACCTGAATAGTGCTGTATCTCTGTGGTGCTAGCTATGAGGGGTCTGCAGAGTCATTCAGGATATATCTTGGCAGAGGATTGTGTCCTGCAACAGTCTCTGTCAGAGATTGGACTTGGGCAGTTTTTGCTGCCTGTGTATGCACACTCTGTTCTGTAGTAAAAGAGGTCTATGTAGTAAGTGTAATACTGGCAAATCCTTTATTGAAGTGGGGGAAGTGAACAGTAGATAGTTCTGTAAATATAGATATCTAGAGATATCTACAGAAACAACTACCACTTAATGTGAAAAGAACTCCTACAGAAATTTTTATTGCTCTGAAGGATTATGTAGCCTCACCAGACAAAGGTCTGTATTAAAGCTATACGACTTCAATAGGGGATAGGTGTATTGAAAATAAAGTATGGGGTTAGGAAAATTTAATAGGGAAATTGGCTTTGGTATCCCCATTCTTCGATTATTTTTTTTTTATCACCCATTTAAACATGGCCAGTCATATCTGTAGAATGACTGGGAATTGAGGGCAGAATAGGATACAACTAAGTCAGTAAAGGTGTGTGCAACAGGATCGCACCAGCATTCTTTTATCATCAAAATTAGCAACGAACTTTACAGAAGAAAAGTTCATAATCTATGTTCTTCTAGCATTGCCTGGTATGCACTCACTTCAGCTAACAATCTGTTAATGGCATCATCTTGTAATAAACCCATATTTTCCAGGGGTTAACACTGACCTATAGGCAAATCTAGGCTTCCAGCTGAATGTGCTCGTGTGCATCAGAAGTTTGTTTGTGTGTAGACTAGCTTGCACACATCTGTCATTTTTATATGTTTACATTTATAAAAAATAGAGAAGAGAAAAAGATCTTTACTCTTGAGGAATAGCATTTTTCCCTCCAGTGCATTCTTCTAAAGTTAACATTTCATTTTAGAAGAAAATTGCACCCATTTTACAAAGCCTGACAACCTGAAAGCTCACACAGTAAGAAACACTTCTTACCTTCTATAAGCTGTGAAAAGTTTTCAGATTATACTGTCATTTTAGAGCCTGCTGCCACATTGCTGAAAAGCAACATTATTTGAGACGTATAGTAGAAGAACCCAGAATGAAAAATTCTTAACTGATTTCCATTCTGCTCTGAATCTGATTTGAAAAAGAGAATCTTACTGTATAAAATGAAAATGTAAAACTGGTAAATCTGAACATTCCTAATAGTGAACTACCATAAAAGTGATATAGAAGCTTCTTTGTTGCCTTGCATGTTAAAATACAAAGGCCTACAAAATTTGCTGGGTAAAAGCTGAAATTTCCCACCTTGATTTCTATTGGAGTTCTGTAGCATCTTAAGTGTGAAATTAAAATTAATGCTGATGCTGATGAACAGTAGAGTAACTTTGTTATTGCTGCAGTTGGTAGAGGAGTAGCGTCAGTTTATTCTGCTGTTCAAGTCTATGTGATTATGTATCTGTTTTCATTACAAAATCAAATCAGTAGGACTTGCCTACTGTCCACTTTCCACCCACCACCAAAACAAAATTTGACAAAGTATATTTGTTGAAAAGAGTTAAACTGATTTACTTAAACAGCCAAATACATAGCAAGTGATGCTTTCAGTAAAGTGGTTACCATTACAGAATCAGTTTGTGCTTCCATTGCATAATCAAAATCTGCAGGACTCATGTCGGAATACTTACTTTCCTGCCAGCCCCTTAGTATTAGTAAAACGAATTCAGCCTTGACTCCAGCTTCAGTAGGATCTATAACACAACTGAATCTGACTCAAGTAAATTCAAGAGTGTGTCTTATTTCTAAGTGAAGAAGGTAATATTATCTGTCTGTAGGAAGGACTACTGCAAAGGAGTTACAGTATCAGGAAGCAAGGCAGAAAACTTACAGGAGGCTATTTATTTAATTAAAATGAATATCCATTCACTAGAAAGAACAACAATGGCTCATGGAACTGCTGGTCACTCCCTCTTGGCTTCATGTTTCTTTTCTCCTGGCTCTCCTCCAGTATTGCCAAGTTTCAGCTGGAGGGAGATACAGAGCCTGCCATATTTTCCAGGCTAATGTGCAAGATGAATGGTGGCAATGCTTTCAAAATCATTGGCAGTTGGATGCTACCACACCACATCTTTCATGGTGTTGAGTGCCAGCCCTCACCAGCGCTGTGTGGGGATGGGGACAAGTGGGTGGTTCTGTAGCATCCATGAGGTACATCTAGGGTCTTGTGTAGAAGTTTACTACTTCAAAGTAGTACTGTCTCATGTTCAAAGTAAGGAAAGGCAAAGGAGGAAAAGAGTGATTGACTAGATGATTTTGAAGTGTCTACTGCAATCAACAACCAAGATTAGGATTTTACTATGTAGATATGAAGAATATGTTTCCCTTCATTTATTTGGCTCCTTTCCCAAACCTTTATATCAATCTTTCTCTCTTGTGTTTAATTCTGAGCCACTCCATCTTCCAGTGCTGAGCAAATCACTTCACCTTGTGCAAGCAGGAGGGTCTTCCTGCAGTAGCAGCAGCCCCTCTCTGCTGTCTGACCAGGGGCACCTCAGACAGTGTGTGGTCCATCCACACGTGACATAAATCCCAGCTCACAGTTGGAAAAAGAAGATATGGTGAGAAGATATATGCTTCAGCCTGTGTAGCAGCCTCAGTGCTTTCTGCCATCTCTAGATTGAGAAGAAAAGGACATCAAGATAGCGTGAGCTTTTGTTAGCTGTAAAGCCAGAACAGCAGCAACAGAAAGGGTTCACTCCTGCACTTCTGCCATACGTCAAAGTATTCCACTCTTCCCACCTCTTTCAGTTTTCCTGGCAGTGGTTCAGATCTGATTGCTGTGAATCCTGTTTTTCCCCAGGTCATAATACACACTCTCGTCCCCAGGTAGGACATATGAAATGACTATCTTCTGAGAGGAGAGTAGTAGCTACTCATGAGCATTATTGGCTCAGGCAGCTAATTCACAGTACACAAAGAGTATTGCCACCAATCTCCTTGTACTGTAGGCACTCTTAGTCATCTTTCTTTTGGCCAACAGTGGTGTGAACAGACAGTAAAGCATTACCATTTGTGACTCTAAATTGAGTACCACTCCCCAGCATACTAGATGGCCATAATTCATGCTTTAGGCTATTCTTGTGCAATTCCTCTTCTGGTGGAACACTTTTAGGTTTTCTAGCCCCTCTTTGGGTGGAAAGGAAGAGTTTTCATTTGGTTTGTTTTCAGGATTAGGATAAGTTGTGTGGGACAAACTTATTTTTCATTTTGCCCAAATTACTGCTTGCAAAGCACTTTCAGATAAGTGGATGAGAAGGACTATGTGAGAGCTGTCTGTTATTAAAATTAAATGAGGCAACATCAGAAACTTGCCTTCTGGGATCCAAAGTTAAGATTGGTGAAAGAAACATGAAAATGGGGAGTTTGGGCCCTTTTAATTAAAAAGCTGAATTTTCAGTATATGGACAGAATGTACTGTTTGTGCCTGAACTAGTAGCCTTCATTCCTGACTGTTGTGTGATAGCTTTAGTTTGTTTGACATCTTCTCTTTTTCAATGTTGTGAGTTTCTTACTTTCTTTTCCCTTCCCCTCCCACCCTTCCCCCAACTTTTTTTTTCTTTTTGCAATTTAGAAATCAAGTTCCTCTACCACAACTGGAGAGAAGATCACAAAAGTCTATGAACTAGGAAATGAACCGGAGCGCAAGATGTGGGTAGACCGGTACCTCACGTTCATGGAGGAGAGGGGCACACCTGTGGCCAGTCTGCCAGCTGTGGGCAAGAAGCCCTTGGACCTGTTCAGGCTGTACGTCTGTGTCAAAGAGATTGGAGGTTTAGCACAGGTGAGAAGTGCTTAAAAGTCAACCTTTTGAAAAGTCAATACACAATTTGCTAGAATAATTCCTACTGGTTACACATTTGCATTTTCAGCCCTGACATTAGAGTTGAAGTAGAGTTTCATCATATTCATGCTTTTATATTTATCTGGAGTACGTCTGCAGCTAGGTAACTGCTCTAAAAGTCTACAGTTTGAGTCAAAATTGACCATTGCTGTAGACAGATGAAACTGTTACCTGTTCAGGGTACTTGTTCAGGAGAACCCAGTAATGCTGCTAAGAAAAGAGAAGAGGAAAAGGCCATTGCATCGAAGTCACATGTAAGAAACAGATGATAGACCTGAAAGGAAATAGCTGAAAGAAAAAGGAGATTTTGAAATCCATCCTTCCCAGCCAGGTGTACTACCTCTGGGACAAATCAGTTCATTTCTCCAGAGAAGTGGCACAGAGATTCTTGAAAACAGTCCTTCGTCCCAAATCTTTCATCTCCAACTGTCTCTATACTGTACAGTTGTGTCTTAGACATAGGCTGTGCTCTCCCTGTGTTTGGAAAACACAGAATATTTTGATTTGCCTTACAAACATAATCATTATGAAGGTGAATTACTTAATTGAGAGGAAAGAAAATGAAAGTAGGAAGAGCTGAGAATAAAAAAAGTGCAATGTTAGTATACAGAATGTACAATTTTCTGTGGCCTTGTTCTTCCTGCTGAGCTTATTTGCTATGCCACAGATGGGAGAAGCTTTTGTTTGTGTTCTCACCAGTTAACTGGAACTTTTGCAAAAGGTTGTGTGGAAATAACTTATGTACGGTTCCGTATGACTGACCACCATAGAGCAAAACTTTTTGACTAGCACCATCAAAAGGGAAAGCAGGAGTAAATGGTCAGTATTTGCAGTCTTAGATTTTGTATTTGATGTTAGCTGTCCTTTTCTGATGCTTACAAGGCATCCTTTGCATCTACAGGGTCAGTCTGGCTAGGTGCTAGAAGCTACTTTGAAACACTGACACACATAATTTCTGTGAATTTAAGAATATTTGTGGATGTTCAATGCTTTGCAAGACTAGGTCTTAAAGATGGGTGTATAGATAAACATCAAAGTAGTATTTAATATTAACTATATATATAATTTTACACTAATTATAAAATATTAACTCAAAAATATGGCAAATCAAGATCCTCAGAAAGAGAGCACATTTTTTTCATCTATCTGGTTAGTTCAAGAAAGAAGCTTCTAACATCAATTAATACCATTTTTATTGCTGTTCTTAATAGTACACTTCACAACATAGGGCTTGACTACTGAATTAGATCATTGGCCCTTCAAGTCCAGAAATGTTAGCTATTCCTGTTATTAGAGGAAGGCAGAGAAACCTAATATAGTTCACCTTGCCAGTTGTTAAATGCTATATATGGGTAAGAGATGGTATCCTGACATTTTTAGTGATCAGCTTATGCCCCCCAGCATCATAAAGATTTGATTACTTTTAGCTCAGAAACTTTATTACAGGTAAATCGTATCATGCAGCTGCTCTGCCTCATACAGTGTGATTGTGCCCATAGTATGACTCAGTATCAAAAATAAAGCAAGGGGGACACATGGGATTTTCTAGAGAATTGTTAATGTTTGGTTATTACATGGAAATGTATTTTGTTTTTGGACACTCAGTGTTAATTTGCAATGAGAGACATTATGCATTGCCAAAGAATAGATGCTGTTTACTTAGCCTGATTTTTGAAGGATCTTCAGTTACAAATTTGTGTGCTTCAGTACTGATAAGAATTGACACTGGAAGTAAAGGCTCCTGGTTTTGCAGGTATGCCCACATGAATGATCACCATGTTTATCTGTTCGGGCCTACTGAGAGGCGAAGCGCTTTGCTTGATGGGATTTATCTAAATACATCTGAGTGATGCTCACCTAGAAAGTTGTTGCTCCAACTGCTACACTCCACATCCCCTGATTCTGCCCAGAGAGTGACAGGGAGCATAGCTGTGCAGCAGCAGTACATGTTCGCTGAATACGTGCAGTTGATGGGGTCCCAACATGAACAGACCAGCTGTTGGCAGTCTTCTTTTAAATGCCAGTATAGTGGGCATTTAGGCATGAATGTTTCTGTTTGCATTATGCAATGTGTTCATTACATACCACTTAGCTGTAAGTCAGTAGGCACAAAGGGCTGTGTAACTGGATTTCAAGCCTCAGCAGGGACAGTTTATGAAAATCTCTTCTCCTTTAATTCCTGAGTTTTTGCAGGATCTACCAGAGAAATAAAAACACTTCACATAGCCATGCCAATCTGCCTACTATTAATGCTATCCCCAAAATATCTTTGCTGATTGGCAGCAGTTATGATGTTATTAAACACAGAGAGAAATGTAAGAAGTATTTCTTTTGCTGGCACAAAGGCATAGGAACAGTATGGCTGATGATAACCTTTGTAGCTAGAAAAGTTAAGCTGGAATCATAAAATCTCAGGCCTCAGGGCAAGTACAAGGCATCATGGCGTGCAAGAATCAGGATTCTTCCCCAACGTAAGCCCAGGTGATCAGATGTTCATAGCCCATTTATTTCAGGGCCATCTCCCCTCCTTGGATCATACCTAGCAATTGCACAACTGGTTGAATGAACTTTGGGGCATCAGGTGTTACAGCAAAAATACTGTCTGCTATGACTGGTACAGCTGAGTGAGCCAGTGGCATCATCCAGGATGACAAATGAACTAAGCTGTTATTACAGATCAGCTGTGTTTGAAGAACTCAGGAACAGATTCTTTGGATATTCTCAGGCTTGCACTGCAAACAAGACTCAGAGTGGAGTTGTGCAGTCAGCAGTGTAATACAGGGTATTGCTGAAATAGCCTTGTGTGTTTGAAGTCTGCCTCAATTAATCAAGGGGCCTCACTTCACTCTGCCTCTCATCTAGAGAAAGGATCATTGATCTGTCCCTGCAAGACGCCCTAAAGTGAAAGGACTTGAACTGGGAATTATAGGCTAAACTGTCTGACAGCTGGTGGCTATTTTGGAGAAAAAAAATATTTCTCATATCAGTGCTCAAACACTTAAATTGCAGAATAGCACTGTTATTGCTTTTTAAATTAGTTTTTAGAAGCTGCTTTTTAATTAGAATGGGGTGGGTGTGGGTGGGTGTTTGAGTAAGAGTGAGCGTGCATTTGCTTGGAGATAAATTGCTAACTGAAGAGCATAAGGCACTGGAAGAGTGCAAGGCATTTAAAAGACGCACCATGCAGAAGACTCTCAACAAGCAAAGCTTTTTATGTAGCTATCAACAGGTTCCTTAATGGTTTTATAACTAAATGCGGTCTATGCATTACTGTGTGTGGGAGTAATGAGCATTAGTTAGAAGAGGAAAATAAAAAAGTAAACCAAGACATTAAATACTTTTTTTTTCAGTCTCCTGACTTTTAAACAAACCAGTGTGCTGCAAACCAATGTTTCTGCCATTTATTGTGCTAGGTTAATAAAAACAAGAAGTGGCGTGAGCTTGCAACAACGTTGAACGTTGGCACTTCGAGCAGTGCAGCCAGCTCCCTGAAAAAACAATACATTCAGTACCTGTTTGCCTTCGAGTGCAAGATCGAGCGAGGGGAGGAGCCCCCTCCAGAAGTCTTCAGCACTGGAGATACTAAGAAACAACCTAAGATTCAGCCGCCATCTCCTGGTAAGTAGAAAAAACTGCAGCCTCTTACACAACCATTTTTTATATGCACAAGATACTCACTAGGTTGCAGTTTATATATTTAGAAGCATGTCTTGCTAATATTGGACAAACTGTGAGGATAAATATGTTGTTGGCATCTTGTTTTCAAACTTGAACTGGCTCCTGAGTTGAGTCAGGTTTAACCCTGAAGAGACATCCACGGTTATGTATCTAGTCATTGCTCAAGATGTGTGTGCCAACATATCCCTAAGATTCAAAGAGTTAAGTTGTTTTAGCAAAAAATGATAGCATTCTGCAGGGATGTGCTTGCACTGTAAGACATCAGGCAGCCAGCACCAGAAGGAGTGTCCATTTATCTAAAAATGAGATCTTCTTACCTGCACTTTCGTTGCTATGACTCTGAAGCTGCATTTCCAGCATGGCTGTTGCTCGGTAAAACTTCATTTGGAGGCAGGATGGCAGATGCTGGACTAATGAGTGGATCTCAGATGGTTGTTCTGATGTGGCTCATGTTGAATGTGTGGCAGATGGAGAGAGTTGAGAATATGGTGTATCCCCACGGCCAGACGTTGTAGTCTGGAGGCACACTCTCTATTCCATTGTTGCTAATCCTGTGTGTCAGATAAGTTGTTAGCATCACCATTTTTATCTTCTCTGAAAAATGGGAGCTGGAAATGATTGATTTTGGCTGTTCTTTTTGCATGTACAGTGTGGTGTTTGAAACCACACAGTTTTCTTTCTAAATTAATTTAACTTAAGACTTGCAAGATTTGATAGTCATGATTGATATTCAAGGCAGGAAAATTCTTTAGTAGTGACATTTTAAGTACATAGGAAAAGGTGTAGTAAGTATTAGTGTATTACGTTGACTTCTGGACTACCCATGGAAGAGAAAAATTTTCCTTTGATTTGCTGGTTATTAGACTTTTCTGAGCAACAAAATAATTTTGCTAATACCTACCTTCACAATTACCATTACGTAGACCACCTTCTGTTATTGCCAAGAGAACATAATTCTGGAATGTTTACAGCAGTTCCCTATGTTACAAGGCAATATTAGAAAAGTATTTAATAACTTAATTTCTGTTATTTCAGTTCACTGGCTGAAAATGGGAGGTGGAGAGTGGGAGACTCAGCAAGTTCTCCAGGTGGTTTGCTGGCTGTATTGCCTCTGTTTGAATATTCCTATCATGGATACCAGAAAATTTGCAAAAACTTTTATCATCGCATAATACAGTTTTGGCCTTTAGAAGATCATTTGATATGATAGTGCTTTGTCACTACAGAAGAAGATAAAGGCAATAAGGCTTAAATCCTTAAATCTTTTTCAGTGTGATGTATTCAGTGTAAAGATTTGGGGGAGTGTTTAGTTAATATCTTCCTAGCTACATCTCTTTGTGTAATACCTTAAATAATTCCTTTTCCTCATTAACACTTACAGTTATCAGGTACCCCAATGCTGATTATTTAATATAGAAGATAAGTAGGTGACTTTGCAAGGCAATTTTAGAAGATGGAGAAAAACACCTAGTACGAGAAGTGAAGCCTATAGTCCAAATGTTTATCAGTCTGAAATGAACATAGCATGTCCAGAATGTGCCCCACTGCAAAAATTAAAAGACGTTGCATTTGCCTGTCATTCCCAAGAAGGCTGGTAAGGGGAGTGAAACTGTTTAGACTTGCTAAGGAGTGTGAAGAGGAAATTAATCTCTTCCTAAAACTGAGCAGCATTACTAAAAACGAAAGGGTATTGTGCTTTGCTCTCTCCTCCCTTGCCCGTCCCCCTCCAACACTGCTCTCAGCAGTTTGTTCAGGGACACTCACTGTGAATCCACTGAACTTTGAGACAAAGAATCCTTATTTAAATATGTAGACCGGAAACAAAGGAACAGAAATACCAGACGTACCATTTTTATAGGGTCCTTTTGTATCATGATGCTACAGATTAAAATGATAAAGTCCGAGTTTAAATTTATCATAACATTCAAGGAAGCTGTCTATGAGGAGAACTGAAACTATTTTTCTAAAATAAAAACACAGCAGGACATAGAGACTAGAAGAGGGGGAAGCAAGCAAAGATCTCAAGGTTTGTTTTGTTGGCTAGAAAAGAACTCGTGTCGCTGAATGGACTGCACTTCTGTACGCAGAAAGGCTTTCCCAGTGTGTATCAGCTTTAGTACATGAAATCCCGCTGAGGTATAGATGCTGCAGAGAGTACAAGCCTGTTCTCTTTAATAGTCAGCTTTTTTTCTTGCTCCTTTCTCTTTAGTTTATACCAACATTAACATTTTAACTGCACAAAAGGAGTAGCGTTGTGGATGTACTTTAGATAATCTGTTACTCTTTGGCATTCAGAGGGAACAGGAGCCCAGTACAACAAGGGACAGTAGCCTCGTAAGGTCCTTGTTTTAACCATTAGCCTCTGTTGTGCAGTTAGCTCAGTGTAGGCAGAACCACTCTGAAGCCAACACCATTTGCAGAGAGCTAGTTGGCAGCATTAGTGCTTCGGTTAATTTGGTAAAAAAGCAGGGGGACTTGTTTCAGAGAGGGGGTGTTCTATTTTGTCCAGTTCTAACCAGCTGATTCTATGAGATCAGGGTCATAAGACTTTAAAAAACAGCTGAGCTTCATACAGTTTTTGAAAATAAATATTTCAATTGCTCATAAGAATATAAGTGTGCCTTGCACTGCTCTGAGGCTGTGCAAGTTGGACACATGCTTGTGGTAGGCTGAGACCTTTACATCACCCCTCAAGTCTGTCTGGGTCAGGTAGTACCATCAGCAGTGAAGACCAGCAGCAGATGCCTAATGACAGGCTAGCTATCAGAGGGCCCCTGCTGGCCTTATGTCCTGACTGTTGAGTCTGTGCCAAAGTCCATGCCAACTGTTGAGTGCTCTTTTGCTGTGTAGGCATTCCTTTATAGAGAGAAAGGCGCTGTAGGTCTTTGTAAGCATCCTTCTAGGGTTCCAGTGCTTTCCAGAAGTGGGTACAAAGACAAAATGCTCTTCCTGTCATGTGCGTTTGGTAGTTTTGACCAAAACATGCACAAACTACATGGCAAGTTCTAAACCAAAAATAATTCCCAGCAGCCGTTCTGCTAGGTACTAATGGGTGCAAGCGAAAAAAGAAGTCAAAAAACCATCAGCATGGAGGAGTTGCTTTTTGTTGCTGTACCGTGGCACTGTGAATTCTTAGCTGCAGTACGCGGTTACACGTGCGTGACTCAGAAACGCAGGGTGAGGGGTTTGTGTGGCACGGAGGGGGATGCTCTCGTGTAGCGTGTGGCGGCTGCTGGCCCTGGTGTCAGCAGGGACAGTGTTAGAGCGGGCCTGCGGAGCGGCGGGCCTACGGAGCGGCGGGCCTGTGGAGCAGCGGGCCTGTGCTGGGGCGAGAGGGCGAGGGAGTGCCGGGAGCGCGCTCCCTGCGTTTCCTTGGCAGCCGAGAAGCGGGGCTCGGGGAGGGGGACATGGGAGGGCCACAACACGGTGCGGCCACTCAGTGAGTGCCCCCATAGCCAAACCCATCCGTCTTCGCTGGCGGGCGGCTGGCCGAAGTGCTGTTATTAGCAGGCAGGTGATGTCAGGGAGCGTGTCACCAGGCCAGCCGGGGAATCCCCACCGAAGATGGATGGGCGAGGGGTCGGAGGATGGGGGGGCAGACAGAGGAGCCCCCACGCCTGTACCCGTGCCCGCCGGGGGGGCCCTGCCTCAGCCAGCGGCCCCCGGCCCGGCCAAACTGGGGCACTGGGTTCGTGCTGTGTAAATTATCTTCCCAGCGTGGCGGCTGGCTGTTCGCTCTGAAGTATGTGAATGTACTTAACCTTGAGTAACCTTTCCATTGTTTACTTTAGAGTATACATTTGTAGCTTCTGGCAAAAGGTAGGGATATCCTAGAGTGCACGTCAGGCCTCCTATTAATGCCATTTCAAGAGGTTGCATTCTTTTTTTTTCTTTTTTTTTTTTTCCATATTTACTTTTTTAACGGCATATTTCTCTTCTGGTAAATAAAGGGTCTTTCCCAAAGCCAGCCCTTACTGCCATGCAGGCTTTGCAAGGAAGAAGACGTGGCGGTACTGCAGTTCCATGCTGCCAAGAGTTACATGTGCCGTTGAGTAAACTGTGGAAGAATTTGTAGGACTTCAATTCTCGCTAATGGAAACGTTCCTTTTATTTCTTTTTGCATGGATTTTCAATTCCTAAAAGCATATTCTTACAAATCTGTTATGACACTTGAGAGAGAAGTGTTACTTAGACATGAATGTGAGATGAAGAATTCATTAGCTATGTATACACAGGTTTTTTCCTGGACAACCCCGAGTTAGCTGCAGTCATGTAAGCAGAGATTACCTATTCTAAAAGGACATTAATGTTTGTCTTCCTTATTCATTCTTTGTTTAGTACTGAAGCTTATGAAGCACTTTAAAAGATACGGCTTCTGTTTCAGGATGTCCACAATCAAAATGAAACAGCTACCATAATAAAACCCCTGCAAGAATAGATGTAAAAATTTCAGAGAACAGATTAGCAAATGTAAAATTTAAGGTGAAACATGAAAAAAGGAATGTGGCACTTTCTTACAGAGAAGAGGGTTGTTTCCATATTCTTTGACTAGAATGCATTGCTAATAGCAATGTGTGTGAAATGTACGAGTATGTGTGAGGGAACATATGCATTGATCAACCTTTGCAATACCCAGCTGAGAGGAAAAGGAGTAGGATTCCCATTCTACAGATGAAGAACTGGGCCACCAAAAAATTTACGTCATGAGTATCAGCTCATTCTGGGAGCCAGTTTTCTAAGTTTTGCCATGTATAGCCCTTTATATGATCTCATCTGTTGCCCTGTTGTGTTCTGCACAGCCACAAATGAGCATCTCTGAAGAGACTCTCTGAGGAAAGGACCACACATCTAAGAACCTCTTGTGAAAAAATTAATTTCACTTATATGCCCAATATTGCACACGAATTTTCTAGAGGAGCAAGAAAAAAAAATTAGCTTGAGGGGAAGATCCATCTGGATAACCTCCTCATGATTGGCTGAAGCATGGCAAAGGTTTAAGCAACTGAAAATCACATCCTACGAGAGTTATGTTACTTAAAAAAATGTACCTGCTCTACCAGCAGTAAGCGTTTTGAATACAGACATACTATTCTTTCTCAAGGAATGTGCTGTTTCCATTGAATCTCTTACTAGAATATAGACGAACTATTCAGTGGCCCCATGAGTATATGACATAGAAATAATTGTGCAGTTTCTTGTAGGTCATACTCACTCTTGGACTCTTCTTGGTAGCTGACCTAATCCAGAGATTGAAATAGTTGCAGTCCCTAGTCTGTAGAAGTGTGCCGTACCCAGCAGAAACCTAGAGCAAAGCACATTAACAAAGCAGTACCAGAAACTTTGCACTTCTTGTATTCTTGTATTTGCCTTCCATTTTTCAGATATTTATAAGCAGTCATTTAGAAAGGGGTCAGGGAGAACAACTGTAACTACCCGCCAGCAGACAGAAATTTAACTTGCAGGTTCTCAGTTGGATATCTTCTTTTTGTTTTTAAATCTTTCATTGTAGAATAGGATTCTAAAAACCACATTGTTATTTGTAATAAAGATATTGTGTATTCACGCAGCCCATAAATACTGAAAGAATATTTTACTTGTTTTATTTGGGTTTACTTTAGATATAAATTAAGTTCTTGCTCAGGTAGAATCGGGAAGAAAACAATTGCTGCTTAAGAGCCAATCATAAGAGAAATGTACAGGCTGAGGCAATATCATATTTTACAGTAAGTATATGGGTAAACTAAGATGTTTGCTTACATTGTTCTAATATAACAAGATGGTGTGTGACATCTCAGAAATGCCTTCAAGCTTTTTAGAAGTAATCTAGAACTGTGTTTAAGCACAATAGACCTTGAAATACAAAAGGGCAGGAGAATGATCCTGTCTCAGTCAGGGGGTCATATATACAAAGAGCTCATTTTATGTGAACGTGATGATTTTCTTTATTATTTCATGGATTTGTTTTATTATAGCGCTAAAGCCTTCAGTCAACTGTAGCCTAAATCATTGCAAATGTTGTTATTACTGTATTAATGCAATCAGAGAGCTTTTCTTGAACTTTTTTTGAACCTCATTACTATGTGAGCGTAATCCAAACATGCCTTAGAAAGTTGAGGACAGGAACAACATGGTCTACAAAATGTGCATTTTACATACGCACTTGCTACTGAGACTGATTTCCAGATAGTGGAACATGTGTTACAGATATAAATGAAACACATAAAAAGGGTGTTCTTCAGTTAAAAACAAGCTCTGCCTGTCAAGATGATGAGTGTTCTAGGATTCTGAGTCAATTATAAACTACTCTCTCTTTCACATGCAGAAGAAAAGCCCATACTGCTTCTTCCAATTTTTCCTCTAATAGTAATTTATAAAGTTTTGTTAATTGGTTGTTGAATGTAGATACTCGGGCACTATAAAACGCTTACATGACGGTTCATAAAAAAAAAAAAAAAAAGAAAAAGAAAAAGAAAAAAAAACATGTATTTCTAAGTCTATTAGATTTGTAATTTTTTCTATTGGAAAATTGCATCCAAAGTCTTGATCCTACAAGTTCTTGGGAAGAATTCCTGCTACGAGCACCAAACAAGCAGACAATACTAATCTGATCCAAGGTTTATACACTATTACTGATACCTATCTACTACCTTGTAAGTCAGAAAAATACCATGTCAGATGCTGGGGGGGAATCTTCTCAGTATTTGTATAAAATGAGTAACTTCAAGTATGTACTTTAAAAGACTGTTCTGAATGTATTTTATCATTAGCTTATATGATATTATTCATTTAATGCTCTTGTTACTATTGGAATAGAACATTATATGCTTTTCTTCTCTCACTGCTATATCAAGAATGTAGCTATTTACCATGGTTGAGGAGGACAGTACTGCAGGCACTCTACTACTTCTGAGATCTCAACATAAAAGTTTTTGCAGATAAAATAGGTGGCTTTGCAGAGTTGACCTGGTCTTATTACACATGCTCTACAGTGATCCTAGCTACATTTTGTTAAGTTGTACCTTGCTATTTTTATGATTTTATTAGGAATGTGTGCCATAGCCTCCTGTTCAAATTCTACTTCCAGTGGTTGCTTTCTTGTTGTCCCAGATGGCCTTTTGCATTTATTTCTTGAGTACAATCTTTCGCCATGCTGTCTTAAAGATGACATAGGGTTGCAGTGTGCCACTAACCATTTGGCATGTTTCACCTCAGAAATGTCTGCCTTCTAGTTGTAAATGAAATTATGTTCTCATATTAATACAGCAGTTTAAATTTGTAGGAAAACCTTCTGGCTGAAATTTGCCTTATAAATGTCCATGTTGTGGTAGTGATTATATAAAGAAGCTGTGCCAAAGAACAACCTTTCATTTACTCTGTTGTAAACTATAGACAATTAACTCTGTATCTCTGACCTCTGATTTAAATGATCTTTCATCTAGATGATTTCTATTCATGTTGCTTCAGGCAGCAGATTAAATTCATGGTTCTAGGAGAGATGGTGGCTATTACTGCACAGCATATCCTGATCTCAGAGGATTTTGTGGAAGTTACAAAGTATTCAGATGCATGGTGTAAGCATGCTCATGGGGGAAAGAATCAGGTTCTCTCATTGATTATTATTTCCACAGTAATTTGGCTGCTACCTTTTAATATTTCCTTTTTGTTTATTCTCCCAGCTAATTCTGGTTCCTTGCAAGGCCCACAGACTCCACAGTCTACTGGTAGTAATTCCATGACAGAAGTGCCAGGCGATTTGAAGCCCCCAACACCAGCATCAACACCTCATGGACAGATGACACCTATGCAGGGTGGCAGGTATGAGAAGGGCTTTGCTTCATTTTCTCTTATGCTCAAGTTCTACAACAGTTTAAGCCAGTCTTTCCTTTTCCCAACTGCTAAGGCACTCCCTGATTCTGTGGTGATCCAGTCCATCTTTAGAAGTGGCAGAAAATTTATTTTTGGAGGGGAGAGAGGGAATGGGAGGAAAGAGTAGGAACTGCAATAGCTTTCTGAACACCAGAGAAGGATCAAACAAGCACCAGTGCAAAGCAGAGCATGTGAGTATGTCAAGAGTGGGGAGGAAGGTAGAACCCAGCAGCACCAGCTTAGAACAACCTTCTTTCTCGTGTATACAGGTCCAGACAATTTTCAAAAAAGTATTACAGTAACAATGAGATAGAGGATTCAGCTGGACGGACCCAAGAGATCCCTTTCAGTTCTCTGGTCTGTAAGTCACACAGACCAGCTTAATCTAAAGTCTTCTCTCCATTCATAAACAATCCTTAGCCCACTGACGTCCAGCAAAAAACGTTCTTGTTGACTTCAGCAGGAACATACCTGAGCTTTAAACTACTTACAGAATCATTCAGAACTTAACATACTTAGATTCTTTTTAGTTCATCTCCAATAGCTCAGAAAGAATAACAAGAACTTTCTTAATCATCTGTAATGCAGATTGAGTTTTCTTCTGCTATGTAAAATGTTTTCTTTTGCATTAGGAATAAATCTGGTAGTTATCAGTGAAAATCCATTTTCCAAGCCAAATTTGTGAGGGCTTTAGAATAAAGCTGGCTGCAAGCAGAAAGGTTAGCGCCTCTCCATAACAGGAAATGGTATTTGGGAGGTAAATCAAGTGTAGCTGTTTAGTCTTTAGTAGGAGAGCAAGGGAACGGTAAATTGGTAACCTTTCAATCATTACCTTTCAACTGGCAGATTTAAAAGGTAATACATATATGAAACTGATAAACAGTTTTGACACAGCATATAATTAACCTGTGCTTATGAGGACAACAGCTTAGTGAAATTTCAGAAAAGTTTAGACTTTTATGTGACTAATAGGAACATGCACAGTTGAATTAGATGTAAAATGCTGGTCTTTAATGTAAGTAGCCAGATAAGCATGGGGGAAAAATGGGTAGGTTTTTTAATGATTGTCAATTGTGAAAGTTGTTTGCATCTTCCTCAGATGTATCCCTGCAGTGCCGAAGACAGCATCATGAACTAGGTGTATTATAGTCCAGTCTGTTTACACAGTTCTTACAAATACACGATGATGTTAATGCCTCCTTTTTCTCATCTGCTAGAAACAGCGCAGTTAGTGTGCACGATCCCTTTTCTGATGTAAGTGATTCAGCATTCCCGAAGCGAAACTCCATGACACCAAATGCACCATACCAGCAGGGAATAAACATGCCAGATATGATGGGAAGGATGCCATATGAGCCGAATAAAGATCCTTTCGGTGGAATGAGAAAAGGTATTTTCTTTGTGGGAGCTTAAGTGTTCTTCCCTACTTACATCTATGTAATCAGGATATTCTAGTCATCAGAATGAGCTGCACACTTTGCTGATTCTACCATTGGTAAAATGGCGTGCTTGTAGCTAAAAGAGAGGTGCAGTGCAATTGTGTTTCATTCTGCTCTAATCATATTTTCCCCTCTTAGAGTCATATTGTGTATTTTAGAGGAACTTAACTGCTTCCTAAAAGTGCTTCTAGGATCACATTTCAGGAACAGTGGCATAAATTCCTAGGTTTAGATTTTATGCAATGCAGTATGCTTCTTGGAGGTGGTTAGCTACTCTGCAAGTCGGATGCTGGACTTCAGTGTTAGAATATGAAGCTGTGAAGCAACAGGCTTGGTTCTAGTACGGCTGAACTGGGAATTCACTGTGTGGAACTGAGCAAGTCTCCTAATGCTCTCTGTCTGTTTACATATTTTTCAGAATAGGAAAGCTAATTTTTTTCTCAACTGGACAACCCCTGAAAAAGGGGTGATAAACACACTTAAAGGTTGTTTATTTTTAGAAAACAAAATTTTAAATTACTGTCAAACCTGACTTTTGTCCTTTTGGGCACTTAACCTGCAGATGTTTTTGTGGATACTGTAAAATGTGCTTAAAATGAACCAATCTTGCATACCTTGTGTGTAGGAAAGTGGGCGGAAAGAACACAAGTAGGGCTCTCAGTGGCTGCAAAGAGAAGAGCAAATGGAGGAGATGGAATTAAGAAGTGAAAACTGAAAGAGACCAAAGGGGAGAAACAGGAAAAAGAAAGAGGTCCATAAATCAAGGGAAGAAGGATATAGAATAGAATAGAATAGAATAGAATAGAATAGAATAGAATAGAATAGAATAGTTCAGTTGGAAGGGACCTACAAAGATCAAGTCCAACTGCCTGATATGTGACGAAGTGGGGAGATAGCTTAAAAGAGATAGTTAGCCTGGTGTGATTTTATTAAACCTTTCTGTTAAATCCTTTTGCCTGGACTGTGGATGCTAGCACAACATGGTTGGAGTAAGGAGTAAGACCTTCTCTGTCTTAGATTCATTTTAGTTATTATATCCATGTGAGATTAAGTGGGTTTATTGCACTTTGTCATGTATTTCGTGTTTACCTTAAGTCAAAACAGAAATGTCTGTCTGTTTAGTATCTACTATAAAGGACTAAAGGATAGAGTTGCTTTCTCCGTCTGCTTGGGAATTTATATCAGATATGGTGCTCAACGTGCCTTTTCTAAGACCCTTAGAATATGTCTATCCTGCGCAAGAAGCTGCATTAGGATACAGTATCCTTTCAGTAAGCAAGTCCCAGTATACGTAGGTGTACATAAGTGCTTTACGAGAAAAAGAACCTAATTCCTACAGCTTTATAATTCAAACTATGAGATTTGCTTTCATCTGTTTTGTAAGGTGCATGTTTGCATTCATATTTAGCATTTTGGGGGATGAAAGGAGCAAGAGCAAGTTCGTCTTCTTCAGCTATAAAGACCACAGAGAAGAAGCTGCCATGGTGCCTGATGTTTGATATGATGAGATTACTTTCTTCGTTTGCAGCTCCTATATAATATTATAACCATCATCTTAGTAGTGGTGCTGCTTCATGTGTTTTCATCAGGCCCTGGAGAGCTTGTCAGACACCACCTAATTCTCCTTGGCAGTGTTAGGGATCTGAACATTATTTTAAAATATATCATTTAATAAAAAAATATCTTCAAACACCCAGAATAATATATTTAATTTCCTCTACTTTTGCAGTGCCTGGAAGCAATGAGCCTTTCATGACCCCTGGACAAATGCCCAACAGTGGAATACAGGATATGTATAACCAGAGTCCATCTGGAGCGATGTCCAACATGAGCATGAGCCAGCGACAGCAGTTCTCTTATGGAAGTGGCTACGACAGGAGGTGAGCCAATCTTCAGGAAAAAGCAAAGCCCATTAGTGTGAAAACAATCATCTCCCCTTCTCATTTTCCCATCTCACCTTGCAGAGAACATAGCAGCCTATATTTCCTACAGCATCTTACTAAATCACTGGGAGTTAAACCATTGGTAATGACTGTGTCGAGCTGCTTACAGAAATTAATAAAGAGGAATTGTTACACCTTAGAAGTCACTCAAGCTGCAGCAGATCAGCAAGTGGGTGTGTTTGACAGCTGCCTTTAGCTGGCTGCTGTGCTGGGCTGTGATGGTGTAAAGTAGCACTAGAGTTAGTCTTGACATGTTTTCACCTAAACAGTTGTTGGTGGGCTTTTTTGAAGAACAAAATGCACAGCCTAACTATGTTTGGTTTGTGGTCTGCTAGTGAATTGTCTTTGGAGATTCTGGAGTTTGTTGTCGGAGCTGTAGGGGCACTAGTCTTTCACTCATAAGTTTGCCTTTCAGTGAAGTAAGCAAAAATAAATTTGGTTCTCTTTTGTTTATCCTGGGAAAGCCTTTGGGGGAAAAAAAAACAGTAAAATCACTGATGACTGAGCATTGTTACAGCAAGCAGAGAGGTTTGAGAGTGTTTGGATTATATTAAGTATTCCAGTAGGTTTTGCAGCTCTGGCTATATTCCCACTTTTACTTTCATTAGATTGTGTACTTTAGCTTCTCTTTTTGTTTCCTGGTGGTAGCCAGAGTGATGCAGTGTGGGTCTTTTAAGTGTAACAGTGGAGTAGAGTTTTCGCTCATAGTTTGAAGTAGTAGATGTATAGACTAATACAACTGTCATGTTCAACAGGTCATATTGCTGGGGAGTCAGTGAGATTAAAGTTTTCAGTGGAAGGTGATAAGTCAAGTGAATGTTTTTTTTTTAAGGGATATGTTTTGTTTTGTTGGCAATTTTGGAGAATAAGTGCTTTTTACAGAATGAGGTTTCCTTTGTCATTTTTTAGGTCGGATCATGGGCTGGGTCCTGAAGGCAGTATGGGACCACCTGGTCAAAGCAACATGGTGCCTTCAAACAGTGACCCAAGCATGTACTCTCCTAATCGTTACCCTGGCCAGCAAAGGTGAACATTGATTTCTCTGTTTGTAATATCTGCAATAACCAGCTAATGAGTGCTAGCAGCCTCTGTGAGAGCACATAGAATACGCAGCCTCTTGGTGTTGCTTATGCTTTGTCTGTTCTTATTTAGGCTTTTACCGTTGGTTCAGTTTCCGGGGGGTACAGAGGCTTGGGAGAATCGGTTGACTTTGTGTAGCTATAGAATCATAGATGTTAGAAAAGGAGCATACATACTGCCTTGTGTATCTCCCTGCCAACACTGAACTGAACATATATTATAGGCCCAAGTTCTCCAGTGCAGCGTTAAATGATACCAATTCTGAAGCTTCCACAACTTCATTTGGATTGTGGTTATCCTGTGGCTAACAAAACTAACATTTAGAAAGTGTTTCCTTATGTATATAATATACATGTACCTTTGCTGAGTTTTGTCTTATTGCACGTACAATCTTGGGCAAGTGTAGACAATTCTTATCAGTTATATTGTTCTTTTAATTATCATTAGGTATTTTCTCTCCACATCATAATTTTAGGAGATACTGAACAGCTATTGCTTTCACTCTGGTCAACGCACAAAAAA
Organism: Anseranas semipalmata; assembly: GCA_013399115.1. Taxonomy (NCBI): domain Eukaryota; kingdom Metazoa; phylum Chordata; class Aves; order Anseriformes; family Anseranatidae; genus Anseranas; species Anseranas semipalmata. The sequence continues at coordinate 791,703 of VXAA01004161.1, read as the reverse complement.
TGTGAATTTTCTATGCTTTTGGAAGAGCCATGTCCCATTAGGTCATTTAATGTGTCAGGTTCCCCAGTCCTCTTTGTTTCTCTGACTCTGCATGATATATTACTTCCATAATGGTAGATATGTTCTTACTGGTAATGTACAGAGTGGAATTACTGACATATTGGTCTGCAATACAGTGTTAATTTTTCAGTCTAAATACTTTCCAAGTACTTCATTTCAGCAAACTAAATTTCATTCAGATGTGCTAAAAATACTGCAGTTGCACTGCAGTGCCCCTCAGAGGTCATAAAAGGCCACAGGTAAGTTTCCAAGTGCAGCTCCACTCTGCCTCCTGTGTGTATGCTTCATTAAGTAGCTTTAGCTAAAAATTACATGAACCTTAGCAAAATCATAAGAGTATTGTTTTTACTCTGTGATGATGTGTTTAAATCTTACATATTGTACTCATTTTCTGTCACTATGGTCCAACTAAAATCACAATATAGAATCATAGAATTTCACTTTAAATCAGCAGTTAGGTATTGATTATATACCTAACCTATATACCTATACATTGATTACATTCTTAATCCAGAAAGTAGTCTTCATGGAGATCTACTCTTTAAACACAAGAATCTTGACTGGCAACTTTTGAGCTATACATCAAGTACTTGTCCTGCTACAACTGGTTCCCAGTGTCACTGCAGCTGCCTCTTTGCTGACCATACACCGTTCCCATTCCTGACAGCTACCCATAAATCTCTCTGCTGCATCTTCATTGCTTCTCCTTCCTTCTATCTGCTTTACCTCCTCCTTTCCACTTCCAGCTCCAACGGAGCTTACTACATAAGGCTCTGAACCATACCACACTATACCTTCACCATGTTTCCAAATGGCAAATATCTTCAAGGTGCAAGATTGTCAGAGCAGTTTCCTTTTCCTGGTGGCTTGGAAATGCCAGCAGCTCTTAAGTGTTGATTTGAATGCTTCATTTTAGGCATGAACCATACGGGCAGCAGTATCCAGGACAAGGGCCTCCCTCAGGACAGCCACCATATGGAGGACATCAACCTGGAATGTATCCACAGCAGCAGGTAGGAAAAGGGAAAACAGCTATATTCATAATATTTGTTTAATAAATGTCACCCCAAAGTTCTGTATACACTCAAAACTTTGTTTATAGAATGTATGTCTTTTGGCATAAAGGAGCACTGTATTTCTGGTCAGAATCACAGCCCATATGGATAAGCAGTGTATATGCAGCTATAGGAGAATGTGTTCATTACACTGGAAGAGCATAAATTTTAACAGATGTTCTGTGGCTTTGGATGTGTATCAAGTGAATGTCCCAAGTTAATAACCAGCAGACTGGGAAAGCATAACTCATAGGCTAAGCATAACTCATAGGCTAGCAAAGTGATGCTGCCTCACTTTCAGAAACAAATAGGAAAGCTGTCTGACTAGCAGATTGAAGGGCCTCAAGTTATGTCATGCAGCCAAGTGAACCCAGCAGAAAACCGGAACAGAGTAAATCATGCAGTACTCACAATTATTCTGAATGCTGCAGCGGGTCATGTGAGTTACCTATCTTTAATATATATCAAATGGTATATTCCCTGTATGTTCTCTCTTGTAATATGTTACAAATACATGAGAGGTGTTATTAGTGTTAAAAATAGTTTAAACATTTTGTACATTTCAGTCTCTCCGTGTAAGATCTTTGAAGACACAAATGATACTAATAATTAAGGTTTTTGTAAGATGCATCATTACTACCTTGTGGGTGAAATCCCATCTTATAAGTCAATAGCAAAACTCCACTGACTTCAACAAGGTCAGAGTTTGCAACAAGGTCCTGTATGTTATGAAGTCAGTTCTAGTTACACAGTAATTGAAGTTAGCTTCCAAAAATAAAAAGCATTTCTTTATAATACAAATATCAAAATGTAAGCTTGTTTTCAGCCAATTCCAAATAGTCCATTTCAGTCTGGGATGGAGTTTTACTAGGAAATGTAGAAAAAAAAAAAGGAGGTCTTAGGTTACGTTATACTAAAAATGTTTAAAATGTTCAATTTCTTGCCTCTCTCTTAGGTTCAAACATCTCTAAAATAGCATAATCAAAAAACTGATTTGTTTTTCTTTATGATGAGCATATACTAGCAGTCAAGCTGATTTAATGGGGAAATTGCAAAGGTGCATAACAGAGCAGTTTGTGATATTCCATGCTAACATATGTAGGTTATGTATTAACTACATGTTCATTTACGCAAGAAGGCAGCTGAAATTTGTAAACATATATATATATATATATATATATATTTGGCCCTAGTGCTGTTTATATGCTTTGTATAATGGCTGTTGAATGCAAAATGCATTCAAGCATGAATGCAAAAAAGCATTGAAGAATGAAGGGCGAGAATCCTGGCCTTGGCCCTTCCCAGAGGGGGCTCCCACTCAGAGAGGATTCCCCTTTTTCACTTAGCTAGGGATCAGGTTGCCCCTACCTTATTCTATTTCCTGAGTTTCACTCTGTAGCGGTTCAAGAAGAATGTGAAAAATGGCCCTTTCAAAGCTTTATCTACAGCCTGAAGGCTAGGGAGTGACTGGGAAGGAGGTGCGTGGCGCATGAACCCCTGGGGCTAATGAAGCCAGGTTTTTCAATTCTTGTATGAATGCTTGTAGCCTGAGAGTTATTACACAGCAGGTGACCAGTGTTGGTGTCTTTTTGTCTTCTGCAAGGTCTCACAATTCTACTTTCCCAGTGGAGAGAGACACATTGTGCAGCCTCAGTCACCCGCTGAACCTTTATGCAAGAGGGGGAATTGAGGTGCATCACTGTCCTCAGCACTGGTTACCTTTAGGCATGTTGCCACTGCACAGACAAGAGCAGTGCTCACTGCTTTTATAAAGGCACGTGCTTCATTCCCAAGTGTCTGCTTAAGCATTCTGAATCATTCTGGTAAAATAGACACCTTCTTTCTAGGTGTGGCAAATACTGAGTCACTTCTTAATGTATGAATTGGCCCAAAGTGTGGAATTTACCACAGCAAGTAGTTTATGTAAGGCTGAAAACAGGTATTTGTCTCAGATAGCCAGAAAGCTCCATAGCAAGTTAAAAAAAAAATACTTTCAAGCAATACAGCAGTTGCAGTTTTATGTGCATTGAAGTTGGAAGATGAGTTTATGAATCCCAGAGCTGTTCTAACTGACCCATATTGAATACATACAGAATTTTATCTGTATGTAGATAGAGATACCAGGGGAGCCATAACTTTGAATTTACCCTAGATCATATATTCAAAAATTGCCCATTTAATTCAAATGTTGCGATCAGTGTGGTTTGAACTGTGCAGCAAACTCCCAAAGGATCCAAGGATCCCTACAAACTTTACCACTTTCTCCTCAAACTGCAACATGTCTTTTTTCGTCCTGCTGTCTTAACTACAGACAAGCTTGTATGATTTAAAAACAACTCGGCTCTCCCCACAGTGTAACAGCTTACCTCACACAACATTCCCCACTTGAGAGGGTAAAACAAAGATGGAATAAACCATGGGTGGCAGCTGTTAGTTACATTGCTTCATTCATCACTGATCAGCAGTGTTAAGAACCTGCATAAACTAGAAGAGAATGGTTGGATGTGACCAGTTGCTAAAATAATCTTACATTAAATTAAATGTGATTAGGATGATTTGGGAAGAAGGGCTGGTTGCCCAAGCAGGACCGTGTTCCCGGGAATTATGCAGAGTAACAAATGCAGGAGAATGTTTTCTCCTACTGGTGTATATATTGTGTGTAGCTTATATTCTATCATAATACCCGGTGTTTCAGACGTGCATGCTTGCGGCATATCTTGTTATTTTAAGAGTTTATCCAGTGCTTGTCCCTTGAAAAGATTAAGTCATTGAGTGGTTTTGAATTTTTTTAAGATTTGTCTTCTTAGCAGACTAAGCATAAAAAAGGAGTGAAAATATCTTAGTTGGTGAGGACTGTTGCCTTTTCATGCATGTCTTAAATGGCCAGTAGAATTTCATCTGACAGAAAGGAAGGGAAAGGGGAAGGGGGAAAACGAGAGCAAGCATAAGAAAATTTAGCCCAAGGATAAGTTTCCTTTCAATATTAAGTTATAAATGCAGCACAAGAGAGGCTTAAAAAGAAAGCTCTCGATCAAGCCTAACCATAGCATTGTGCGCCTGACTGGAATCAGCATGATCCCTCCAGAACTAGGAGCCTTCAGCTTTTTGAATGAGCTTTCAGCCGATCTATTTGATTGTGTATGGAGTGACAAATCTTTCCAAAAATGTTTTTCAGAACTATAAGCGACACATGGATGGCATGTATGGGCCTCCAGCCAAACGCCATGAAGGGGATATGTATAACATGCAGTATGGCAACCAGCAACAGGAAATGTATAACCAGTACAGCAACGCTTACACCGGGCCTGACAGGAGGCCCATGCAGGGACAATATCCGTATCCGTATAACAGGGAGAGGATGCAGGGCCCAGGACAAATGCAGCAGCATGGGATACCTCCCCAGATGATTGGTGGCCCCATGCAGTCATCATCCTCCAGCGAAGGTCCTCAGCAGAACATGTGGCCAACACGAAACGATATGCCTTACCCTTACCAGAACAGGCAAGGTCCAGGAGGCCCTGCACAGGCCCCACCGTATCCAGGGATGAATCGCACTGATGATATGATGGTACCTGACCAGAGGATAAACCACGAGAGTCAGTGGCCTTCTCATGTCAACCAACGTCAGCCTTCTTATATGTCATCCTCAGCCTCCATGCAGCCTATCACTAGACCTCCTCAGTCATCCTACCAGACACCACCCTCTATGCCAAATCACATCTCTAGAGCTCCAAGTCCAGCATCCTTCCAGCGCTCTTTGGAAAACCGTATGTCTCCAAGCAAGTCTCCTTTCCTACCCTCCATGAAGATGCAAAAGGTTATACCCACAGTTCCAGTGTCACAGGTCACAGGACCTCCACCCCAACCACCACCGATTAGGCGAGAAATTACCTTCCCCCCAGGCTCAGTAGAAGCATCGCAACCAGTCTTAAAACCAAGACGAAAGATTACCTCAAAAGATATTGGTAAGCATCAAAACAAAAGTCAAATACCAAAACAGATTGGGAGAAAGGGACTTTGATTTTTATTTTCTTTTACGTTTTTAGACTATTTTGACAAGTGGTTAACTGTGGTAACTATTATGTGATAGTGTTCAATAAAAATGTAGTAACATGAATCATGAGAATGATACATAAAACTCACCCCAGCAAATCTGACCTGAAATGAAAGCAGTTTTTTATATGGAGACCTGAGGTGTCAAAAAATGCACATTTGCATTAAAAATGAAGCTTGTCTCAGACTTCCAAATGTTGTGTGTTGAAAGTTCCATCAGAATGTCTGTTACATCACCAATGCACCATTTAAGTAAGCAGAGATTTCTATGTTCTTGTTCCATGGAAGCTCACAACAGAGCCAATACTGTTCTGTTGTGTACTTACCGTGTCTGCCTTCCTTGAGTGGCCCATTTATTCATTCCATATTATTTGTCATGTTTGTTTCTCTCCATATTCTTTCCGAAGTATCTACTTATCTTGAATCCCTGTTAAATTTCACACATTCAAGTTCTCATACTTCAAGTTCCCATACTCCTGACAGAGTATTCTACTTGTATTTATGGATTGCTTGTTTTAGTCAACTTCTTAAAAGTTTGTAAGATGATTCCAGCTTCAGCAAAGATGGGAAGAATGACCCTGTTAAGATATTCTCCAGAATCAAGGCTAAGCAGCACTTAGAGAAAAACAGAACAGAGCTAAGTGGTGAAACCAGGGTCTTAAATAAGCAATGTTTCAGTAACTATTTCATTTATATTTTGCACCCTCAGAATGTCACAGTTTGTTCTTTCAAAACTCATTAACAGTCTTCAAGTATGCACTAATACTGTTTTATTTATATCCTTTATTTCTCCAGTAACTCCTGAGGCCTGGAGAGTGATGATGTCTCTTAAGTCTGGTCTTTTGGCTGAAAGTACCTGGGCGCTAGACACTATTAATATTCTTCTGTATGATGACAGCACTGTCGCTACTTTCAACCTCTCTCAGGTAGGTGGGAAAGCAATATACCTCTCAACCTTCCAAGGAAAGAAAATGGCAATACAATACATACGAAAATGCTGAAGTCTCTTAAAATTGATCATAATTAACATAAATCTGAATATTGCAAAACTTCCATTTGTAATGATTGGTGACAGTGAGCAACAAAACATACTTGAGGGTGGAATAGGGGAAATAAGCTTAAAAGGAGAGTATCTTTTGTGGAAAGGGACACATAGGAATGTAAGAATTTTATCTCTGGCAGAAAACTAATGTGTAAATTCACAGTTGTTGTAGTACAAGGACAATGCCAGGAAACGGCAATATGGTAGTAATCTTGCTTAACTGGTGTTTTCAAAAAAGAACAATGTTAAATTGACTTGAGACTGTCTTTCAGCCACTGTTTGTCTTATTCAGTAGTCACATACTAGCCTGTGAGATCTTTTAATCGCTTATCTTCTGTTTCATTTCTTCTTCCAGTAAATTAAGCTTGTACAGAAATTTCAGATTTATACAACAATTTAAAGGCTAAAATCTACTGTCTGTCCACAGGACACAAGTAACATGTGATTTAACAGTGTATGCTTTTGCCTCACTACCTCCCAGCATTTTTCAGCCCTGCTCTACCCATTGGCCTGTTAGGACTAGTAATAGGTGGTATGCTGATAATGCACATAATCTAAAATTTGTACAGATTAAATATTCAGTTTCTCTGCTCCATTCATTCCTTGGTTACTAATAGTGTAACTCATAATTTTTTAAATATAATGACCTTTCTTTTTTTTTTAAATACAGACACAGATGGTACATTTCATCCCACCTAACTTTAGAACTAGGGATATCTATAGCATGATTCATCTCATCCTAAAGTAGAGAACTAAAATAGGTCAGGTGAATCATATCCTAGAAATGGCCTCTAAAAGATCATTGATTATAACAGGAATCTAGACCATTAGGTTAGGCGGGTAAGTGTTGCAGGTGTTTGGAGTTAAGTGAGGCAAATCTCATCCAAATTCTATTAGAGATTGCATTAATGCACCTTGTGCAAATTGCACAGAATAACAGATTATTTTAGATATTTGGGGGCTTACTTTCGCCTTGAACACAATTTCCAATGGCAGGCAGGACTCTTCATGACGACTGATAATTCCGGCAGTTCATAAGCATTTGTTTGTTCTTAATTCTTTGGGGTTTTTGGCAATGGTAAGAGAATACAGAATGGACAAAAGGATACATTTTGCTGAACACCTATTAGCCTACAATTAAAACAACCATTAAAAGGCAGACAATCAGGCTGAATATATCATAACAGTAAAGAATTTTCAATAATAAAACCACTGAGGATAATTAGTACCAAGTCCAACTACTGCCTTTCCATGAGAAAGTGATTACAAGTTAATTAAGAGGATTAAAGCTAAATGAAAACTGTTTCTGAAGGATGACTTACAGCACCAGGCTCCGATAACAATTTTTAAATACTGCCAGGCCAAAAGAGAACCATTACAGTAGAGGTGGGATATTAATCTAGGATGTTAGTACCTTGAACATGAACTGTGGATTCCCACAGAACAGTTGGTTTTAGAGACTGAGAGGCAAAGGAGGAGAAGAATCGTCAACTTTAATAAAAGTACAATTCAGAAAAGCAAAGCGAGTTAGAAACTTCGGTACTCTGAACAGACAATAAAGAATACTAGGCACTTCCCAGGGGACAGACCAGCTAGGCTAGATGTCTACTGCAGCGTAAAGGAGGCATATGAATAAAACTACTGTACCCCTCATAGCTGCTACAGCTTAAGCAAATGGAGCCATGGTAGTCTGACATTATATATACATTGGACAGAAACTAGAAGAATTTCCTTTGATTAACTTCTGCCATACAGGGCCTAGCCACAAGTCTACAGTAGTAGGAGGGAAATATTCACAGATGTATGCTTCAGTGTTCCTAATAACATTCCATGCAGACAAAAATATTTATCTGTTTTTTATGTTGTTGTTTTTTTTTTTTCTTCTCCCCTTAGTTGTCTGGATTTCTAGAGCTTTTAGTAGAATATTTTAGAAAATGCCTGATTGACATTTTTGGAATCCTTATGGAATATGAAGTGGGAGACCCAGGTCACAAAGCACTTGATCACAAAGCAGCCAAGAAAGATGATAGCCAGTCCTTGGCAGAGGATACTGGAAGAGAGGAGAACGATGAATGTACTGACTATTTTGATGAAGAGGAGGAGGAGGGGGATGATGAAAAGGTAGAAGAAGAAAAAAGCATTGTTTTTTCCACTCCTGGTGCCATTGCTGATCCGAGCGAGAGGCCAAAACAAGCCAGTAAATTTGACAAGCTGCCAATAAAGATAGTAAAGAAAAATAATCTATTTGTTGTTGACCGATCTGACAAACTTGGACGCGTTCAGGAATTTGATAGTGGACTTCTCCACTGGCAGCTTGGTGGTGGTGACACAACTGAGCATATCCAGACTCACTTTGAAAGCAAGATGGAGATTCCTCCACGCAGGAAAGCCCCTCCTCCCTTGAACTCTCCAAGCAAAAAGAAGGACCTCGAGGGGAAAGGTGAATCTGAGGAACAACAAGAAAAAAGTATAACAGCAACCATTGACGATGTCCTCTCAGCCCGGCCAGGAGCATTGCCTGAAGACTCAAACTCTGGTTCCCAAACAGAGAGCAGTAAATTTCCCTTTGGGATCCATCAAGCCAAAAGCCACCGGAATATTAAACTGCTAGAGGATGAGCCAAGGAGCCGGGATGAGACTCCTCTATGCACCATAACTCACTGGCAAGACTCCTTGGCCAAACGCTGCATCTGTGTGTCAAATATCGTCCGTAGCTTGTCTTTTGTGCCTGGCAATGACACCGAAATGTCCAAACATCCAGGCTTGGTGCTGATCTTGGGAAAGTTGATCCTTCTTCACCATGAGCATCCAGAAAGAAAGCGAGCACCGCAGACTTACGAGAAAGAGGAAGAGGAGGACAAAGGGGTGGCCTGCAGCAAGGATGAGTGGTGGTGGGACTGCCTCGAGGTCTTGAGGGATAATACATTGGTCACATTAGCCAACATTTCTGGGCAGCTAGACTTGTCTGCTTACACAGAAAGCATCTGTTTGCCAATTTTGGATGGCTTGCTGCACTGGATGGTGTGCCCATCTGCGGAGGCACAGGATCCTTTTCCAACCGTGGGGCCCAACTCAGTTCTTTCGCCTCAGAGACTTGTGCTGGAGACCCTGTGTAAGCTCAGTATCCAGGACAATAATGTGGACCTTATCTTGGCCACCCCCCCATTCAGTCGTCAGGAGAAACTCTACGCTACTTTAGTTAGGTACGTTGGGGACCGCAAAAACCCGGTCTGCCGAGAAATGTCCATGGCGCTCTTATCGAACCTTGCCCAGGGGGACACATTAGCAGCAAGGGCAATAGCTGTGCAGAAGGGAAGCATCGGAAACTTGATAAGCTTCCTGGAGGATGGGGTCACTATGGCCCAGTACCAGCAGAGCCAGCATAACCTCATGCACATGCAGCCTCCACCTCTGGAGCCGCCTAGCGTAGACATGATGTGCAGGGCAGCCAAGGCCTTGCTGGCCATGGCTAGAGTGGACGAGAACCGCTCAGAGTTCCTTTTGCACGAGGGTCGTTTGCTGGATATCTCAATATCTGCTGTCCTGAACTCTCTGGTTGCATCTGTCATCTGTGATGTACTTTTTCAGATTGGGCAGTTATGACATAAGTGAGAAGCCAAGCATGTGTGAGTGGAGATTAGAGGGTCACATATAACTGGCTGTTTTCTGTTCTTGTTTATCCAATGTAGGAAGAAGGAAAAAAAAGAATCTTTGCTCCTCTGCCCCATTCACTATTTACCAATTGGGAATTAAAGAAATTATTAATTTGAACAGTTATGAAATTAATATTTGCTGTCTATGTGTATAAGTACATCTTTTTATTTTATTTTTTTTTAACCAAAGTTGCTGTCTAGTACATTCAAAGGTCACACTTTTTTTTTTTCCATAGATTATCCTTTTCAATGTTCTTTTCCATGTTTGTATTGCATATTTTTTGGGAAGCGAACTAGTGACTTTTTAAAAAAAATGTTATGGCAAACCATTGTATGATGGAAAAAAATCTCACCACTTTGAAACGAAAAGGTGAAAAATAACCAACATACCAAGTTCCTGTGTGTTTTATTTTTTCAAATAAGGAAAAAATAATAAAAAAAAAAAACTTGTATACCATCACCCAAAGCTCTGTGCAATAGAAGATTCTAGTGATGTAGGTGTAGGGGATCAAGGAGGGTGTCAGTCAGTAGTCAAAATACAAAACGATATTGGTTTCTCCTCAGGAGAAATGGTTACATTAGGCTAGGAGCAAAACAAAACAAAAAATTCAAGTTAAAAGATTTTTAAACAAAACCTGATGATAAACATCAATTGCTTCCTCACCAGAACTGTCTTGTCTACATCTGTTTTTTTTTTGACCTTCCACAATGACAGTTCTTCACAATTCCTTTAATCATTTTTTAAAATATTTTTTTATTGCCTAAGGGCCGTGATGTATATAGAAGTTGTACATTAAACATACCCTCATTTTTTTTTTTAGTACAGTTTTTAGTTTCTTTTTCATGATGTGGTATCTACAAAGTGATAGTAGAATTATTTTTTCTTTCATTTGGGCCATATCTCCAAAAAATAATAAAAAAAAAAAAAGAGAAAAGAAAAAACCCAACACAGAAAACCAACAACTGAGGGTAATGTACAAGTTTCTGTATGTATAAAGTCATGCTCTATTTCGGGAGAGCAGCCGATCACAATTTGCTTTATAAATCAAGGTGTGGAAATGGTTACGTATGGATTGATTTAAGAAAATGGTTACCAGTCTACAGACAAAAAAATATATACAGGAAAAAAGGAAGAAACACAACTTCAAAGATTTTTCAGTGACAAGAATCTGCATTTGTATTTCAAGATAATGTAGTTAAAAAAGAAAAAAACTTGATGTAAATTCCTCCTTTTCCTCTGGCTTAATGAATTTCATTTATTCAGTATAAAATCTTTATATGTTCCACATGTTAAGAATAAATGTACATTAAATCTTGTTAAGCACTGTGATGGGTGTTCTTGAATAATGTTCTAGTTGCAATGTGGGATATCGGAAAGCAGACTATGTGCAAGAAAGAGCAATAATGATTATTCTCTTTCCCCTCCTTTATTATTATGACCTTCAAAAATATTACTCTATTGTTCAAGTATTGCAGCAACTTGCTCTCCTTTTATAAAAACCTTCTCACGTCACAGAGAAGTGTTTTTAATTATTATTTATAAAACCACGGAGCCTCAAAGGGGAAGACATGGCTGGCAAATAGTAGTCCTGACTATGCAGGTATCCAGTCTCAGTGCTGTGTCTGGGGGGGCTGAAGACGGATGTTAGAAAAAGTGACAAAAGATTTTGTTAAAGCAATAACCAACGTGAAGAAATTGATCTGTATTCACTACCTGTAATTCTCTCTGTTGGTTAAAGATGCAAATACCCCAGCGATGTGGGTATTTAGAATAAACACCCACCCACTTCTCGATACTGTATGTGTCATTGCATACTTACATGGCCTCTCCTCCTGGGATTCCCCCATTAAAGTGGATCAGGCTCTAACAGAGCCCAGCCATCGCTGCAGTTGGTGGGAGATGGCCATTTCAGTTTCAGGAACTATCTGGTTTCAGTTACATCCACTCTCACCTGGTGATACCTTGTTGCTGAATATTGTTCAAGCACTAATTTTTGCCGTTTCATCTTGGATCATTGACTTTGTTAGTGTGATCATAAAAAGCTAATAATAATCAATTTCTCTGGAATTGCCACATAATTACACTGTTAGTGGACATCCTCCTCCCCTCTCCAATCACAATGCGGAGGTACTTGATAATTACAAGCCCCTTTGGCATATTGCCTATCTTGTTCATATAGATTGCTATAACATTAATATATGTAAGAGAATTTCAGAGACAGGTAAAGTATATACAATTATAAGCCAAGTTTGAAACGTGACTTCCTAGTGTCACGAAAAGTAATTTCTCCTTCTAGCTTTTCTTATTCAGTAATCTCTCCACTCCCACATCGCCTGCCGCAGCGGTCTTTCTTCTCTTGCGTAACAATGCATTCAGAAAGAGGTGGTGAATTATAACCCACGTGTAACTTCATCGCAGAAGGAGGCACATTTCAGGGATGATTTTTACAGCTTAATACTAGGCAGTGGAGAAGTAGTATCCCCTACTAAACCTATTTCTTACTAACGTTTTACTGCTTGATATTACCCCATGGATACAAGCAAGCTGTTAAATAAACCCTCTGCAGAACAGTGCTCACCCCTTTCTTGTCAAGGACATCTTGCGTCTATTCTCTTTTCTCTTCAGCATTCAGACCCAGAGTCCTCTGGGGGAAACCACACGGTGGCAAAACACTTGAGAGCTGTCAGAGCCAGAGCTTTAATGTTATTCAGGACTGTTCTGAGCCTGGTTAAACAATGTGGTGGGAAAAAAAAAAAGAAAGAAAGAAAGAAAACGCTAGCCAGCCACATGATGTCCATATGTATGTGACATTGCTGCCAATTTTCCAGGTGGACAAAGTAATAGAACTAGCTGGGGAACTGGAAGAGTGGAAGGGAAAGGTTAATAATACAGATGCTGCCTGACCATGATTTGCGGTAGTAACAGTAAATTATCTAAATCACTCGTTAATATTACCACACATTTATCAGAAGAAAGGCACAGCGTAAGAACTCCACTCTGTTGTCAATGATTTCAGTTCTCCCACTGTTGTTTTCTTAAGCCTTTGGAGAAGATCTGCTCATGAGACTTGTGAACTTAGCATGTTCTGACTGAATCCTGAACAAGCTTGAGCTGCTGTTGGTATTGTTCCTACAAGAGGTATTTAGTTTTTCAGTTAAAAAAAAAAAATACATTTTTGTGCTGCTGTGATCATGGATACTGCGTAGTGAAGCTCAACAAGAGTTAAGTACTAACAAGAGTACTAACAAGAGGGTGCAATATCTGAAATTCTAAAACCACAGTGAGTTACTTAGGGGAAAGCAACCAATTAGTATTTTAGGCAATAATCAAACCCATAAGTATTTGACTATATCAATAAGCTACCTGTTGTTTGGCAGGACCAAGCAACTAATAGCTTATAGATTAAAATAGCATCAATGAGATATATGGAGTCCCTGAATCTTACTGACCTTTAGAATCGCATCAGGGGCTAAAAGATGACTATCCCTTTTGGCAGGAAAAGATGTTTTTGTTTCTTATTAGCATAGGTCAGGTTGATGGATGGACTTGATGCTCTTGAAGGTCTTCTCCAACCTAAATGATGCTATGATTTCCTACAATACCCTTAAAAAAAAAATCCTGCTCAGAAGCACTATGTTTTCAACTAACCAAAAGGAAGGATGCAGAAGAAAAACATTTAAAAGCCTTTGGCACTTTCTCTTTTATCTTCTTTTGCTATTTTACACCACAATCAGTGTGTTCTGTGCCATACATCACTTCTGTGGGTCCATTATCTTTTTGCCCTGGATACCTCCAGAAGATTTACTTAACACATGGAAATATTGTAGCAAAAGCATATGCTTGTCTTTCACATTAAGGATTCCTTTACAACACTTTCACAGCAGAAAGCAGAACAGACCTCTTATTTTAAAATAATATGAAAATACTTCTTAGTGACAGAGAATCAAGAGTAGCTGACATTTTTGACAAAAACACTTCCATCCAGTAAAGCTCCAGCCATTACAGGGATAGGTGAAGGGGTTCATTTCAGCCTTTGCTTTAACCCTTTGTCAATGTGCTTCACTCAGCAGCTTCATTTTGAAGCTGCTGTTCAGTGTTATTCAGTAGCAAAGAGGAAATCCCTCACCATCTCCTCTTTTCCCCCTGTAAAAGAGGAAGAGTTGTAAACGTCCACGGTGCAGATGTCAGAGCTAACAGGGAACTGAACTGGAGCTCGGCACCTGAAGTGAGGTGGCACATACATGGCTGGTTCACCCTTCCAGGAAGCTGTGTGCTGGTTCATTACCTTGCAAGTAGTAGTACTGGTGTAGCCTAAGAAATAATACACACCTATTGCACAAACACTGTAATAACACTGTTACAGTCACAAAATTCAGTAATTTCTGTATTTTAAATAGGAGAACAGTCTCAAGTTTTGAAACACGAATTCTCCAGAGAAGGATGATGACTGCTATTTTTATCACCATCAACATGGTAATACCATATATGTGGAAACCACACACAAAACCACAAAGTAGTCCCTGCTGAAAAAAGTTCATGTTTTATGTTCCAAGTCATGAACAAGTGAATGCAGGTGGAGACAGATGGGATAAAATGAAAACAAAAGCAATGGTAAACTTAAAATACAGGAACCACACACACAGTGGAATTATGAAAATCTAGAATATGGTCCCATACCACTTGCAAGTTTGATTTTCCTCGGGGTAATTTGTGAAGTTTCTGGGGCTCCCCGCTTCCTTTTTCCCATTGTGAATTCTTACACCTCTCATGCCCAATTCCTTTCCTTTTATCCATCCCAAAGATATTTTTAAGGATGGTTGAATCTGAAGAAAGGAGAGAGAAGTACTGAGGGAGGAACAGGAGAAAAGACATGGCCACTTGGAGAAAGGGAGGCAGAATATGAAGACCAAGCTAAAAGAAAAGCATCCAATGTCACTGCTGCATTGCTCTATTTTTACATTTGGGTCATTCCAAAGAAACAAATAATTAAACCAAGCTAGGGAAATTTGGCATTTCATTGGTGGTTGGTATAAAGAAAAAGGAAGTAATGAGATTTTAAGAGGTGGGGGGCAGGGAAAGAGAAGGAAAGGAAAAGATGAGCCTCCACATGCAAGCTGGTAAATTTAACTTTTCCTTAATTACATTTACCTTTCAAATCGCCAGGACAGCAGGAATGGGGAAGGATTAATATTGACTTTGTTGTTAAATTCACACTCATTTGTTTATTTGTGCACCATCAGAAAAGGGCTTTCAAAGCCTGACCTTCCTTTCTGTAACTGCCAGTAACCGTGAGTACAGATATTTTGGACTGCATACGAGATCTAACTAGCTACATGCCTAAATGACTTGGTTTGTGCTTCCAGTTATCTATTCTGTCAGAAGTCTAAAACGTATTTCATTTCAGCACTGTTGTACAGTCTAAAAACTGTAGTTTTTTACTTCACATTGTTTTTAACTGGCCTTAACTTATGAGATGAAGGGGCAAGATCCTCATCCAATGCCTTCAACAGAGCTACAACACTTTGCCCTGCATTTGTTAATTTATTCACTCTGTCATTACTTTTAGTATATATTGCATTTCCATTAATTAAGGATAGTTATTTACATTAAAAGGGTGATGAGGTGGAATTGCCTAGCTAGCAGAGCAAATCCCAAATGGCTCAAGCATCTCTGTAATGTTTATTCAGGTCTGCAAAGAGACTCCTGAAGGACAAACATTCTGACTTCTGCTCCAGCATGGAGTATTTTTAAAAGGCAAGTTTATATATAATCATGCCAGGAGAAAGATAGATGGTTATCTAACATGAAAAACTGTTAGACACATGCTAGAAAAAGCTTACTCCATGATGCACTTCTACTCTACATGTAGCAATTTGCTTCTCGGTTCCAGGTATACATCTGCAACTGATATTAATAAGAACAGTGCAGGAGAAAAAGTGCTTCTCTTTCATTCTTTTTTTTTTTTTTTCCTAACATTTACTCCCTAAGCCACTCATGTTGCTTTCTTCCCTTCCCCTAAGCATCAGTAACAAATACAGAGTCCTGTTTTTTTGAGTAACTGACTAGCCTGGATTTTGTCTGTTATTGATACCTTTTGGTATACAGAAGGGTTTATTCATTGTGCTGGATTTTATAACCAATTCTTGAGACAGCAGCATCCCCTGAAGGTTCTTATCCTGCAGAAAAAAAGTGACTACAATCATTTGCCAGCCTTAACAGTGTGGAGGTGGTTGAGATCTGTCAAGGAGAGGAAAAGAAAAAACGGCTTCGTCATACATCTTACATTTCTACACCTCTTCAAAAGATGGGCATGTTACTTATGGTGAGCATGAATAACCAACCTTTCCAGTCAGCAACTATAACCTCCTCAGCTTTTCTGTTATATATGGTCTTTTGAGTAAATAGTTTTCTTTAAATATCAATAAAACTGCCAGTTTAAAAGCACTTAGACCCATGACCAGTGTACCCTGTGAAAATAACATTATGGCCTCCATGTCAGCTCAGCCACAGCTTATTCTGTGCCCCAAGTGGCTCACACATATTTTCACCCTGACATATTCCTGCCTTCCACAACATGCATACCTTGCCTAGGAAAGGCAACCCCCCAGAACCAACACATTGGCTAGTGGACCATCAGATGAGATCAATTTTGTATGTAGGGCATAAAGAGGAAAATATACCAATAAGTCATGTGTACATAAAGATCAAATTAATATACCTTCATATATACAGAAGACTGTTAAATCCAAACATGCTCTAAGCCACTGTGCCTATTTCTGCCAGTAGGAAGAATGGCCTGTAATGATGTGTAAGTGCAGCCGGTGTCATTTTGACTTCAAGGAAGCCGCAGCTAGAGGCACTACCTGAAGAGCTGGAGTCAGATTTAGCTTTCCTGTCTGCAGGGGCCAGAACCTAGAAGCCTGTGGAGTTGTGCTGGTCTGCGCCAACAGCACAGCTCGGCTCATGTATGTGTAGGGAGCCCATCTGCATGCTCACACTGGGTCCCCACCCATGCAGTTTGCTTGACTCAGCTGGGGTGGTTCATGATTCATTGCCATAACTGCTACCAGACCACAGGTGCTCACAGTGGAAATGTTCACCTGTGTCCTGCTTTTGTTGGTCTGCAGGTAGAACTTGCCTTTTTATAAAGCCAACTACTGTGGTATGTTCTGGCATTAGTCCTGAAATAAATCTCCCAGTGTATCAGTTTCCCTGCCTTTGTATTCCAGAAGTTATATAGCCTAATGGAAGTCGATACTAGAATTTACTCACATGAACTGGGAAATAGCAGGAATCTTCTTTCTTTAGGTTATTTTATCTTCAGCTGCAGTCAGGTATGCTCTCCTGGCTGTGGCCTTACCTGAGGAGGTTACCATCCCCAGCCCGTTCCTCCTACAAGTCATTACCCTCCTGCAAACATGACAGCACTACTGCTAGTGGTACTGTTTCTAACCTAGTCCAGGTAAAATGGGTTAAGCACTTGATGCATTCAAGTGTTCTGTTTGCCTTTTTTTTTTTTTTAAATCTGGGACATTTTGACAGCTGCTATGACTGTACGCTCAGAGAATTATTCACCCATTACACTATGAACAGTGATTTGCTGCTGGCTGCAAACTCTCCAGGAGCTGGTTGATTTGATTTACCCCCCAGAGCATTCCAATATCTAGTGTAAGAGAGAGCTGACAGGCACAGCAACTTCAGCCTGACTGCACAAAGTGCAGCACAGCTTCTTGCTCCAGGTACGAGCAGAGGATGTAGTGCTAGCACAGTAGACTCATACTGAAAGGACACTACAAAATATACCGATAAATTGTGATCTAAGGAGATTGTACAACTCCTGTTAAATTATTCTAATGTTGGCAGTCTAATCTGCACTGTTTGGTTGATTGTCAATGTCTGGACCTGCCATTTGTGAAACTGTACTGCCTGCTACAAGAGTAGAAGAAAAGCTTCTCATTTCCCTTTCACCCTGGGCAGGGGAGCAGCCAGTGGGCCATCCGTCACACAGGTGTTACAGCACCCAGCAGGCCAAGGTAGCGGTTTTGGACAGTGGTGCCGTCACTGAGCAGGTACGGAAGGAAGCCTGTAATGCCCGTATTTCTATAAACTCGGCATTTCCTCTCCATCAGCAGCACTCCGTGCTTCAGGGCTGAAAAAAGCAGAAGTCCTTGGAGGGAGGGTTGTTCCCAACTTTCAATTTTTAATTATTTGATAGCTTTCCTCCCCACGTCAGTGACTCAGGCATTGACAAGGATGCCTGGAAAGAAACACCCACGGCTCCTCTCGGCCGCACACACTGGGCCTGCTCCCTACCAGAGCTCCCCGGGGCCCTGCCCTCCAGCCCTCCTCAGGCGCCATGCCCGCCTCGCCCAGCCCCACAAGCTGCCTACCCGCTGCCGCCCTGAGGGAGCGGTGCGGCGCCTTCATGCTCCTCCTGGCCTGCCCCATGCCGCGCCCCTTGCAGCCCGCCTTCCGGAACCTTCTGCAGCGGCCTACCTGCGGGGGTAACCGAGCCCACACTGCCCACCCAGGGCTGGGAGCAGGGGCAGCGCACAGTGCCCAGGACAGTATTTTAGGTTAAGGACCCTTTTGGGGGAGCCCTTGTTTCCCACAGTGCTGCGTGCGTTTCACCCTCAAGCCTGCATTTCAGCAGCGCTCAGACCCATAATTCAATTACCATGAGCTTAAATTCATTGTTTAAAATGGTACTTGGGTTTAATGCTTTTTCAATACATCTTTGTTATTTGAAATCAATTCATAAAACTCTTTACATGTACTATTCAAATTAACTTTAATTCAAAGTCTTAGCAGAATCAATATTTAGCAGGTTTCGGCAAGCTGTCCAAGTCTATTTACATAGGGAAAATATTGCTGCTGCTGCTGCTGCTACATTTGAGGCAGAGCCTCCAGAGGCTGTCAGGCTGGGGTGCCGGCCCCAGGGGCAGGCAGTGTGCAGCTGCCGGGCTCCACCGGCACGCACGCACCCACAACACACCACTGAGCTGCTTAACCTGCAGGTATTGTGCCACCCTGATCCACCTCTTTAATCAAATTTAATCGGCAGAATAATGTCAGTGATTTCCTGAAAAGTCAATTTTATTTCATTCTATTTTCTTCAGAACAGAATCAAGTTGAGGGTAATGTTTGTTCAGAGCAACTCAAAATGGGAGGCGTGTGTAAAAGCTTAAATATATATTTGAATTATTTTTTTTTTTCCTTTCATGAGAATGTGTTTACTATGCTCTATGTGTTTACTTCGCTCTATTTACGACCAAAGATTTTTCATCAGTCCTTGGTAACCCAGGAATTAACAAACTATATCAAACTTAAGCTTGTTCAAGATCAGCTTGTTCTAATTTAATAAATAAATAAATAGCTCATAATGAAAGAAATATGAGTAGTCATTCACTGAAAGAACCATTTTATCATACTAAGAGATAAAACCTGCAGTCCTCACCTCCTGTTTGTAAGTATCTGATAATGCATAACATTTTAAGACCCTTTCACTGGCATGGTGCTATATTATAGACACACCCCTTCATTTTCATAGAATCAAAAGTTGACAGAAATATCTCCTGTTGTTCTGAAACTCTTTGGCTGATAAGGAAAAAGTAAAAGTGATAACATTTATTATACAACACTTGAGATCAAACAGTGATTTTGCTGTAGTAAATTATGTAAGAATAAATAATATAGTAAATTATGAAGAATGCAAACAGAACAATCATCTAAACACAAACTTTCATTTTCTAATTAGCTGTTAGGCAGTGGTATTTACTAAATAGTAGTATTAGGATTATCAGCTGTAGACAAGTCAAAGTTAAAAATATATTACTATATTACTATATCTTCACATTTTTGAACATTTTTTGGAATTTCAGTGCTGTTTTGAAAATAGTCAAATTAATAGTGACTCATTCCCCCTTTAACTGTATAGTAACAAATAAGTGTTGTAATATTTTAATATTTCTATGGCTCAATGCATTGCGCGAGTAAGGTACTGCAGAGTAAGGTACTTTTTTTACTAGAAACAAAACAATATAGTTGCAGCAACATACAACAGATAAAATGATGGGAATTTGCTAAGTAAATTAATAAAAACTGGCTAAAATAGTCAAGGTCTCTGTAAAGACTCTCAAGTCTAAGACTAGATGAAAAAGCATATACTGACTGCTTTCTGTCTGAACTTCTTCCTCAGCAACATAATTTGAGAAAGCACGAACTGTTATGGATCGGTCTTTACACCTCACATGGAAGTTCTGCTTAGGTGCACCCTTTTGACCACAGGGCTCTGTAAGGACTGGCCTTCCTTACAATGCTCTTTGTGAGGCATAAAAAGGTTTGCAGCGTTCTGAGCTTCTCCCTCACTCTTCCCTTCTCTTGCCTGAAGGAAGGTTGACAAGAGTTTAAAGGGCCACAGGGCACAAGCTGGTCTGTGGCTTGCCAACTGCTAATCACTGTGCCTGTGTTTGCCCTTACAATGCCACTTCCATTGGTAAAATAGATGTGTTAACTGAAACCACCCTTGCATGACACTCATCCTGGAAGTTGTGGGTTCTTTGGACTTTGAATCAGATAATGCATCCATCACATTAAGAGAACCTTCTGTATTTCATTAATTTATCATGAAGTAATAGAAGGCTGAATCAATCGAACTTTTCAGAGCAACAGTAAGCAGAAATAACAACACAGTTTTCAGCGCAGAGATTTCAATAATTGAGATTTTTATAACTAGAAGAAAAGACTATATGATTCTAACCTTATTTCCTATATTCCAGAGAGTATTTTCCAATTGTGAAGCAAGCCTTGAATAAAGGTAAGAGGTTGTTTTGTTAAGATGCAGGTTGCAAGGCTTTTTGTAATTTTGAAGCACTGCTACGTAAAAATGTTTTGCTTCAGCACTGAATAGTAGTAGGTAATGTGACTATAATACAATTGTAACACTGATATTTAATGTTATACAAAAAGATGGGAAATTAATCAAATAATGTAAGTTGTTTTGTCCAAACGGAAGATTTCAAAGGTATTAAACATGATCAAAACAAAACATTAAATTCAGCTGGTTTGTTCTGAATTTTTCCCCTAACAAAAATGTACTAGAAAGCAGTAAATTATTACAAAACTTGTAAATTGTGATGAAAGTTCAGTCCCTGATTGAGAAAACACAAACTTTCATCCAGAAAAAAACTGTGTTGACTAGGTCTCATCAGGGATAGGAGTAAAAGAAGGAGGTAAAGGAGAGTGTGGTGGAGAAGCTTACTAAAAACCCTGCTATCAGTACTCCCTAAAAAATGATAAGTGTTATTTCAAGCAAAAAAAAGGCAAATGGACATTACGATAGTCTGGATAGAACGAAGCACGCTATTGCCAAGGCATCGCCGTTTTTCTAGGAGTTTCTCGTCAGCTGTGCGACCTGTACGAGTCACGTTAGCATAGCGGCAGGTAACCAGCTGTACCCGTGCTTCGCCCGGTTGCAGCGTTAGGGAGTTCAGAGCTTTACAGTTCCCTGCTGGCAGACGCTCTCTGTCTCAGCGGCACATTAACTCGGGTCTGGCCGGCCATAAGCTGACATCAGGCCATAAAGTTAATCAATAGCCTCTGATTCCACTGAAGTTACGCCGAAACGTGCAACATGCCGTTGCAAAGCTTCTGATTTGCCCCTGCCTTTTAGGCGGGCCACAGGAGCTCACCATCACGGTCGGTGTTTGCACAGAACCTCTGCGCGCCCAACTCCGGCGCTGGGCCGGGGGCTGCAGGAGGGCAGCCGCCCGCCGGTTTGCTCGCCCGCTGCCGTCCGGCTGGAGCGGGAAGGGGGCTGCCTGCTTGCCGTGGCGTGGGCGCCGGCAAGAGCTATGGGGCGCGGCAGAGCTGCGTTCTGACCCTTTTTGTAACTCCTGTCTCCTCTGGCAGGTTGTTTTTTCTGAAAGGTTAGTTAGCCTGTTCCAGCCTGAACGAAACTTGGCTTACAGGCACCTTTGGGGCTGCTTTGCTGCATTCATCATAAGGAAAAGATAGTGACTGATATTCCTTAATGTGCTGACCAGCTCAGGAGCCTTTCACAAATGCTGATCCTATTCTAGAAAGATCTTCTAAGTGGTGCCGTTTGTTCCCACCTTAAAAGAGACAGTTACTTAGCAAAATGACAAAAAGCCAGACTGAGGTCCCACTTACATTATCATGTGTTGTGGGAATGTTTGCCATACCAGGCAAGTGAAGGGATTAAAGTCACTTCTCCCATAGTCAGCCTGTTTTTTCAAGGAAACAGAAATGATTTGGAGGTACAGAATGGGGCCTCAAAGTAAGGAAGACCAAAAAAAGTAACACTGTGATAGGTTGTTGCAGATTCAGGAGCCAACTCAGGACAGCATCAAGCACTTAAGTCATATACCTGTAAGATGAATGCAGGCATATTGTTGAAGTTCAGTATGTGCTTAAAGAACTTACTGAATTTTACTAACGTGCAGAAACTTAAAATATATTTCCTGGTACTTTTGTGCCATCTTTCTGCCCACAGGTAACAACTGTGTCCGCTGAACATCTTTAGATACCCTAGCTTTAGAAAACATTTCCCTATTTTCTGAAGCTGCTTTTAAATGATGTGACATAATAAAGCAGCAAAGTTATGTCAATTCAGTTTTGTTTTGTTTCATTTTGGTTTTTGTTGTTGTTGTTGTCGTTGTTTGATTTTTTTTCCCTTGCTATTTCTGTTCTTTTAGCAGACTTTACAGTAACTATCAAAAGTGTAAAAAATAGCACTCTCAGCATGGATTAATTGCTTCTGGCTTCTTGTTTCTAACTTATTTTCATTGAAATTCAAACAAACATAACCTTCATTTGATAAGATACTTACCGTACAAAATAATACCAAAATGAAGGGAAAAAAAATCCTTGAACCTCAACAGAGAGGTGAGAACTTTACATTATTTTTGTCTTTAGTTTGAAAAAAAAAATCTCTTTGAAAAGAGAAAGGAATGTCAAAGGAAAATTAAGTCCAACAGGCTTTTAATTTTTTTACAGCATAAAAATAGTTTTCAAACTCTCTTTGTTCTCATCTAAGTAATACATGACATTTGTTTAAATAACTAAATGTATAAATAATAAACATTTTTAAAGTCTTATTCTGAAATAGTGACATTGAAGGAAACTCTTTGAAGTGTGAATTGTTCCCCCCATGGCCTTCTCCCCCCAGATCTTCTTCAGATCTTGCAGAACACTTTGCTGATTCCCCAGAGACACTTTTGGTCCACTGAAGATTCTAGCTAAAGTAAATAAAGATGTTTAAATTCTTTAACTGAGTTTTTGGGTTAGCACTAAATTAAAATTGTACATCTTTCACTTTTCCAGAGTTTCACTGCTCTGTTATTTAAACTTCAAAGTGCAACTCACTGAAAAACTGTTCATAATTTATAGCTCAACTGAGTATCTCTTTCCCTTATTTAAGTTAGTTCTCAGGCAAGTATAAGAGACAGATGTTTTGAGCAGAGTGTGCATGTGTGTATTGTTTGTGAAAACCACCCTGAGGCAAGGTATTCAAGCCTGACCGTAAGGTTAGTGGGCTTCTCTTCTGGAAACCTCACCTGGAGACAACTGAAAGGTGTTTGGCCCTTTTGGAAGGTCAACCACCTGAAAACATTTCCTATTTGGTATCTAAAAAGCTTTATGAAAACCTTTCCTTCCTGGGGATCTAGTCCCGGTATTTATCCACAGACCAAGTCACTTCATAGGTGTTCTTGTGTTAAACAATAAGCATACTTCAGGTCATGATAGCGAAGAGTCAGTCTGTGGACTAAAAGGGAATTCTTGCATCTCTTTTTTCCCCTAAATTTCCTGAATCTATCAGCAGCGTGACAGCGCGGGAATGGGGCATGGAGGAGGAAGGAGGTTATGAGATGGGAACTCCTGTTGTTCAGGAGCTAGGTTCCAATCATAAAGTTCTTGATTCCTGCTAGTGGGGCAGATGCCTGCGTAAAGCCCCATTTGAGTTAATGGGATTCTGTATCGGTCGATGAACCTGCATTTGTACATCAATATCATGAGATCAGAGTCTGACATTTCTCCTTGGAAAAAGATACTCTGGGCTATTAAACACCCTCAGCTACCCAGGCCCAATAACCTGGGCTTTCTAGTACTCATGCAAATACCAGCAAGCTGAGCTTTATTATACACTGGATTAGAAATAATTAAAAAGAGCAAGAAAATTATTTTTATTTGAAAGTGTCAATTTAGGAAGGCTTTTAAAAATAGTGTTTATAGGAAAGAGCAAATGCATAGCATGTTAACATTACTGATTAGTTTAAAACATTGAGTACAATAATCCATTATTTTAATTAGTTTTCCAAATTGCTGGCAAAAAGAACAGCAAGATGCTATCTGTGGAGAGGTAAATGCTTCCTTGTAATTGTTTTGGATTTTGCTCTAACCTTTAATGAATTTATTCTTGTAACGACAAGAACATCATTTTTATTCCCGCATGTATGTTAGAGAAGTTCACATAAGAGAACGAGGCATCTGGCAACTCAGCAGAGTTTTGCTTTGACAAATGCCCTCACTGACCGTGTTGACAAACACTGACTGTACTGACGGATGACCAAACCGCAGATGTTCGTGCTGCAGACAGCTCTGATTTAAGCCATTGCTACCCACCAAGTGCCTGTTGCTGCCCCTTTCCCATGTGATGCCACTGCCGCTGCCCTGCTGGGGAGTCGTTTGTGTGAGCTTGCCTTCATCTGCTTCGAATAAAACGAGACAGGAAAAGTTGCACTGCATATTTCAACTGTTTACACTAGCCTGGCTGATTTTGCCCAAATCAGGTGATCCAAGCTCTCATGCAAACTACTGCAGCAGCAGAACGGAGTGATCCTTCCTGATTAGAAAGCTGACTTACACTGCCAGCCTTGGTGATGCCTCGTGCCTTCCCGTCTTTAGGTTTTGTGTGTGTGTGTCTGTGTGTACTGTATAACCTGCAGGCATACTTCATCAGGAGGGTAGGCAGGATTTTTCCGAAGAGGACACAAGGGTCCAGGTAACTTAGAGGATAAAGAGGCCTGGGTGAGAGAAGTTTGTACATCACCTGTGGAGGGAGAATGATGAATCATGAAGGGGGCACTGGATCAGCGGAGGGGGGAAATGGAAGCAGCAGTGACCGTGCACCAGTATTTTGAGCTGAGAACAGAGGACATTCTCTTCTTCCGTATACCACCACATCACGTGTGTTTGTGGAGGAAGCACTGGTGCTTCCTCTGACGATCAGTCCTTTGATCCACCAAGCAGACTCACCCAATGCATAGGGTAACAGAAGAGGAGAGAGACTGTGGTACTGTGCAAGCACACGCTCTCCCGCAGCAGTACACCACTTCCTTTCCTGCTCTGTGACTGGGGGCACCGGGTGCATCACCCTCACAGACCACAGTGCTTTCTCACGTGTGTTGGAAGATGAGAAAGGAAGCAGAATATGGGAAAGTGAATGACAGAGAGAAGTCAATCCCTGAGATTGCCTTTCTGTAAAAAGATGGGCTTCATTGTGAAACTGTTCATAAGCAAGGAGTACTTTGCTCTGAAAATAAACAAATGCTGAAATTGCCTTGTGTTATGCAAAATAATGATAGTGTAGTGTGCATTGGTCTTAATGCAATTCACTGAAATCTGTGCTAAGTTTCCCAGTGGCTGCTTTGTGATAAAGCAAATGATGCAGGGAAAAGTCTTTTGATATTCATTTGTGCATTCACACAAGCACCAAATGAAAGCCAGCCATTCCAAGGATTTTCTCTGTTTAAATATAGCGTTGTAATTTTAGGGTTTGGATTTTTTTTTAAATGCCTTCTCAAAAATTACAAATTTTCATTGGTAAATAGTTCTCTCATATTAAGAAAATGTTGGTTTGGATGTAGATGTTACCCTGCAGGTTTCACAGAGAAGGGGATGGGGAGGGAGGAGATAGAGAAAGAGAGAGAATTGCTGTCTGGGGGAAGGGAAGAGTAGATTTAAGATACTGGAGATGGGACACAGCTAATATGGCTGGGCAGAAATGGATGGGAGAATAAAAGTGTGCATATTGGTCCTGTTGGCTTTGCCCTGTATTAAATCTCCAGAGCACTGGCTTTTTTCCTGTGCTGTTTAGTGCAAGGTCAATGATTATTAAAGCACTGTGTCTGTGATTTTCCTGCTCAGTCCCCCATTCTCATCTCAGTTGCTGCTCTCTGAACTCTGTTCTGCTCCAGCCTTCTGCCTACCCTGTTTATCCAGCTCGTGTTTTCATGCCTATAAGTGATTCCTGCCCCTCACAGATGGCATGCAGACAGTAAAATTTGTCTTTCCCATTCTTGCTTACTCATGTCTTTGTTCAGGCCTTCTGACAATGCTTCAGAACAAATAGTAATAGTATAGATCATTACAAATCTTGAAAACAAAGCATGTCAGAAATTAAATCAATGCAAATTGTCTTTCTGTGGGAATAACTCTTCTCATCCCAAAGCCATTTTCAGCCTTTGTTTGTGTTTATTGATTTCTTCTTTCCACCATTACATTGTCCTGTCATAATGTCCTGTTACTCTTGTACTGTGTTTTTGGCCTAATTTAGGACAGCATTCTGTGAGGCTGAGTACAGATAACTGGATCTATACATGCATGGTACCAGAGAGTAAAGCTTATTCCTGAGACCTACTCACTGTGGTGTGCTACAGGGTGCAGTGCATGAAAATAAATCTTGCTTTACATCTCACAAACTGTGTCGGTATTAGGGGTTTGCAATACCGGAGTTATTTCAGTGCAGTGTGAATTTCCCTCATGTTCCAGGTTCTGTATGGTAGAGGGGCAAGGATCCATGTCTTGATAACGGATAGTAAAATACCATGCGCATCTTGGGTAGGTTTAAATAATAAATGACAATCCTTCCCTGGCTTTCTCCCAGACTAACTATAACTGGTCTGTATCTATAGTCATGTGTATCTTCTTATGTGTATCATTCTTATGGTGACAGAAGTACTCATCTTTTTGGTTCACTAACCTTAATAATATGCAAGGAGACTTTTGGAAACATAAGTGCGTTTCTAAGCATACATAGCATATCATTACTCTGAAACTGATTTCACAGAGCATTCATAATGTGTGGTATCACAAATGCTCCACTGAGACAGAGTGTTAGAAAAGAAAGAAGGTTTTGCATTGACATCAATTTGAGGAGAAATGGGAGTCACAGGAATGGAAAAGCAATAAGAAAACAAGAGGACAAGCTTAGAGACTGCACATAGATAAGCCTTATGAAAGGCTGGATGGAGAATATAGTGTTTTCTCTCATGTGAAGGAATAATCTGAAAGCAGCCTTTAGACCTTCAGAGATACCAAATGCACAGGCAGTAGTCGATAGGAAATGGGAATTTGCTGGTTAGTATTACACAAATTCATTACTCTCTGTTTAAAGAAGGTCCAGAAAAGCTCTCATGGCAAACCACTGTCCCCAGGCATTTAGCAAGGGAGAGACATGTCACTTACAAACAGTTCCTGATTCAGTACCCCCTGAACATGAAGAAATGAAATACTGTCTGTAAGAATGTGTGGCTCCTGTTGTTTCATTTGCACACTGCTCAGGTCTCAAATCTATTAACACAGCTCCAGGAAATCTTGAATTTCAAATGTCTGACTGCATTGAGCTTTGCACTTGACTAATCAAGTCAAACATTGTCTGCTAATCAGATTTACAGGTGTGAACCTGTCAGCATGTGGGGATAGGCCACGTAAACATGCAGAGAGATTCAGATAGCTGCCCAGCAGTATCTGAAATTACAACCTGACCAAGAGAGCTGAGTACTGGATTCCTAGGTTTCAAGCACACCAATACAGGGATTGAGAGAATTACCCACATTTTCTTCCACATACTGTGCTTCAGATAACTGGTACTTTAAAAAAACTGTTCCTTGAAGAAGAAAAATAAATCTTCAGGTAGTTCATATTCTTGGATAATCTGTACTTCCAAATAATATGTTCAAAATCAGAGGCAAAAACAAGGAGCTATTGGCAAAGGAAGAAAACATTTTAGGGGATTAAAAATGGAAAAGCTATTAAAGAAGTGGCCCTCTGGGATAAACTTCCCCTTGTAGTGTTTACACACAGACATATTACCTACACAGATACTAACCAGTGTTTGGGGGATTTACAGATAACCTGGGAGTTACATGTGTGACAGTATGATAACTGATTTCCATCTAGATATTTCCATGCTTCACTTTCTAACTGCATCTCATAAAAACAAGTGTTTTTCTGCAAACAGAACTCATTTTGGTTTTGTGCTTTGGATGCTTAATCAGAGTTTGGCCTAGCAATGATGCAATCATACAAAAATATGACATTGTAAAATCTTTTGAAAGCAAACCAAGGCATATTTAGCTTCAAATACTTACAAAGGCACCCATAAATGGTGTAGAATGAAGTACACCAATTCAGAGTCCATTTATAGTTGCCTTTGATCACACTGTATGTTCAAACATATGTTTTAATAACTACATATTATTAAATAACTCATGGGTAGTGTGGGGGTCAGTGTTGCCTTCTTCCTCCACATGCATCACAAGTTAATGCTTCAGGACACTGATCTAAGAGGAGTAAGAGAAATGTAGTTTGATCTGTAAGGCACTGAGAAGTGTCCCCCTCTGTGAGCAGAATGATTAGATATGGTTCTGGGTAAAACACATTTCTAGAAAATATTCATGAGTGTAGCTGTAATTCTCTATATGGACAAACCTTATGCGTGGGATAGAATAAAAGACACCTCCTCTGTATTTATCAAAGGTGTGAAGGGTTTAACTATTCTGTGGCTGCAATCCCAGCATAACCCATAACCCACTGTGCTTTAGTTTATTCTTTCATTCTCTATAAAGTTGCTTTTTCCACAGTAAAAGAGAGTCCTTACTCTTAGAACTGCTGGCAATATTTAGAAAGTGAATTCTTGCAACATATGCTATCAGCAGTCCAGGAAGGTAACTACATGTAGGGGCAAGTGCCTGCCAGCATAGAGATCAAGAGATAAAGATGGTCCAGGGTCAAAACACATTCCCTTTGCCTTCTCTCTTCAAGTCTAGTTTACCTCTGGCAGAGTCTGCAGTAGAACAGGGCACATGATCTGCAGGAAGGTTATTCTACTGCGAACTGCAAATTTTGAGCATTACTATTTTCAAGAATAGTTTAAACAGAGCCCGTGTTCTGCTCTGTGACAACCTTTTATAGAGCTTTTTTTTTTTTACATGCAGAATTTAATCTGCTGAGGTCTGAGACATTTCAGTAACTCCTCCAGGAAATTTGTAAATTGCAAGTTTAATTGAGAAAGACTGATCCCTAGAATTATTATGACTAATTACATTTCTCCTTTCATAATTAACAAACTCAGAAATACTTTATGTGTTAGGTGTTTGCCCTCAGTTCCAATGTGAAAAAAAAAAAAGTTTTCTGGGGACAAAAATAAAAATTAAAACCACATTTAATATATTTTTATTGTATAATTATTTGATAGACATTTGTAAGTATGTTTTTTTTTTTTTTAAGTTTGGGGAAGTTTCTAGAAAGCTGAGGGGTGATAATTGCCTACTTTGCATTTCTCCATAGCATTGGGTCAGGGCAGGAGGGGTAATTATGCAAACCACATGTTTTTTCCATACATAAATCCTACAGAGCACAAGTTCCCTGCTTTTTCCAGTTTCTGACACTGTGGAGGAGAGACCTATACATATTTGTGGGTAATGAAAAGTTCCTCTTATTTTAAAGTAAATATACTCTATTTATACAGAAAAGATGAGACTTTTTTATTCATGGCTTTCTAGATCATGTGTCTCTATTAATCTAGTAGTATTACAAAAGTGGTAAATGAGGGCTTGATTTGACTTCTGACAGCCAAGAAAACCTCACTAAAATAGGTTAGTAAAATGACGTGGCTGATTTATGATGAAGAATTACTATGGACACTGTTAAAATAATGCTTTGTAGAAGTGTTTAGCTTGACTATATTAACTATAAGTGTGGCTGGCTAAAATTCCTTGAGGGCTAAAAATTCCCTACAGTGTCTTTCCCTTATGGGCTTTTTTTATGCTTAGTAATAGCATTGTTTTGGTTTTTGCATTTTTTTTTCCAACACTCCATTGAAAGTTTGCAGATTCCCGTTTCATTTTCTGAAAAGAGCATTCACTAGATACAAATTCCCCACAGCTACAGTTTTCTTCTTGAGGCTGTAAACACAAAGGCACAGTCATTCCCAGAATATGTGTTGCCAGTCTCAAAAAGTCTTTTCTGCTTATTGAGAAGGGGAGAGAGAAAGGAAGAAACATGAAATATACTGAAAGTGAAATTAAAATCCAGAGTACCTGTTACCTGAACTAATGTCTGACATTGAACATCCATCCTTGCTTCACTAGTTTACTAACAGCTGAATCTTGCAGTTTTAACTGCATCAGCTGAAAATGTTAAGCCAAGTGAAACACCACGTGGCTTGGTCCTTGGCTGGTGTCACAGTGTCATCATCTAGAACTTCACTGGTTTTACAGTTATTTTTTTTCTTAAGGCTGTAGTTTCTGGAGTCAGGTAGTAGGCTTTCTTTTTAAAAGTTAACTTTTTCAATTCACGATTGTTGAAAAAAATGTGAAAACAGGATCCCTACTTTACTGAAAGACTCCTTATTATATTTATTTGGAAGACTCAATTTGGAAGACTCCAAATTATCCTTATTTTTTTAACCTAATAATTTGTAATGCAGTCTCACAGTTTCTTAGAACCCAACCCAATGCTTCTGAGTCATTGGATTTTTGTTTGCTATTTTGCTTTTTTTTTTTTTTTTTTGGTAGTTAATTTGCTTTGCATGTGTGGATTGGCAAAATATAGATTTCAGGAGTCTCTTCTCTCTAACTTCAGATGTGGGAGAGGAAAAAATAAAACACATTTTACTAAGAACATGTGACATATGAGGCCAGTATGCTTTAGCTTATGGACTTTGGACAGATGGTATCTATGTTGCAGTAAATTCTCTCACAAACTTTTCAAAGTGGAGTTATGCAGTCCTTTAAATGATGGCACACAAATGGGTGAGCCATTGACACATTAGATTGTTCTGCATTTAAAAAGCTGCAATTACACAACACAGAAACTGAAGGTGTAACCCTGACCCAACAGTGACAATTTTACATCTGGATGAAGATGTAAAATCATCACACTTTTGTACACTGTTTGCTTCTGATGTTCTGAGCTGCGCAGCCTGCTGACCTGGTGAAATTTGCTTCAGAT
The DNA here is from genome assembly GCA_013399115.1 of Anseranas semipalmata. NCBI lineage: Eukaryota > Metazoa > Chordata > Aves > Anseriformes > Anseranatidae > Anseranas > Anseranas semipalmata. The sequence continues at coordinate 760,584 of VXAA01004161.1, read as the reverse complement.
TTATGCCTTGGCTTTCTCCTTTTCCTTCATGGATTCATGATCTAGGACAGAAACACCCAGTATTTGTTTCTTAAGTTGGGTGTTAAGTGGGTCAGCTGCATTCTATGACAATCACACATCCTGCAGCCTTTCCTTTTAACTAGCAATAACAGGAATGGATAGTTTGTTCAGGTGGAAATAATCTTGTTAATTTAGTGAACTTAACGCAGTGGGCCAAGCATCTGGAGAGCAGAATGCATACTTGTAGTTGCATCTTAGATTTTTTTTCAGACTCTTAATAAATCTAATATCAGCACAAACTCACAATTTAACTCAAGTGGTGTGTTTACTGAGTCTCCACCTCTGCAAGGGGCCTTCACCCCTCTACTGGAGGTGGAAAGTCCATGGAGGAGCAGAAAATCACTGCTGTGCCCGCAGTGCAGGTAGGCTGCTCCTTGTGCCCATGGGCTGGCGGCGGGGCTGCTCTCACCCCTCCGGTGTGAAGGCGGCAGGATGCTACCCACCTGGCGAGCGGAGTAGGAAAGATGGAGGCAAGTGACAGGAACGAGGAAAGGTGGGGAATGACTTCCAAATGAGAAACTGCTAGACTAAGCTGGTTCGGTCTGGGGGAGCAATGCCTGAAACAGGTGCCAATGCAGATCTGTGCACCCGTGTGAGACACAGGGAAGTGGGCTGGGAGTTGTTGCTTTTTCCAATCCAAGGAGCGGGTGCTGTTACTGGAACTAGCAAATGGCCGATTGAAAGCAACACAATGAGATACTTTTGTTAAAAACCAAAATGTTACAATGCAGACCTCCTTGGACTCGTGTAGAAGTCTGAAGTTTGTCTGAGTTTAAAAATCAATTAGCTAGATTCCTACAAGAGGAGTTTGTGATGCTACCTCTGCCTTTATACAACAACCTGTGTTGTTATTTCTGCCCTAGGCATCTGCCGTTAAGAGACAGCGTTGTATGCTAGACAGACTTCTGTTATGTTCTCTCAGCGCTGCTCCTCTTAAGGTGCAATTGTAGCCTGCAGTTCAGATTCATGATTGCAGCGAGATGGTAACTACAACCTCACAGGGTTTGACATAGGCTGCCGAGCCCATCGGGGAGCCTGCATAATATTTGGCAGCTGAAAGCTCTTGCCTACGGGGGCTGCAGTTAAGGCTCCGACTTGTCGCGCGCCCTGGTGAATTCAGCAGGCGGGCTGAGGCAGGTCGAGCCAGGGAGGGCACGCGGCCTAGGCCCCTGCCAGAGGCCGCAGGCTCTGCAGGGCCGTGCGTGGCCGCACCTCGGCCAGCTCAACTCGCAGCTTGCCGCTGGAGCACAAGCTCCGGGAACAAGGCTGAGGTGGGTGGATGCGGAGAGCTTGCGTGCTGCAGAGATCCGTGGCAGAGAGCTGCATCCAGACGAACACTGGGAAAAACATCCCAAGCTGCTGCAGCTAGGTTTGTCCAGGTTCCTCTGTCAGCTCCCTTAAAAATGCGTGACCTGGAAGAGTGCTTGTTATAGGAAAAGATCTTCAGCGGTGTAGAGTTTCAGTGCTGTTTCTGCAGTAGCTTGTAAAGTTTTGACTGCTCCAGGAGAAGGGCTAAGTCTTCAGATCATGCAGGCTCATTTTTGCTGTTTTTCGTAGGGTGCTGACCTAGGTTACTTACCTTTAAGTAACATACTGTTTTTCTTTGTACGTTCCAATCCTCCGCAAGGAAAAAATGTGAAGCAGCTCTTTCTAAAACCTGGATGTATCTAAACTATCTGCTGACCCTCTTGTGCTTACAGATCAGCCATGGTTTTCTTTACCTCATGATATCTGGGAGCAGGCTATTACTGACTGCAGATTGACTGTAAGTGGCATGCGGGCTTTCAGTTCCCTTGGATGTCATCAGTTTTCATCTGATTCCTTTGAGAATCTATAATGTAAAAATTCACTTGGTTGATTTTAACCTCATGAGTTGATATCCCATTTGAGAGATAAACAGTGCCTCAGCCCTCAGTTCAGAAGCTACTGTATATCTTTCTCTGCAGAATGATAGCAATTTGTTGTAGCACAGATTTCAGAAGAGTCTCTCGGTTAATAACCCATTTAAATACATTTTAGTAGCCATATTACAGGCTCAAAATCTATGAGAAGACAGGTTATTAAGGGAAAGACTTACCTGGCTGAGCACCAAAACATTGTTAGATGTACAATACAAACACACACTGTTTCATGTATTTTTTTCCAAGAAAGGCGGTAATTGCTGAGCTGATCGTATTTATGATTCTGCAACGGTTCTGTGGGGGGGAGCTCTGGTCATCGCTGCACAAAGCCAAACATCTCCATTTCTTAAATTGTCAGTCTCCCTGCTTCAGAGCCCAAGCCATCAGTTGGGTGTGTCACCTTGGGCATCTCCTTTAATCCCATCTTCCTGTTTCCAAAATGAGCATAATAGTAACCTACCCACAGGATACTCGGTTGATCCATACAAATGTGTTATTACCTGCTCAGTATTTATTTTCTTATTGTAAAAGAGATGACATTAAATTTACGGTGCTTGGTGATAATTTGTGCAACTAATTAAAAACTGGGGTGGGTTGTACTGCTTTTTGAAATGCTTAATCAGTCACACAAATGCTACCTCCATTCATGAAAACAAATGCTAAAATAAATAGCTTCTGATAATTTATGTTTTAAAATAATAAAAAGCCCAGAGAAGTTAAGTGTCAACCTAATGTTAACTTTCAGTATAAAACAGTTTGCTGAAACCAGGAAGCAATTAAAACATACTGTTTTATAGAGTCCTTTATAGCAAGATAGTTTTTATAGGTCTATGTCTGCTTTTTTTGGAGGGTGAGCCACAGTTCAGCTTTGCCCAGGAAATAACAAATGGTATTAAAAACACATCAAAAGTGCAGCTGTTTTCAGGAGGAAAGTGTGGGGGGTTGTTATCTGGGGGGAGGGAGCAGGGTGGAGTGAATAAATCCAGCAGGCAAAGCTTCCTAATTCATTAAGGAAGGGACTTCTCTCAGGGCCTCCAGAGTACTCCAGTACGTACACACTTTTCATGTGTCCTGGCTCATCCAAAGTGTCCTTCTTGCTCAGAGGGCACGGTTTTAAAGTACTGCTGTCACAAAGCTAGGCTCTTGGCCTTTTCACCTGCTGCTTAAGAGATCTGCTCTTTTTACTATTAAAAAATGAAATAATTGTCAGCTGTGCTTCTCAAGAGATACATAAGAATAATCATAAATCTGATTATGCTAATAAATATGAAAATCACACATAAGCAGCATGCCAGATATAATTCCTTTTTATTTTTCCCCTTTAACACATATCTCTTATTCATGCAGGGAGCCAGTGTTTTCTATGAATTTATACTTTTGGTGTATGCTTTGCTTGATGGGACCCCTGCAGGAACAAAAGGGCTTTGAAATGAAATCATATATGGTATTGTGGCTGGATACAATATTGCTGCGCTGGAAAGTGTCAGTGACTGCTGTCACGCAAGCTGGCTGCTGTTAAGCAAGCCTGTGATCTTTAGGCCATGACAGCTCTAGATAAAGGTGTGCTGAACACCCCTAATTCTGGCTAAAAGGAAGGCTTTATTAAGCCCCTTTATACAAATGAAATAGCTGGGAAGAGTAGGAGTTCCCTTCACTAGCAAAAGGCTTCATGTTAAGGCGTGATTCAAATTTAGGCTGTGTGCCATGAGGAATTCTTGAACTACACGTAGAGATACCAGCCGCTCGCTTGGCCTCGGTGGGGAATGGAAGAATGGAGAAGACTTTCTGGGGCACAGAACAGGCTGGGAAAACAAACTGGGCAATTGTGAGCCTGCATATTGCCTATGTTTGTTTTGTGTTTGGAGATAGAGGGTTGTGTGTGTTTTTAATATCTAAGCATTAGCGAACATACCTGATTGTATCACTCCTTTCTCCTCTTATCAAAAGGTTGTCTTGATTTCCCTTAGCTGCCAGCAGGAACATGTCCCTTGGGCCAAACAGCATATGCAAATGCAAGAGATCACATGTAAGTTTTCAGACAAAGAAAGTGTGTTGAAATAATTTGTGTTAAAATACATTAGAAATGTGTCTCCTGCTAGCAAGTAGTCACTCAATGTGAGTTTTTTTGGGGGAGCCCCTAATAATCTTCACACAGAATATTACAGGCTTTTCAAACTTCCCCTGCAATTGGAGCTTACTGAGTGCAGTGCATTGTTTGTATTTGAGACCCTTTGCAGAGAAGAGATGGAACGAAAAGGTATACAATTCTGAAGTTTCCTCGAGCAGAGGCTGGCACATAATACCCAGGAAAGACCTGATCCTCACTCAAAATCACTGCTGTTCCTAATTTTTTCACTGGGACGGAGACACCTGCCCACACACTCAGAATGACCTTTCCACAAATATTTCCATCACCCACTCTTCTGCATGGGACATTGATAACAGTCCTTCCTATCAAAGACTAGCTGCTGTCACCATTTGCTCCTTCTTGATGTTTCTTTCCAGCACATGGTATCTAAAGCCACTGTTATCCTTCCTGAAGGGAACTCTACTTTGCTCCAATTGCATTGAGAAGAAATGATCAATAGGGTGACCAGAAAGAAAAATAGGAAGCAGTGGTCATCTTTAAAACATCTTTTGGAAAGAAAGCAACTGAACCTTCTTCCTTTTTCAGTTCTCAGAGGTAGTCCAATTGTTATAGAACAGGATACAGTAAATATATATATATATTAAACAGTTTTTTCTAGTATTTTGTTTCACACTTGAGGTAATTAGAGCTAACTTGAACCATTTATGATGACACTCATTTCCACTTCAATTTCCAAACAGGGCCACAGGTACCATTACTGTCATGACTTGTTTAAGTAATTCCAGTAGGCATGGAAAAACATCACTTTCAGTTTCTTGACCTTCTGGAATACACTTTTTCCAGCCAGTTCAGGTATGTTAAAGCAGAATCTAAATAGGTGATTTTCGATGACCACGCCTATCCCACGCCAATAAACACCCCAGGCAGCAATCAGTAAGGTTGTCAAAAACTGTTAGAAGACTTGTTCCTTTTAATTTCCGTAATTCATAATGTATGATAAACTAACATTACCAAGCTAATAATGTAAACTAAACTTTGTCAACTGACTTGCAAATGAAACAGACAGTACTATTCCCCATCTCCTTTGTAGGGACTACCCTTTAACACACAGCCATAAGAAGACAGAGGACAGTAGGAGCTGAGTAAATTGGAATCTGTTTGTAAGAGACCACGGTCACTGAACAGATATCAGCATAACTTGAAGTTCCCTTCTTTTCTCCTTAACAAATTTACTCAGTCAAATGAGAAGAAGGACAAAATCCAAAGCAAAATAAAAAATCAGGACAACCGAAAGGAGGAGAAAGTGTATTAGAGAGAAAAGGGCTATAATGGAAAAGACCAAGTATATGGATTACAGCAGGTGTGGTAAAAATTTTAACAATGTAAATGAGAGCTAGTTAAGTATGACCAATGAAAGTTTTTCTACCTTTAAATACAAGTATTAGTTCCTAATGTTACAAGTTTTACACCTCCTGATGGGTCGAAGGCATTTTTCAAACACCAAGGAAAAGAATGACCTTTGATAGCCTACTGGCGTAACACTGCTAATGGCTGGCTTGTCCTAAGCACATGTCCCATTGATTTTAATGGGACTACTCAGATTAAAAGGTATATCTAAATGAATATGGATTTGCATATCTAAGTCTTAAATTAGAAAAGAACATAATGAGACAAACAATGAAGAAAGTTAATGTGCATTATAAAATATTTGAAGTTGATATTTTTTCCCTAATCTCATATTGTAAGGATAAGAAAGGAGTTGTCTGCTCTGCTAGAAGTTTCAAACATCCTTTTCTTAAAACAACAGATCCACTGTTATTTAGATTAAAGATGTCTCATACAAGCCAGAAGATTCCACAATCCATTCTTCTCAAGGATTATGGAAAATATTTGTTTGCTTCTTAGATTTTGTATTCATACTTATCATTCAGTTATCTTTCTTTTTTAATTCCTAACCTAGTTAAATAAAATAATTAAAAATATTAGTATATATTTTAATAACAGCTAGAAACATTTTCTTTTCTTGTAAGAAAATATTTTCCCTAACATCCTTTTTGTAGGAACAAAGAGCAGGGGAGAAATTACAGCAGCGATAAATCAGTTTTGTGTTTTTGATAATTTAATACATTTTTCACGGATTGCTTTCTCTGTTTGGCATCCTCATAACCACTCAGTTGGCATGCAGCTTTGCAATCAATCTCATCTCTTCCCTCCGCTCTCTCTTCCTTCCCAATATCATACACTTAAAAGGAGTTTAGATTCCAAGAAGTGTTTTGCCAGGTGTACAATCCAAAGACTCATCTTTTAATCGCCGACATTCGCATGATCCCTTTTATGTAGATTAAAATTATTTCATTCTTATGTTATATGGACAGAACATTGAAAATTATTGTAGGGTTAACAACTATGTGTGGTTATGCTGATGAACTAATTTAATCCCTTGGAAGGGAATAATAGGGTAATAAAGCACTAAGGGATAATCTTAGTCATGTCTCTCTGGTATTCTGACAATTGCACCCTCTTCTAAAGCAGTTTCATGCAAAGCCACCAAAGCAGAAATGCCTGTAGTCGTCAACTGCACAGATGAAGGAAATGTCCGTGGCTGTGTCAGTCATTTTAATGAGTCACAGGAGGAGGGAAAGTGGAGGAACAAATTAAAAACAACAGTATTTTTCTCCCTTCCCCCCAGCAGAAGAAAGTGAGAATAGTCGCAATTTCATTTGCTTTTAAAGCACAGCACTTGGGTAATAAACGTCCCCTGCAAATGTGCTGAGCAAACACCTCCACATTCATCAATATGCGGGAGCTGTTTATTGCCTCATAAACTTGGAAGCAAGTGATATTGTCTCTTAAATCAATGGCTGCATGGACATCCTAGGCACCTTAGGAGAACAGTGCATCCAGACAATGCTGATACTTAAATTAATGGCTCTAGTAATGAGTGAAAGGTGCTTCGTCACTACTAAAAAGTTAGACATAGATTAAAAGTATGCCTAGGACACAGTGTATACATGTTGTGATAGGGATGTGTGTTTGTGTGTGTCTCATTACAGTTTTTATTACTTTGGCATAAAAACGTACTATTCCATGCAGTTTTGATTTAGATGTGGGTTGGGCTGCCAGTATGAGGAGGGTCAAACTTGGTTTAAGCCTGGCTTATGCACAAACCTCTCTTCTAAATCTGTGGGGAAGATGGCTTGGCTTGTGAAACTGTTAGCTTTACCAGTTTCAAGCCAGATTAAAGAGCCAGTAATAATCCGAATTCTATGGCATCTCTTATCTGAAAATGATTCAGAAACACTAAAGAATTAGCTGACGCTGCACTGTAAGTTTCTCATCTACAGAGTGTCTCAAACAGATCGTATCTCCTTCATCTGAAAGGAAGAGAATACACAGCCAGAAGGCATTGCTTCTGGACTGCAACTGCTCGTGTTCAGAGGAGGAAGTCAGTGTAGGAGAAGCTGTGACAAGGAGCAAGGGAGGGCTGACTGACCAAGGACTGTGTTTCGCTTTCTGCATACTCGCAGTGTCTATACCGCGACAAGAAGGACTAATTGCTTCCTGAGCAACCATAACTTTAATAACAGCAGTGAAATGCAGTGTGATGTGAGTTAGACTTCCATGCAAACTAGCCATCTGACTGTAAACCATGGGTCCCAGGCAAATGTGGATAGCTGGCGTTGTTGTCTATGTTGTTGGAGAAAACTAATTTAGCGGTAGTATCGATACATTTACATCTGCTGCTATTGCACCTTCTCAAGGCAATCATCCATGCTGCTAAAGCATTCCCCCTTTTGCAGAGGAACAGTACAAAGGTACCAAAGGAAGGAATATTCCTTCTTAGCCCCTTCTCATCTTTTACCCTAAAATGATGTACAAATACCAATGAAGTAGTCTGCACTATAGTGGGTGCTTCCCGCCCGCAGGTTGCTCCAGCCAGATCCTACTCTGTGCATCTAAAGGGAGAAGAGTATAAAATGCTGTGGCTGGAAGCACAGTACTCTATTTGAAATAATCTATACATATTTATTTATGGAGTATTTTCTCCTGATAAGTAGCATTTTGAAATATACTGTGTATGTACTGTCAGAACTTTCACTTCTGTATGCAACAATGTACCACTGATAAAGTCCCAAGAGAACACTGTATAAATTCTTTACCAAGCCTATGTACAATCCCAATTTTAATCTTTAATTTCAAGTCCTTTTTGAATTAGCTATGTCCATTGGAGCATTAGAATTGTTTACTAATTAGTAAAAAAAACTGTTTCGTTTGTTCAGGTAGCTTAAGATCTGAGCAGGCTTTCTTTAAACTGTGCAAAGCAAAAACCTGATTTCCATTAAGTGGAACAGTTAGCTCCAAAAGGTAAATATTTTGCTAAACTTCAGACCTCTCATAATCTAACAGCTTTAAAAAAAAAAAAAAAAAAGGAAAAAAAATATATAATTTCTGGGTAAAGCCCCCAGTAGCCCAATTCGGATTTCAGATTTTTTTAAATGACATCATTACCAGCATTCAAGCAGTGCTCAGAAAGGGTGTAAATCAGCTGAATAGCCTTATACCACTGTCTTCCATATTGTTAAGAGGTAATAGTGAACAGAAAATTAAGCATGCATATGTAGCATAACAGAGTTGCAATGAAGCGTAGCATAATTTCAGGCTGCATGTGCAAAAGCTGTGCATCAGTGAGCACTCTCTTAATAGCCCTCTGTGTGCAGTTTTGTTGTAGCCTGGCTGGAGTGCTGGGTATGTGTTTGATTTAGCATGTTGCTAGAGCACAACTGATAAACTAAGGGAAATCCTGAGAAGGACAACAGGAAGATGAACCAACCTGGAAAAATTAATACAGCCATGTCTAGGCAACTTTGTGAAAGAGTAATTGAGATGAAATGTAACAAGTTGAAAATGTTTAAAGGACGCGAATGCTAAGGAGAAAGAAGGATCCCTTGTTGTAAAGCAAAGACATTAGGAATAACAGTATACTCCCAGAAGGAGTAGCAGGTGACCTGTCCATTGGAAATTTAAACTAGTTTTGACAGGACAATAGAAAATTAATATCAAATACAGTTATCTGTTACTGGGTTTTGGTTTTGATGATGTAACAGCTTTTCCCTCTTGCTACCTCTCAGGGAGTGAAATTGGTGCTTTATTAGTGCTTTCTCAATATAGAAAAGAAAATAATTTAATAAATGTATATTGCCTAGTGAAGCAGCAGTTTAATATTTGTATTTCTGCTTGGAGAAGCATTGCAAGATTTGAACAGGTGAAATACAGCTTTTCACAAGAGCAGAGTTGCCCATGGTGTTGCCTCCTCATCCTGGAGAAGGCAGTCTCCCCACAGACTTCAGGTGTGGCACCTTTGACATACAGAAGATGAGTGCTATAAATTCTGAATATTTAAGATTTACATAAGTTTTGTACTTTTTTGGGAAAAAAAAAAAAGGTTTTATAACTACAAAGTGAACAGATGCAGAGCTATGACAATATTGTGTCAGGTTCCCATGCACAAACACAGAATACCTCTCTCTTTCCATAGAAGCATCCTGTGTCTCACTCTTCCCTCAGTTCAGCCCACCTGATGGCAACAATCCCTGCTTTGCCTACAGTGGCTCTGAGTCCTCACTCATTCCCTGTACCCTTCTTTTCACCTCAGCCACAGTCCCTGACAATTTTGATCCTCTCTGCTTCTTTTCCACTCCTGTCTGCATCCTTTCTCCTTCACTCTCTCATCTCTGGGCCTTTCATGATCTTGCTCTACCTGTAGTTTCTCCATCACTCCTGCCCTAATACTCATCAGCTTTCTGCAGTTTTTCCTCTGGTGCTGTTTTAACCCATCTAAATTAGATGCAATCACAGAGACAGCATTCAGTCAGCTCCCTTTCAGTTAGAAACTGGCTGCTCTTAGCCCCACAGCAGTTAAATGGAAGCACTGCTGCTGGCTTCAGTGGGGCCAGGATCCCAAGCTTACCCTTCTCACATTTCTTGACTGTCTCAAAAGCAGGAAATTATCAGGTCCCTAGGCAGTACAAATACGGTGATTTGTGCCATGCAAAAATCTTGCCTGGTTATAAGACTATTACTTGCCTGGCTTTTCAGTACTATCAGAATACTTTGGCAGGCTTTCTGCTAAGGTTAACGAAAATTAGATAAATAAGGGCTTGGTGTGAACTTAGATATGTTATCATTTAGTAATGTGTCTCGCTATACTTGTGTATTCGGCCAGAAGAATATTGGCCATGGTTCTGTCTCATTTCTAAATGCTGGCATGCTAACTATAATCAAGGTATTCCTTTTAACAGGACTGATTTACGGCTAAATGGAGCTCTGTACTCCTTGGAGCTTCAGGTCCCTCAAAAATGAAGGAACATTGAACTTGGGAACAAAAATAGTAGCACTGTAGTTTGCCGCCACTGCTTTATTTTCCATTCTTTTCCCATGATCTTCATGGAAATCTTCCCTTCCCTCCTTTTCCTTCCATAATTGTTACTATCTCAGTCTTCCTCATGCTTTAAGGCTCTGTGGCAGGTCATCCCTTTCACTTCATTCTTGATGCCTGATTTCTCATTTCTCTGGCCAAAGCTAAAATCACCTGATCTTTCTCTAAGCTTGTAGGACTTGGGTGCACAGATTAAAGGGGAAGACTACATTCCATAGATGCTTAGCATAAAAATTGAAAAAGAGTGGTTGTAATTTAAGCAGAGTAAGAGGAGAGAGAGAGAGGATTAAATAAAACTGGTAGAGAACACCCAAAAGAAAGAAAACAGAATGAAAACAATACCCTAGGGAAGAAAGCAAATAGGAAAAGAAACAAGAAAAGGAAGGAGCTGTGATAGAAGTGGGGACTGTAGTCAAAGTTTATATAGAAGAAGTGGTCCAACTTTATGCAGAAGGAAAACAAACCCAAGAAAATGTAGGAAAAACGTGGATGCCCCTTACTGGGGAAAAGAAATGTGGAGGGAGAAAAGGAAGAAAGAGGTAGGGAAATAAAAGGTTGTTTCATTGCATTATGGTACAGAGTTTGAGGGAAAAGTTATGTGCATGATATCTACATAAGATAATAGGCATGTATAAAATCATAAAAGATTTAATTATTATTTATCTAAACCACACATATAATTTTGTCCCTTATTCAACACAACACTCAAGCACCGGCTTAATTCCCATGAAGTCAAGCAAAACTAAGTATTTTATTCAAGATGAGCCTAAGCTCCTGCCAGATTATGCAAGATGTGCTGGTTGAATACCCTGCACCGAGGGTTCAGAATTTGTCTTGTTTGAATGCCAGAGGCCTTTTAAGGCTTCTCAGTGATTTTAGAAAAACAGGTAAATAGAACAGGGCTTGAAGGAAACGGTGGAGCTGGGCTGGTTACTCAAGGGTACAACTCGCTGCTTTTGTAGCCCCGCCGGGGGAAAGGTTGCTCTTTCCTTCTTCCCCCCAGTGGCACCTTTTTCCCCAATGTCACCTTTGGTGGAGTCAGTCTTGCTGTCCAAAGCTGTGCCATAGTCGAAGTAGATGGCCATTTCACTGCTACGTGGTGTCCCCAGCCTCCTGCAGCTGTTGGCCAGCCCTGTGCAGTGCTACTGCCCTGGCTTCCTGTGTGCTCCCATCCAGCTTTTTTAATGTGAGCTGAGAGAAAAGCTGTGCAGCGAGTCTGACAGCCCCGGGGAGCACTTAATGCACTGACACAGAATTGAAGTTCCCTGGATCCTTATCCAGCTGAGCGCTAACCCAGCACTGAGTTCCATTTCATCCTTGTAGCAGTTTTAATCCCTTCTTTACCCAACAACCTACTGTCCTTGCCCAGCAGTCCATCCCTGCATGCGCTCTGGGTGTATCATGCAAAGAGTGTCCAATAAACTATTTGCTAGTCATAGTTATTCTTCCACATGAAGTCCTATTCAGCATTTCATGAATTAGTCTGGTACCTGGTTTACTCAAGTATGGTTTGGTTGTTTAAGCTGGGTCGAGCAGAGCTGGGAGGTATTTTTCTTTCCATCTGTGTGGCAGAGATGAGGTCACCATCACAATAAAAATGAATAAATGAAATTGCATCTATTTATAGCAAAACAAAAGACACCAAATAAGGGATTCCACAGGACAGTTCATGTGCTAAACCTCACATATGCTTCAGCTCAAGCTTTGCAAAGAAATTTGTAAATGAATCATGTAGTATAAAGCCCTGGTTACCACCTGGTCACCGGATGTTCACATCAATATCCATAGGAGCTGAGGGCCACTAAGTCCTCAGTATTTATTTCCTATTCCCTAGTGGAGTGGGGGTGTCAACTTTGCCCACTGGTCACTAGTCGCTTACCTGGAAAATCTTTAGCTTTCTCGGGCATCCTACAGATCAGGAGCTCTCAGTCGAGCAGAAAGGAAGTTTTTCAATGGGTAGCAAGAGAGATAAGAAATCTTCTAATAAAGATTTCATTTCTCACTGAAATAAACATCCACACGGTCAGGAAGCAGGTTGAAGGCATACAGTCAGCCGATAAATCCTCCAGCTCCACTTTCCTTATCCCATCTCTGCAGCACAATGCATTGAGTTGTCATCTGCCATTTGTGTATTCATTCTAATTCTTTCTGCCTTGTTATTCTGTCAATTTCTTAATCTATTTACACTGACTTTATTTTCAGTGTGTCTATTGTGACAGCAAATCCTAGAATTGCCTTGGGTGTTGTCTGAAAATGGCCATTATCAAATCATAATGCCTACCCAGATGAGGAACTGTAAAGGCCCTAGGCGTCAGTAGGAGTCCTTAACAGCTGCCTGCAGTTCAGACCCACATATCAATTTCCACCTTAGAGGATCTGCTGCAGTATTATAAGGTGAATAGGAATTGCGTGTATTAAAATTCGGATTAGTGGTTCAACCCAAACGTTCACTTTCCCTCCCTCTCTTTCTCTCTGTCTCTCTCTCTTTTTTCACATTAATAAACTTGCTATCTCCATCTTTTGTTGGTAAACTATATAAAAATGCAAATGATCCAGAATCCAATTAATTTCTGGAAGGTTGCAGCTGTTTTGGGCCCTATTCACAAAGACATGTGGTGTGCGTGCATGCGTGTGTGTGTATGCATGTGTATGCATCTGATTGCTAAGAAAATCAGGCCTTATTATTGAAGCCTTGACTCTCAAAATTTGAGCTATTGTTCATTGCCAGTGCTGATGCAAACAGATAATTTCCAAATTGTATTCCACGTTTATTAAAGTGGTAGAAAATGTTGCTAATTTCAGACAAAGCTGGGAAAAGGTGGAGCTTGAGAGCTGAAATAGGAGATCTGGGAAATCTGTTTCTATTACAACAAAGAAAAGTTTATCTAATATCTCAAAAAGCATTAATTACTGTGAGGCACAGGCAAACACATTGTGGATTTCTTCATTGGTTTTGTCATTCTTCATTGCTTTATTCTACTGCTGTGAGTAGTTTGGCTTCATTTTGTGTTTTGTTTTTTTGCTTATGCCTAATGTGTAGTTATGAAATTGAGACCATCCTGGGAATAGTTTTCATTACCTCAGCTCAGGCTTGGAACAGAAATTTGTCTAGACCAGGCAGTTTGAAGCAATGTATGTAATTGTTCCTGTCATTGGTTGAACTTGGGCGAGACATTCAGGACTGACTCTTTAATCTGTATTTTTATATTAAGGGTTTACGTTGTGCGCTGCCCAGTTTGCATCTGCATCTGGAACCACAAATATTACAGCACAAAAAAACTAACAATGTTGTGAGCACATAGGTCTTGATCTCCTGTGTGTCTGTCCCCCCCATATTAACATTATCCATGAGCAACAAAATCAACAGCATCTGATTTTCTATATTTATGTCTTCCTATGCTCCTGTTTGCTTTCTCTACTATCTAACATGGCTTAAACATGTTTCTGTCAGTGGGATATTGGTAATCTCTCTCCCCTACCTAGTGAAACTCAAAGGAGCTTAATATCCATGAGACCTCTCCCCCTGTGCCCTTCTATCTATTTGTTTAAGTTGGCCAACTGTTCAAACTTTATGCAAGGGAAGGGAGCCAGGGCTGACGACAGCATGATCATATACCAGGCTGAAAAGAGGATAGTTTTCTTAGTTGTAAATAACCTGGGAATCTTATTTCATTTACTCTTAAAATAAGGTTTTGGTATTTTTCTGCAACAGTCACTAAAGAAGCACAGATGCTGCTGACAATGAGAGCTGAACTTGCAAAAATCGTTTGTCTTTTTTATTGTGCTAGAAGCATTTGGTGAAATTTTAGCCATCATGGAAATCCTACATTTAAGGTAGATAGTAGCCTATTAGACATATGTAGAACAAGCCCTCCTCAATTTATTATAGTCAGCAATTTCAACAGTGAGGGCATACAAGGCTAAATTCAGCCTTGTGCAGAAAGCTTGTGTCAGGTCAAAGCACCATATAAATCCCACTTGAGCTCTAAAAATAGAATTCCAAAGTGGAATTTAAAGCCTTGCGATCTGGTACAGGCAAGAATTTAACGAAGAGGAGACAGTTTTTGCCAAGGTTGTGATACCTTCTCTAAATACAGTCCAGCAAGTGCCACAAAGGCAGCAACCAGGCCAGTTTCACTACACGTGGCTATTCGTTGAATAATGTGCTGAGGTGCCTTGATTAATAAGAATAGGCTTCTCTGTGGGCAATAAACTGAAGGCTGCGCTTTCCCTGGGAAAGAGCCAAAGCTTTCGATCAGATAAGCTAGGTTTTTAAGTTTAATATTTTACAGTGAGAGCTTTTCTTCTTTTGGCTTTGTTGTAACTGATAATGCACAGAGATAATGCATATTGGGAGCACTGATAACAGAAAGAATAAGCAGATCTATAGCAAGAAAAATGGGAGAGAGGCTCCCATCTCAAGCACTGTTCTGGAAAGACTGGGAGGAGAGAGAGAACTGATCAGGTTATGTGTGGATCACTGCCTGTCTTGCTGCCAAAGCAGCGATGGATATAGAGCATTGCAGGTGAGCTTGCCATTATAGGGCGAAATCAGTGTGGCAGACACCAGGTGTAGTACTTGTGTAGGATACTTTATTTCCACTATACCTGTAGTAGTTTCTTTGCATAAAGAGTAGTCCGGGTTCAGGCAATTTCTTCATTCAGAAGCCCTGAGAAAGCACCAAAGAATTCCCAGAGTAAGAGCTCTGGCAGAGACACTAGGACAGAGAGCAAACTTCCCTGCTGCTTGCCACAGTACAGAAATTATTTCATGAAATTATGCAGTATATAAGGTCTTAAAATTGAGAGGGTCCTTGCATGCAAAGAAAGAAAATTTAGAAGAGTGTAAGTAACAGCTCCATCTGGTGATGTCATCTTTATAATGATGTATTTAAGTCCCTTTTATGTACCCCCCCCCACAAGTCTTCTTTCAAATTTAGATCCTTTTCTTCTTTCCCAGTTGGCTTCATTATCTGAAATCATTCAGATTTCATTACAGTGAGCAAAGTATAAATATTTCTTCAAGATAGAGAATACACTGGAAGATTATGGGAGAGCCTGGCAAATTGTCCCAGATCACTAGATGAGGTGATCTCTGTCATAAATCATTGGAAAGTAGAAGGAGGAAAAATATCTCTCTTTGGTAGAAGAAATGTCCTGTTAACATAATAAGAAAATGAAGAGATTGATTGATATGAGTTAAGAAATACGTGAAGCTATATAATTTTCTTAAAGGGCCTACTTCTGCAGAGTGTTTGTTGCCCTCTGCCAGCTACTAGTTATCCTTAATCAGTATTGACATAAAGTTTGAGAAAGCTAACATTCCTCTGAATCATGTAACATGTGTCATTCATTCCCTCATCTTTCTTCCCTCATCTTAGTCAGCCAACCAGATTCTGAATATCCCAGAAGGGGCAAGCAGTTCGAAGAAGGTCAGGTCATACTAAGAGCCGTTACTAGTAAGACCAAAGGCACATCTAGCCCAGCACCCCTCTCCGCATGACGTGCACCTGTCTCTTGCTGCTCTCCCAGCCTCCAGCTTTGTCCGGCTCAAGGACATCTTGAATAGATGTAGTCTCTGTATTTTCGGTAACTCTCTTACTTATCTAGTTTCCCCCTTTATTCCATGCATCCACAGCATCATCGGGCAGTGAATTTACCACCTATTGTACAAAGAAGTGTTTGTGTTTGTTCTGAATATGGTTCTTACTATCTTCGTTTTATGTTCCCTGGTTCTCATGTGGGAAGGGTCAAGATCCATCCTCTCCCTTCTGTTCATGATTTGTACGACTTCTGTCACATTCTTACTGGATTCTGTCATCCTTTTTCCAGGATTAAGTGTGCTAACATCTCCTGTTGTAGTTGCTGAGTGACTTTTCTTAACATGAAGGTTGCTCTGTATTCTATCATCTTTGTTGCTTCCCTCTCAAATGTCCCGTTTTACCCGTATCCTTTTGAAAGGAGGAGACATGATGGTATTCAGCACAAAGTATTCGACATGGGGTTGAGCGATGCTTTTCTGTAGCAGCACAGTGATGTTCTCTGTTTTGTTTTCCATTTATTTCCTAATAATTTCTAACATTTGACTTTCCTTCTTGACTGCTATTGAGCATCGGGTTGACATTTTCATAGGACTATCTATCATAAGTCCAGATCTCCTAAGTGGTAATGATCAACTCCATCATATTAATATGTGGAGTTAGAACTGTTCTTTCCATGTGCATTGCTTTCCATTTATCTACATCGAATTTCATTTGCCATTTAGTTGCTCAGCTACTCTGTCTGATAAAGGTATCTCTGCAGGTTTCTTTTGGTCACTGCTTGTCCTTGCTACCTTGAGTAACTCTGTATCGCTATCAAACTTCCTGAACTCACTACTCACTGACTTTCCCAAATGACTTATGAATACCTTGGCTATCTCAGGTGCCAGCTCAGATCCCACTGGAACTCCAAGGGTGGAACGCACACTGTTGCAAAAACTATCCGTTCACTTTTCCTCTCTATGTCCTATCCTTTAACTAGTTAGTTATCCATGCAGACATATTTCCCTTAGGTCTACCACTGCTTAGCTTTCTTAAAAAATTTTTGTGAAGGATTTTGTACAAGTCCTTTAGAAATCCAAGTAGATTATGTCAACTGAATTAACATCATCCACATATGTGTTGATTTCTGTAGAGAACTCCAGTAAACTAGGAAGGTAGGACTCTCCATTATAAAAGCAATGTTGGCTTTCCCAAGTGAATTAAAGTTATTACCTGCCCTTACTTAGGCTACTACCGATTTTCTCAGTAGATAAATATGGTGTCTTCAAACCTATTCCAACAAATATTTCTTTAGCCTTTAACTGAGAGGTGTCATTTAGATGCTAGGGCAGGAGGGATAGTAACATGTTGGTTGGCATATATGGTATTTCCATGTTGAACCCAGGACTATTTACTATGTTACAGACCCCACAAGGAGAGATACACAAAGTCTGAGTGAGTGAACTAGAGGTATCTACTATAGCACTGGCTGCTTGGAGGCATATGCATTGGTGATTCTATGGCAGAGCTGCATGCACCCCTACATGCCAGGAAGATTAAGTCATCTCAAAGAACTGAGTGACTTCTGTTACCAGTTAGTTTAGCATTAGGACAGTGATGCAAAAGGTGATGTAAAAATCTACCTAAAACAATCATTTGCAATCTGTGCATTCTGTTATGCTAAATATCTCTGAGTGTTAAGCACTGTCAATTTATCTATTTACTTTATCTATTTTGCACATAACATAATGCAGCAATAACCTATTGATTTGCCATGATATAAAGTTTGGCATTAGGATTAAGTCCTCTGTATTAAATCTACTGTCATTCTATTCAGCCTGGTAAAAAGGACATAGGAACAATGATGAAAAACAACAAAAACAAAAAGACAGTTTTGAGGGTTAGGTCTATTTTTCTGTCTGCACCCTATTAATGTGCCATCTGCTTCTAGGACATAGATTCATTTACCATTACAGTGTTCTAACATGATTACCTTTTTTCCCCCTCAAAAGCCACAAAGGGGCTAAATACAGATTTACTTAAAATTCTAGGGAAAGAGGCGGTCCTTGCCCTAGACACAATTGTTCTCTTGATTTTGAGAGCATTACCACTAGCATTAAATGTAATTTACTTTATCTGATGTCAGTTTGCTGAACAAGATCCTAAGTTTTAATAGGATCAGGACATAGATGGTAAGCGGAGAGAAGAGAAAAGCATTGTGGGTGGAATTCATCCCACCCCATTACCCCTTCCTTAACTAAGAACAAATTGAGCACAAAGAGATTAGGCAGTCTCCAGGAGGTGGGCCAAGTTAGAGGGCATCAGCACATCCAGTCTCCAGGCTGGAACAGAGTCTGACACCCTGCTGTATTTCCCCTGGTGGTTTGTTGCCCTGTTGTAGTACAGTTGCGGACTCATTACTCAGATATATGCTTCTCTCCTCTCTATTCACCATTGCACTCCTAATTACCCTCTAGTTTATGATAGCTAGTACAGGCTCATGCAGTTGCTCAGATTACCTGCTCTGTACGCCATCCACTCTTTGCACTGCAGAACCTTTTTTTTATATCTCATACTATCGTGGGCAAATTTCATAGTATGATAAAGCCCTTCACCAATCAAAGCATCTAGTGTTAGAGGAGAAATTGGTTTCTCATTCAGAGTTATGGGACTATTATGACCTCCCACATTACTGCTGGTTCATTTGCAATCAGCTTTTTCATTATCTTTCAGCTACACCGGACCAGAATTATGTTAATTGCCCATTAACTACAGTTGGGTGATTCATTTATTCTTTTAATTTAGAGTATCGAAAATGGATCTAACCTCTATTTTGCTTTTAAAACTTTCTGATACAATCTGTGCCATTGCAGAGGTGAAAGTAAAAACAAGATATCGATAAAGCCATGTCCTTCACTGTGTATGGAGCCTCCACAGACAGCACGAGATCCTGTATTTCTTGCCTCTGTCTGTAGGGTATTCTGCAAAGAATGACAAATGAGTTTATCGGAAGAGTTTATTTCTTTTTCTCTCCTTCTCTACAGGAGTAGATTTTCCTGCATGTGTACTGAAGTTTCTTCATTTTGTTTTTCACTTCATTATTTCTGCCTCTTAAAGGACTTTGTGTTTCAAGGTTTAAATAATCCTCTACCTCAAAAAAAAAAAAAAAAATTGGATAAGCCTTCTGCATGACAAGCTTATCAAACATCTGTGGAGTTTTCTGCCGGTGGGTTGTGTGGCCAGTCTCACCTAGAGAACAATTCCAACATTGTTTTTGTCCTTTGAATTGTTGGGATTCTTTGTATTCCTTTTTGGGGAAAGGATGCCAACTGAATATTTTTCTTTGAGATGTTTTTCCTTAGATGTCTCAGAATTGTGGACAGGGAGCATTCTCATCTCTATTATCTATAACAGATTGTAATTTAATTTGAGTTTTCCCCTGTAGCAACATGTAGGTGTTTGTGGTAATTGTCAAAGGTAGAGTTTTCAGTGGAAGTGTAGCTTCAGTCCTACAAATACTTAAATATAACTTTACTCAAGTGAATTAGCCTAATTGATATGACTCCAGCACTTACGTGAATGAATGTACCACTTATAAGGATGAACATATTCATCCTTAACAAATTGCAGACTCTGAAAGAAGAACTTTCTACATTTTCCCAATAGCCTATTTGTATGATCATAATAATACCTAGGAACCTTAACCAAGGATCCAGGTACCACTTTATTCAATGCTGTACAAGACAGTAAGAAAGAATACACACTGAGCCTCTGAGAGCTTGTACTCCAAGTGCGATAAGTCAAAGGAGGTGATGGAATAGGCGAGGGATTTGGGGAACAGGAGGAGCACAAGATGAGAGAGGTTATTTTTGTACCCTGTGCACTGGAAACTGAGAGGGCTCTGGGGTGGGGAGCCCCAGAGTACCTAAAAAAGGATAAAGAACAGGCTGAAAGTAGGTTTGAGGGAAGCCAGGTGTCAGTGTGGGATAGAGTCAATAAGGCAACTGGAAGGCCTGAGGAATGTATAAGAAACTTTGAATGCAGCAGGAGGAAAAAAAGGTCACAGCAGATCACTGATGTTTTGCTGTAGGCAGGACAAAATTTCTAGGCAGAGCTCTTATCTTGCATTGGACCAGTTGGAACTGGAAAAGTCAGATGAGCTTTTGGAGGCACAGGTGCACCAGCAGGTTTGAAAAAGCTGACATTTGAGCATGTCAATTTTTCTCTTCTTTAACTGGAGTTCTTGTGGAAGGAAAAGTAAGAAGTAAAAGGAAGTGCTGGAGTATGAAAGAAGCAGATAAGCAGTATTTTATTTTATCATGTTGAGGGGATTCAAAGCTACCTCTCTGATTATTAGATTACAAACACATTTAAAACAGTCATTTTTAACAGAAAAATGCAATGACATGTATATGGTTTTTGAGCTACATAGATAACGTATTTATGAAACGTCTAAATTCCACAACATATTACGTCAAACTTTGTCTTCTTTTTTTCATGTTATCCTTTTTTTTTTTTCTTTTGCTCCCCTTTCTAGTACTTTGGTTTGTTCTCTCTTTTTCTTTCTGCATGTTTTTGTTGCCCATCTTTCTTTAACATCTGTTTTCTTTTCAATTAACTTCTAATTTCCTCCTTCTATCCATCCTCAGGCCCTGGTTTTGCAAGCCCCTGTACAAGACTGTCCACATTGAAATCAACAGTATTTTTATCACATGGATAAAGTTAGTGCTGCAATTTTAGGAATAAAATACCACTGACCTGGATATTAAACCCCAGTTATTCAACAGATCTTTTCATTTCCTCAGATACTCTGGAAGTGTGTAGACCTTTATTATTCTGAATACTGAAAGGTTGCGTACACAGTCAGTTGAAATTTTGAGTTTTTTTCACATCAATATCTTTTTTATCAAAAAGACACAGAGCAGAAATCCATTTTATGCTATGTTCTCATCTCAGGTTTGCACTGTGATTCATGTTTTATCATGATTTTGCAGTATGGCAAAAACCACGAGATCAGTAAATTTGATAGTCAATGTCACAAAACCATACATAAAATTCACAAGTTTGTTCTCTGCTCAGTCAGTCAGCTTCTACCCATTACCATGAATTACATCTATGGAAAGCAAGTGTGACAGAGTGAAAAATCTCACACAGTTATGGGTGCACTCCAGAAGTCCAGAGGTTAATTCAGCGTCTTAAAACGTGGCTGCTGCTTCTAGCAGTCCCTTTAACTTCTGTTTATGTTGCATCCCTTCCCAAACTCTTTCTTGGTCTCCTAATCAGTTGTCATCTTGGAGAGGGTGGCAGCCTTGTAGATTAGATTAATCATCTGCGCATTGTGACTGGAACATCCAAACCACCTGCCTGTCTTCCAGCATCTTTATAGTGGATGGCACCGCCCTGTTTGTAAAGTTAAGCACTATCACATTGTAAAGGCATAAATTCAGACAAAGCAACAGCTAGAAGCTAGAAGGAAGGAGGGCCACAGATAAGCACAGTAGCTCTAGTGTGGCTCAGTGTCTATACATGGGCTAATTTCTTTCAGGTGCTGTATATTAATGCAACCAGATTACATTACTGAAAGAATGAAACTGCTAAGATGAAACATGGAAAAAAATAGGCTCCAAGAATCATATTAATTTAGCTGCTTTGCATGAATTGATTATTTTCCCACTCCACTTTTTGAAAACCAGGGGCCTAGAAGTACTTAATAAAGCTGCTCAGGTGTGTGTCTGCTGGAACACACATTGTCTCATTGATTTGATATACGCACAGATACACACACGTGTGTTCAACACCTTCTGAATTGTGGTCCCCATCTCTGATTGGGATTGATTGATTTAGACACTCCTAAATTGTCTATATTTAATCATCACAATAATCTATGTTATAGTACTGTCTGCATTCTAAAATATGCAGAATGCAAGATACAGAGTTCAAGTCAACTTTGCTTCTGGAATCTTAATCATTTCATTGCTGATAATTTTCATTTGAATATGTAATATTAAATCTTGACTTAACTTTTTTAATATAATACTTTTCCATATTTTATTAAGTGTTCAGGATTGGATGACTGGGTGATTAGTTCATCTACCTATGAACTAATTGGAAGGGAAAAGGCTGAGATTCCTAGCTTTTGTAAAAGATGCAGCAGGAAGCACTTTTTCGAGGTGCATTTTTCCATATACGAATGCTACCCTCTGCTGGAGAACTGGTATCTTACAGCTTAATTTTCTCTTCCGAGTAACTTCTCCCAGACTAACTGTAAGCAGCAATGGTATGGATTTACTGTCCTGCTTCCCAGCTTTCCTTGCTCTGAATGCCAGCTGCAGCGGTTCCCTAGCTGCCCTCCCCGTGAGAGGCAGGACATCTAGGAGGTATCTCCGGCTTCTTTGCAAGGCTCCAAAACCAAAACATGACGGCGTTACCTCTCACGCAGGTCTCTGTGGTTAAGTGCATTCATTGCTCTTTCCCTGTGCTGCTGCGGGGCTTTGTAATGGGGAGCCTGGTTACTTGGCTGCAAACACTGAAGGCTACTGGCACAGAGCTGCTGAATGAACAAAGAGTACAGGACCGTTTTCAAAGTCTCGCACTAAATTTGATCTCCTAACTGACAGGTAACATGGCTGCCTGTGTTTTCCTCCTGAGAAGCAAGGCTACACTGTGCCCGGGCAGTGGCCTGGGAGAAGAATCACTACATGGTGGTGACACTGCACATAGCCCTTCTTACCTTCATCTCAGCCCCGCACCATCAGAACAAGCTGATCCAAATGCTGACTTTCCTGCATCTGGTGTTTACTTGCATGGAAAGGATCCACTTGGATCTGATTCCACTTCTAGTTTTCATTCTTTCCCTTTAGACTCTCCCCAGTCTGTCTTCTTGGCAACCTGCACTTTTCAGGGTGACTGCCTAGTTCAGAAGGAAGAGGAGCTGAGCGGACTTGTACATAAGATTAGTACCAGCCATTGGGATTTCTGGCTCTGACATGCAAAGATTTCACTGTTTCTGAATTAAGTTTAAGCAAGATGAC
The DNA here is from genome assembly GCA_013399115.1 of Anseranas semipalmata. NCBI lineage: Eukaryota > Metazoa > Chordata > Aves > Anseriformes > Anseranatidae > Anseranas > Anseranas semipalmata. The sequence goes on along the minus strand of VXAA01004161.1, from coordinate 737,545 downwards.
TTTTTAGTCATAGTTTAGAGGGTAAGAATAGAGTACAGCCCTGAGAGAATGTAACGCAACGCAATTGACATGCCAAAGAGCCAAAAGAAAGAGTAATTTATGCCAACTTGCACTACCTTGATGGATAAGCCCAGCAGAATGTATTAACAAATGATACTTCTACAGGTTTCTGGTGCCATCTGCTATAATTTAATGTATAATTATGCCTTTAGTACAGAATACTAAAGGATGGTTTAAAAACCTATGGAACATATCTCAGAATTATAGTAATTTCTATTGATCCCAATTNCGCTTTTTTTTTCTTCTCTTTCTTAAAGTATAGGCTATTTTCATAAAGGAGTATTTAATTCTGGTTTACAGTCTTCATCAAGCAAAAGGGCTCATAGCACAATCAGCCATATTTATCTCACTGCCGCAATATGAATTCCTCATATTGGGCAGAAATAAAGCAGGATACTTACTGTATGAAGACTCATTACATGTAAAGGCACAAAATTCAGTTTCATATTTTCAAATGAAAATTCAGTTTCAGCTTTTGTTATAAACACAGACCGGTCAGCTTTCTTGCAGGACTCAGACCTGGTATTGAATCAGCCTGAGCTATTTTAGAATTTGCCTCAAAGCCTACGTGAAGTCTGTCATTATAAAATGCATAAAGGATGGCAGATTTTTATTCTTTGAGTTTTTAAATACAACTTGATAGGGTTTAAACCACAGGAAAAAAAGTATGCTCTATCATTAGTAGAAAAAGAGAATTATTTCTACTTCCCTACAGCAGAGTAAAATTGCTCCCCTTATAGCTTCATGTTATTGTTTTTAAATGTTCTTGTTATTGTTGTCAAAGTTTTTATTTTCCTTTGATTTAACAAAGTATTGGAAAATAACTACTAAACCTTTACAAAATTACTAGCACATGCAAAGAATCAGTAGATTCAAAAACTTTGAGTGATTGCTTCTAAGATACAAAAGATGGCTTTAAGGCCTTTTAGCTGTAACTTGAACAAATTACTGTGAACATTTCATAGTGTTTTGAGCTGTGATAAATTTTGATCCTTATTGTTTACCTCCAAAGCAAGAAAATAAAGCACTGTATTACAAAAGTTTGTTGCCAACTATGTAAAGATATTCTGAAACCTCAAGTACGCATCAGGTAAACAAATATATTCCACAAGACCTTCAAAATTTAGTAACATGTAGTTGAAACATGTAGGTTTTGTACTTTTTTTGGTGTTCAGTTTTTCTGAGAAAAAATGGCAGAAATGTTATCTGAAAGTGTAGTTCCACGTGTATTTGCTATGGATATATTCATAGCCTTTTAGCACAGACATTTGTTTTCATATCTAGTCTGAAAACACATGCATGAAAAGTGTCTTTTAAATTCCTAGGCAAAATATACATTAGCATTAAAATCAGGCCAGTTTGTACAAGTACAGGATCTCATCTGGTTTATAGTATCCTCCTGCTTCACTATTTTTCATTGTTAAAATATCTTTCGCAGTAATATTTTTAGTGAAAGAAAGCTAAATACATTGATACATAACAGGCCTTAGGAAATAATTAGACAAAGTCAGGTTTCAGAACAAATGGGTAATATACATTGAGGCTGGAAATTAGAAGAGAGATCCCAGTCATCAGGGAACCCCATTGGAACAGCCTTTCAGTGAGAATAGTGAGAACAGCAGCAACAAAATTCCCTGATTTAGGAAATGGGAAATACAATCTGGGTCTTCTAGCCACAGGGTCTTGGGAACTCATGAGGTCTTTTCCACTGCTGTGTTCCTAGAAATATGGTGTGTATTTGTAGTGAAAGCAGTTGACTGTAAATGACCATGAAAACTTGCTGAGAGAAAGATGGTTCTAACATTTAATCTTGGCACGGTGTTTCTTAACCTTTCCTTTCCCGTGGTTTTCCATGTCTAGCCTCTCCTTTTAGCAGAATGAGATTAGAACAGCCTTCTGGCATCCATGGATCTTGGTATCCAGCCTCGACACCACAGCTCAGACCACTGGATTGTTATATAAACATCACAGCATCTGACAGTACAAATGGAGTATGTCCTCATTACAGAAGTTTTCTCTAATTAAACAGAATTCAAGGTTTTGCTCTTAACGGTAACTTTCTAAACGCCAGCTGGTAGAAGAGAGCAGATTCCTCAGAGTTGCCTGGAATGGCCTTCCTGTGACCCTGAGGTGAGCCTGCTACTTCCCCTGGATTTCCTGATCCCCTCGGAGTCTCAGTAATACAGCTGGAACCCAGCTTTAGATCCTTATCTACCAGGTCTCCTATTTCATCTTTTAAAGTACAAAACCTGCAAGATATGATCAAACCAACTGTTGAGTTAACTCTTCGGTTTTGGAAGGTATTGACAGAGACATCCCCAGGTATGATGCAGAATAATCTCTTGCCCTAAAACCACATCAGCTGTAAAACCTTGATCTCTATATTCATTTCCACCTGTGGCCCATTTTATGGTGGCTGCAAGATAAAAAATAATAATAATAATAATAAAAAAGATGGAGCCTGTCTTTATAATGCTTTTCTTTTTCCCCATCTTCATTCTAACAGATTTGAGCAGGCCTAAAGGTCACTCTGCATGTAGCCACGGTAGCTTTTTAAAAATCTTTGAATGTTAATCCAGCTCTGAACTGCTTTGCATTTGCATATTTGCTTAATCAGAAGTGTGTAAGGTCAACACGGGAGCTTCATTAGGATATTCATGGCTAAAATTGCTCTCCTCATCACTTCCCTTGCAGCGTTCAGCCAAGCTCTGCACAGGTTGCAGACCTCCTCGTGCCCCTGCTGGGAGTGGCAGCGGGATAAGAACAGATGCAGAAATAAGTGGGGCGGCTGGAATCCTCCAGCTAGCAGGGGGGCAGAGGCAGCTTGTGTCATGCCGACCATGTTTTAGGCTGTGCTATTTTAGCTATTGAGAAAATCTGAACAAAGTCTATTTGAGAATGTAGAAGGACAAATCTGCAAAGGTAAGGAAGCTAAGATATGCAGATGATTGGGATCAAGTTGTGTTGAAGAAACCTTAATTGTTAGACAGCAGCGATGCAAAAATGCAGTGCCTCTGGGGCTGGGTTCAAATGTATCTGCTGGAATATTCCTTCCAAGGAGGCAGCATTTTTCAGAAATCTGCAGTACCACCTGGTAACTGGCTGATTCTCACTCGTGTGACTGTGCTATTGACCATACCAATGTCTTTGACCAGGCAGCAAGCTCAGCACATCTTTTCCTTTAGTCTGTGTGTCTTCAGGAAGGGATGGTGTCCTTACATGGTGTCCTTTATAAACATTTTGGTCTTACCAGGGCCTTCAGTTATTCCATGTTCTTCACCCACTGCAAACATCCGTTTCTTCTTTCCTCTGCTGTTTCTACCCTTGTTTTTGCTACCAGCCACTGGTGCAGAGCTTAACAGTCTAAATATTTTATAACAAATGAGAGAATTCAGAGTTGGGGAAGAGAAAATGGTAACAGATGTATTAAAGGAAATGCATACATGCCTATCTTAGGAAAATTAAAGCTTAGGAATGTCAGGAAGCAGTTCTGGTGCAGTATATGTTTGACCTTTCGTACCTCTACCTATCATATGGGAGGCATGCATCCAACAGATTCATTTGGCTGGCAGGACACAAAATGGCATTCTGTGATACTTCCCTTACTAGTTATACCATTAACCACACACATCGACTTCTATCACAAGATGCAAAATATCAGAAAAACTCTTTCAGGGCAAGTGCAAGTTATATATAGATAGATAATCAGATATATATTTCATGCTCAAAATTTTCCTTACCATGTGAACAGCCAAACCATTTTTTTGTGACAACTTGGAGTTATTAAAGCCAGTTAAGGCTTTCAACTTTATATTTCAGAATGAATAGGGACTCCAGGGATTACGGCCACTGCCCATTAGGGATACTGCAAAGGCTGTTCTGTGAGGATATTTGAATAGTGTTTCATCAAAACAGGGAAATGCTAGTAGAAGCTTTCAGTGCGAGTTTTAAGAGGATGCTACAGACACTGTGGAGGTAATGTAAGAAAACTTGTAATTCTGAGAATACAATGCCCATTAGTAGAGTTAAGAGGAATTACAGAACATACATGTAGAAAAACTGAACATCTGCTATGGATGAAAAGGCTTTTTAGATGGAAAGTGGAATAATGTTAACAGATTGCCAGCAGGACAATAAAAATAAAAAGTTAATCCCAAACATTGTCTTACAAGATGAGATTCAGGTGCTCATCACATAATACTTTGGTCAGATATATTTTTCAAAATGATCTTCTAAAAATTAATGATTGCACCTCTGCCATTGTCACGTCTTTCCCCCTTCCTTGCCATTCGCCCTTCTAAAGCTTTGTGTTTCAGTGGATTGAGCTTTGCCTTTCAGTACGATTTCATTGACTACAGAAGTTTGGTACATAGTGATTAAAGCCTGCAGAATTTAGCTCAGTGTAACCATGCAGAACTGTAATGTGTTTTCCTGTTCATTAGGGTCATGATTTTTACAGCCAAAGGCTCCAGATGTGTCTTCACTAAGATCATGGTTTGCCTGGCATTTCACTGCTGCTCAGAAATAGTCCCCATCCCTTCCCCACCTCGTGCACTGTGCCAGCACAAGCCAGGAACTGTGATGCACGTGGTCAGGGAAGCAGAGCAGCTGGGAAATATAACTTTGGGGAGACATTGTCTTTCACCTTGCGTCTTCTCTGATTTGCTCTGTCACTCAGCTGCACAACTGATGCTGCTAGCTCAGAAGAGGGGATGGCAACAGGGGGAAATAGATGGCTGCAAGAAGAGGAGGCTTAGGGGCTACTTTTCCCTGCAGAAATATCCCCTTAAACGAATGTCCCATTAAAACCTTAAGTGAAGCTGGCAGGAATTTTAATGAGGATTAAGCAAATGGTTCAAGGTTGGCACATCACTGGAGACAGGTCATGAGTAGAACTAATACAGCTCCATTCTGACCCAAACCATCTCATTTGTCAGAGCCTGAACTTGGAAGCAGTTGTTTTCTTAACATTTAAGGTGACACGTAATAGAAAAAATAATCACTCTGGAGAGATTTTTGCCCTTGAAAATTTGGGGCTGAAGCTTTTGCAAACAGTCTGTGTGATTATTGCCATTATTGCACTCAGTCTGCTTTTGTGATTTTGGCCTTGAATTAGCCGAATGCTAGCTATGAATACTACCTCCTCACGGTCTGAGCACTGCCTCCCCTACCTGTGAGCAGGTGCAAGTTCTGCACATCTGACTAATGAGGCAGATTGGATGAGCCGTTGTTCATACAACAGCATCTAGATTTATGAACCTTTATTTTTTGGTAGAACTGTTACTTTATCTTGATGAATTAACAAAGAAAAGCTTTAGAAAATCTGAATTATCTATTTTACCCCTTAGTTTCTTTGATTATAAAGAAGTATTCTTATCATGTAATTCAGGGATCTCTAGTGATCAACAAGACATCATCAAACATTGCCAATATATATATATACACATATGATTAAGTAAACAAATAGATAAAAATTGAAGTTGTACTGTTAGGTGCATTTTTTTTTGATAGCTGGCTTTAGATGAAAACACTCTGGTATCCCTCACACAAGACACTCCCTAGATTTTTTTCAGAGGGAATGTGGGCTTCTCTATTAAAAATGTGGGCAATAGTGCAAAAAGCTGCTTGTGTAAAAAAGGATTTTCAGGAACATGTATTTAGTTTAATGGTAATAGAGCTTACAAGAGCTAAGGATCTGGCAACTCATGAAGTATTCTGTCTGTCTAGAGCTCAGCAAGGAAGACAGTTCTGAAATAGAAATCTTTTGATCTTAAAATGACAAGATCTGAATAGTAAAACCCCCTCTCATAAGAAACACAGGCTGTAATTATGGCACATCTATTATTTAAAATGTTCTTGAAAATTCATATAAAAGCTGTTGAAAACAACGTACAGCATTAGGTTGGGGAGTGTTCTGTAATACAGAGAATGTATTTTTTTTTAATCAATTTCTGCCTTCTATACTCATGCAAGTGTTTGCCTGCAGTAATTGCCTTTCGATAAGTAAAATGCTTGGTCCGAACAGGTTGGTTCTTTCCCTGTAAAAAATATTCTTGTTTATTCTGTTTTATTTTACAGAAGATCCTAGACATGTGGAAAGTTTCTGAAGAGGCTCAGGTCTTTCCCTTCTTATACCCTCTCCTCCTTGGACAAGTGAGCTATGTTTGTGCCCGATAGCCAGCAAATCTGGCAGAGTCACTGTTAACATGTTAGCCACAGCTCCTATAAACAAAATTCTGCAATGTAATCATCTCACAGCACACATCAAATAACCTAGGAAAACAAGTGAGCTGGAGCTTAGTCATATTTGATAATTAATGTGTGATGGTTTCCAACCAAAATTAATTTAGTGATGGAGTAAAACATATGGAATAATGCTTAAGCTTACATCAAAGGCAAATATTGAATACATTAGGATACATTATCTCTACTCTTTCTGGAGTACATTATGTTCTATTAAGATGTGATGTTCTGAATTTCTGCCCGGGCTTCTCTGAGAATTTGTGTGATGGCTCACAAATGTGTTCCCTAGTGCCCTCCTCTCTAGCACTCTTCCAATTCAGCTATCATTTTTTTGTTTCAGATGAAGCATTAACACTCATTATCTGTCAGCAGAATAAAGAAGAAAACAAAACAAAACCAAAAAGACCCAACAACACTTTTTTTTTAGATGAAACATCTTTCCTGGATGACACTTCTGATGTTATCAGTAGGAAAAGCCTTCAAAGAAAATGGGTATCAAGCCTGAAACATTACATAATGCTGAGTTGAAAGACAAAGTGTTTTCTGGAATTCTATTTTTTTTTTTTAAGCAGCTGCCTTTAAGTGAACACAGCCATCACTGTTATAAAATATTCAAAGCCTCATACATATCAAACAGAGACACAGTTACTAGGGCAAACAATCTCATGTATCAGTTAAACAAACATTTGGAATTTTTCCTGAGCCCACTCTAGGTCCTTACAACGCTTCTAGTTTTAATTGATTTTTTATCTGGTATCCATTTGTTCTTGTTTTTTAATGACAATTTTCAACTTTCCAGGACCCTGCTGGCTTTGTGGGGGAGCGTGTTGGCATGCAGTCATGGAAGCCAGAGATTAAAAGACTTCTCCATGTTAGGTCATTAGCCATTCCACTTGCTGTACTGTAGCTCATTTTCCCATTCCTAATTGATCACTTCATTGATCAGACATTATGGAGATGGCTTAGTAGCCTAAGCTCTAGCTTTGAAATGCAGCAGAGACTGCAATTACCTGAAAGTCTTCAAGGGAGCCTGCAATTTTCAGACAGTTGGAGGCTCAGTTAATCAGAGATTCTGGCTAATGGAAAGGAGGGAGAGGAGCTGTTTCAGCTGGGCTCCCCAAGGCCAAGAGAGGTCTGGAGAGAGAACAGAAATGTGCTTATAGAACTTCCTGTGCCAAAGTCCTGTGGATGCAGCGGATGTTCAGAGGAGATGCAGAAGGCCCTGCTCTGAAGATAGGTCAGCATAACTCAGAACACAAAACACCTGCTGAGCCATCAGTGTCCTGGGTTAGAGTTACTGCACCCAGGAGTTCGCAGTGGCTAACAGAGGGCTGCTCAGCCCCTCGCGATCACAGCCTTTCCTCTGCTTGTCCCCACATCTGCCTTCACACGTACTGTCTGCCTTGCAGGGTCCTGAAGGGCAGGGGGTCTCTGGGGTGTTTGCAACGTGGGAAGCTGAGGAGACCCGAGGTCTGAGATGGGCGTGGGGCTGGAGCAGCCTTCCCAGTCGCACGTGTGCATGTACTGGGGGTGCAGTTGTCGCACTGTGCACGTGTGCGTGCCTGTGTGCCTGTGCACATGTATGGAAACTGCCTGGATCCGGTGTCTTTTCCCCTTAGAATCTTTTACGGCGCAAAAACCTTCAGGGATGCAGACAGTCTCAAACCAACCAAATGTAGCTGGCCAGCTGGGATTGAGGCAATGATTGGGACTGGGGTGACAATGCTGACTTATGGCCCTTGTAGTTCCTATGAGTCCCTCAAAGATGCCTCTCTTTTCAGTTTAGGTAAGCGTGCCATTAAAAACTGAGGTCTTTATTATTTTCTCTGGTATTACAGATCCTACCAAATAATGTATTCTTCAGTATCTGCTAATTATTCTCCTACTGCTTGTTAATATACATCATGCTATGGGTCATCATCTACTCTGAAGACTGGTTTTCAGTGGTGTGCACGTTGTGATATAGAGGATAAGAGATTTCTCTTTGAAGGCAGTTTATAAATCTTATTGGGCTCCTTCATGATGAAAGGCACTATAGATATATAAGAGATCAAAGCTGTGTAGAGATCAGTGGTATTTGTTTGCATGAGCTTTCTCTTTCTGTTCCTTCTGAGGATTTTGAGCTTGAAAGTTTCAGCTTTAAAGAAACTCAAAAACCAAAAGAAAACCCTAACAACCCACCATGTTGCAGCTGGTTTGAGGTCAGGCCAGCCAAGTGCCACATGATTCTGACCTGGACTGAAAACCTTTTCTGCAACATTCTTCTATTTGCCAGCAAAAGCTGGTGCGGAGAAAACTTCTGGTCTTTTTTAATGACAGTGAGGGCCCAGAGAAGTAAGTTTTGGAGAGGAAGAATGCTGCTTAACAACAAAGAGGGAAAATCAGCTTAACTTAACTCAAAACATAAGTGTTTCTCTTGTGTCTTGTCAGTCTGCTAGCAAAATTATTATCATTTGTGAGTATACATTAGCAATTGGCCTAAAAAACATATGTATTCAATTGTACAGTTTCTGGTATGTTTTTCTGAGGTACACTTTACATTGCACTTAAATCAAATGTTTAAATATTGAGAATTTCAATGTGTGTTTCTATAGATGTCTGTAGGAATTGGGAGCACAAATCCAGTGCATTCTTTGAAAAGAATTGGCTGCATGTAATATGGGTTTCGATTACCTTGTCCTTTGGTATCAGACCTAGTGTTTAGCATAAAGTAATTCATCCCTGATATGTAAGCTTTTATTTTTCAACGGGATCGTTGCAGATTTTTTTTTGCTTCCTAGTGTGAGCCCATAACTGACATTTAAATAAACCTGTGACCAACAAAAATAGCTTTTTTATATTAGATCCATATGATGGTCACACAGAACATACAGATGTATTACACAATCTAAGAAGCCAAATTAAAAAAAAAAAAAAAAGCGAGGCTGTGTGCCCAACTGAAAATCCTTCTTTAAAGTGCTGCAAAAAGCATGGGTCAATATTGTGGTTATCCATCATCAGTAAAGCTCTCACTGTGAGCATCCAAAATCCACACATCTAAAATCATTTGTCTTTTTTTTTTTTCATTCTTTTTAAAGCAAAAAGAATCTCAATTAAAGGGGAAGGAGAAATAATAAGAACTGTTATGGATCTATGCATGTCTCTGTAGAACAACTTAGTATGAAAGTGATGAGCCGGACTCAGATATATGAGTGAATCCCAGACTTTCCGCGTATCATCTATACACTACTCTTGAGATAAGTCATACGAAATAACAAATAAGCTGTGTAGCCAAGCAGAATAGAGAACAATAACCTGTCTGGTACACTTTATCAATATGAAGTCATAGTCCAACAGCCAAGGGGAAGTATAGTAATCAGGAACTGGGTTTAATCAGTTGCTATTGCTTGCTAGAACTCCAGAGGCCTTACGGAAGAGAACAATGTAAATTTAGTCCAGTGGCACAGGATTAAAAAAGTTCAGTCTTCAGCTGAAGATGTTTCTTTTCAGGGAGAATATAGGAAATGTTTCCATACTAGAAGAATCCAACCAACCATGAAAATAAATGTTGCCAGTCTGAATTATTTGCTCTTTTTTTTTTTTTAAAGGAAAAAAACACAACCTAAGAGCAAAGCAGAAAGCATAAAATTTGAAATAGGTCTCCATGTCCCAGGAGGCTGTCCTAGGGTGTATCCCAAGCAGGAGGCATCCATTTCCACTGTGAAAGCTGTCCCCCTTTCTGTTAATTATTCTTGAGCTTTACCTTTTTGTATCCCAAGTGAGTACCTTGATCACAAAATTGTCGTATCGGCTTCTCTCTTTTTTTTTTATTTTTTCCTGTCATTCTCTCTGGTGTAATAAATATTGTTATATCAAATGAAACAGCTTCAACAGAAGCTTCTGAGGCTGTGTACTGCATGTTCCTCAACCCTATGAATGTGATAGTGTGATGGTTTGGGGAACTTTCAAGTGGCTAAGACTGGGTTTCAAATTCCTACTGTCTGTCGGGTCACGTGGCTTTTAAAACTGCCATCCCGGTTTGGGATCTGGTTATCAACTTAAACAGGAAAAAATACATGTATTTATCTGTTATGTTTCATCTAACGGCTGCACAAACCTCTCTCTCCCTCTGCACACGTGTGCATACACGCGTGTGTGCATGCACGCAGACAGGTTCCAGTGCAAGCAACCTGCGTGGCTGGACGAAGGGGAAGCCGCCAGCCTCGGGCTGTGCTGCGGCACCGGTGGCACGGCCTGCGTGGGCGCTCTGCAGCAACAGCGGCTGCTGCATCTCCTCACCTCGCAGGGGAAAGCCTCACACCAACAGGTGGGTGCCAGCAGGGCCGTGTGGGTCCTGTGGACAAGAAGTACATACAGGACTGCTGCAGGAAGGTTTATATCCACACCTTCTCTCAGGGCTGCGGGGCGCCAGCAGGCTTTCCAGAGCCCAGGCCTTCTCGAGGCATTCAGAAACCCTCACATCTGCAGAGTCGTAGATTTTAAAGCCAGGTGGTGCCAGTGTGACCTTCCACATAGCACATCCCTGAAAAGGAGTTTTGATTCCCGCAGGGGCACTTCTGTGACACCCATACAAGCCCTCTCGCTTCGCTGCCATCTCTCCCCCATCCCCAGCGAACCCGATACAGAGGAACAGGCAGGAATGGCAGAGGGCTGTGGGACCCCCACAGCTACTTTTGCAATGGATAAATTCAGGCAGCAAAACTCAGATTTGCTTTAGTTCTCACATCTACTGCAAACTCCCTAGAGAGAGGGGTTAAAATGCCACGGAGGAATTGTGGGAGGCATTATTGTTATTTGTTTTGTATTTTTCTGTGTGTCAGAAAAGTATGTTTCTGTGGTTTTACTTTACCTCTCTGGTGGCATTTGTTCTCTGGTTAGGTACCAGTGCATTTCCCATTCCACAGAGGTACAAGGCACTGCTAGGTAATCAATGCTTACATTCAAAAAGTAAACATGTGCTTTGTCATAACCCTCTAAAGCCAGTATTGCCTTCTCACTGTTGTTATTTTATAATCTAGGGCTAGCAGTTATAGGACAAGAATTGTTCCCATATCCAAATTGTTAATTGCAAAATGTCTCCTCCCTGCTTTGCTGATGATCACAAAAACACGTCAGACTGGAAGGAGAGTACGATTCCCACTTGTCAGACTGATGAATAACTGAACCAGTTCTCATGAATCTCCAGTAACAGCAAAACCTCTTTCACAGAAATATGTTCAACCAAACAAAAAGGGATGATTTTTGGACATGAAGGATTAAAACTTTCTCTTACACTTTCTCTATTACTGTCTACAAAAAACGATTTTTCTATTTCCTTCCAGAATGTTATGGTTAGTCCCCAAGTATGCTTGACGAAAATCTCTTCAAATAGTTTTATTTAGGTGTAAAAGGAAAAACAACTTGTCTCCTTCACTCTGATCTAAGTTTCTAGTGCTCAGTGCCCGTGAATTGGATTGCATATGGGGAGATAATGTCTTTTTTGTACCTTCCAATGTCATAATGTCATCCTGGTTAATAGGTTGATTAAAACTCTATATGCTCCAGAAGATAAATATGATTGTTTATCATACTTGCCCAAGATAATGACAGTAAAGAAGACAAGGTTGAAATTCTGTATGATTTCCTCTCTTCCGCATCCAGGGACATTCAGCACACAATACACAGATGGTGCTCCACACAGAGGATCACATTAACTGTTAAACATTTTTTCTTCCCATTAGCTGATTTAACAATATGCCCCTGCTATTAAAGAAATAGACAAATCACGGGAAGCTTGTCAGCTTAATCCTGATTGCTAAAATAGACCATTGGCCCAGATGGGATTGTTTTCTGGCCTATCAGGCTTGAAACATCTAGAAATTTTGCAACCACCAGCCCAAACTCTGGCAGTGTTGATTCAGCTCTTCAGCCTTAATTGAGTTTCAGGCACTTAGCTCTCTGGAGATTTTTGAGTGACAGCCTAAATATCGAAGGCTACTCTGCTCTGTGTGTATGTTAGGTGACCTGAATTTTCGAAAATGATGAGCTCTGAGGATCTGGTTTAAGTCAGCAGATGCCATAGGTGACAAAAATCACAGCAGAAGCCCCTGAGACACTTTTGCCAGAGTGGGCGCTGGAGCAAATTAAACAACCATTTCCAGTTTGTTTTCATTGGTCACCTTCTACAGCAAAGACACTGTAGCTGACCTCGGGCCCAGCAGTATTGCAGGGGCTTCCTTCAGAACCATGAGAAGGGTGGTGGAGCCAGCACATCACTGTTTCTTGCACGGCCATTTTCCATACTGGTCTCTTCAGCTTTGTTTTCCTGCATCTCCTTCTGCTTCTACGCAACATGGTAGTATGGAGGGAGCTCATGTATTATTAAGTGTTAGCCTACACGCTAATTTTAGGAACACACATGGCCTCCATTATTCTTATAACTAAACGTGACCAGAAAGTTGGTGAAAAACAGAGTAAATGAAACACAGAGGCCCACTGAAAAGTGACAATGAAACTTATTGCGGCTATGCTACATTACCCACTTTTAATAGCAGTGTTGCAACTGTCCCTTTATTTAGTGGAACTCTTTGCACAGGAAAAGTTGATAATGAAAATAAACTTCCTCTTCCAAGTTGTATTCTTATACTCCCTTGATGCAGAAAGAAAATAAAAGGTAAAAGATTTTTTTAAATGAAAGAGGAAGCAATTAAGGAGCCACTGGATCCACCAACTTTTTTGTTTCAGTGTCTACTTACAGTATTTCATTCTTGAAATTAGATTTACTTTTTTATTTATATTGTCTGTTGTTGTATTTAGCTTAGTTTTATTCGCTCAGTTACAATAACTACATACACTATGGTATTTAGCTGCTATTGATATACTATGTACTTTTCCCTTCTATTTGTACAGAGAATGGCACATTTTCTAGGGTTTTGTTGTGGTTTCCAGTAACTGTGCCAAGTATTTTCATAAAAAGAAAAAAAACATCCCCAAAACAACAGAATGTTCACCTAGTGAAAAGAACTGCACAGTGCAAGAAAATTCAAGGTCTCCCATGTTTTTCATGTAGATTGAGCCTTGATTAATTTTTAAATTTTAACTTAATTTTAACTTTTAATTTTAAATCACACTCTTCTACATCAGCCTTTGTCTAGAAAAAAAAAAAAAAAAAAACAACACGTCCAGCCCAAAGTGCACAATAAAGCTTGGAATAATATGAATTCCTCACTGGAAGGTATTTGGAAGATGTTTTATGTTCAGCCTTCTACCTTAACACAGATTTACTAGATGACTCTGTACTTGGCCTGAAAGTGTGATTCTATTTTAAAGATTTGTCTGCAAATTTCACTAGGTTCAAATTTTTTGAAAAACATCGCCTGATAAATCCATATAACTGGACATCTCCAGATTTAATTCATCCTATCTGTCATACAGGATTTTTTTCTGTAATGTAATTAGACTCATCCAATGGTTAACCGTTACCAGAAGGGACAGGACTAACACTCATCTAACCCTCAGGAATCTGTGCTAGAAAACTAGAACACTCTAGTGCTAGAAAACTACTCATTTTTCTTAAGGGTTTCTCCTGAACTGTGTTCTCGTGCAGTTACTGTGCTGATGGGAGGTAAGCTAGAGCAGAGTGACTCTTCTCAGAGGCAGCTGGCACAGTTCAGATGCTTTGTAAAATTCTGGGACCAGCCATTCATTTCAGTACAGAGTAAGTCACCGCTGACCAGTCCTGCCTTTCTGCATCGACTGTGCAGGGAACTTGGATGACTAATTTAGATGAGAGTCTGCCAAAAGTTATTTCATACAGATAAAGCCAAGTGACCTGAATCCCACCTTAGAAACTAAAGGTGACCAACCTTTTGTTGGCATCATGAGATTTGCATTCATTCACTTCAGTTCTGTACTTGATCAGTTTTAATGGCATGGCTACGTGTTAAACTTAATAACTCAGCAATATCACTAATATGTGTAAGCATAGGCACTACAGGCATCTCTACGCACACAAACAGAAATATGAAAATAGTACCATTGTTCATGTGCATAGGATGGCAGTATTCACCACAATTTATTTAATATTGGATTACAAACATCAAACTATGGAACAGATGTCAACTATTATACTTCAATTGCTTTAAAGATATTATTCTAGTGCTGTCATGTTTCATAGGAAAACCATACTTCTCTATTATTCATCTGACATTTAAAGCTTTTTTTTTAACATTCTTTCCTAGGAATATAAAGATTTAATCACAAAGGACAGGTTTTAAGAGGACTTTATTAAATCTGACAGCTGCCTTAATTGGACTGTGTGCAATTAATAAAAAAAACTGATAATTGAGCATTCAACAAAGGATTGTTCACTGATAATATATTATTTTTTTTTTTAGTTCTGCAAATTTACAGATCTACAGTTCTACAAATACAATGTTTAAGACATTATTCTTCCTAGTTTACACCCACACTTCATGAGATTACTGCAGTGTGGAAAATGACACATTGCTTCTCGTAATAGAAGAGCCACAGGAACCACTGAAATACAAA